>CM034701.1:9946480-9958083 GCA_020142125.1 Phrynosoma platyrhinos
TGTTTAAGGTGGTAATAAGACGGATCTTGTCTGGCAGGCCGTTCCATAATCTGGAAGGGTTAGCGGAAAAGGCCCTCTGGGCAGTTGCAGATAGCCTTGTTTTAATAGGCTGTAGCAAATTCCTCCTAGAGGACCTGAGTGTATGGGGTGGATCATATGGAAGGGGACGGTCCTGGAGATAGGTTGGACCTAAGCCATGTAGGGCTTTAATGGTAATAACCAGCACCTTGTACTGTCCCTGGAAACTAATAGGCAGCCAGTGGAATGATTTTAACAAAGGTGTAATGTGGTCTCTCCTTGTTGTTCCCAAGACCAACCTGGCTGCCATGTTCTGTACTAGTTGAAGTTTTCGGGTCAAGCACAAGGGTAGGCCCATATAGAGCACATTACAGAAGTCAAGATGAGAGGTTAGCAGTTCATGTACCACAGTTTCAAGATCCCTAGTTTCCAGGAAAGGGCGCAGCTGGCATATGTTGCAGCTGATAGCAGGCGCTCCTAACCGTCGCATTTACCTGGAGCGACGGATCCGGGAGCACCCCCACACTGCAGACACAGTCCTTGGAGGAGAGTGTGGTACCATCTAGGACTGGAAGTTGTATTCCCATACCTGGTTTTGGGCCCGCAGCTGTAAGTACCTCCGTTTTATCTGGATTCAGTCTCAATATGTTTTTCCTCATCCAGTCCATTACTGCCTTAAGACAGTCATTGAGAGGAGAGACGCCATCTGAAGTCGAAGCTGAGGACTGAGACATGGAGAAGTATATCTGGGTGTCATCAGCGTACTGATAACACCGTGCCCCCATGTCTCTGAATAATGTCTCCCGGTGGCTTCATATGTATATTAAATAGCATCTGAGGGATGCCACAATTAAGCTCTGTTCTTGTAGAGCAACTTTCCCCAAGCTTCACCCTCTGAGATCTGCCCAAGAGGAAGGAACGGAACCACTGCAATGCAGTGCCTCTCAATTCCTAACCTTCTCAGGCGATCCAAAAGGATGGTATGATCTATTGTATCAAAAGCTGCTGAGAGGTCCAGTAGCACCAACAGGGTCACACTACCCCTGTCGATTCCCAAGGGAAGGTCATCAGCCAGAGCAACCATGGCAGTCTCAACTACATATCCTGTCCTAAAGCCAGTTTGAAATGGATCTAGATAATCAGTTTCTTCCAAGACAGCTTGGAGTTGAAGAGCAACCGCCCTCTTGATCACTTTGCTTAAAAAAAAGTAGTAGAGAGACTGGCCTATAGTTATTCATATCCAGGGGATCCAGGGAAGGTTTTTTCAGAAGCAGCCTAACCGCTGCTTCCTTTAAACAGGATGGAACTAAACCTTCCCTAAGGGACGCATTGACAGTGTCCCTAAGGAACATCCCCCCTGGATGGCCAGCCATGATGGGCAAGGATCAAAGGACAGGTTGTTTTCCTCACTCTACCAAGCAGCTTGTCCACATTATCGGTACTCACAGGTTGAAGTTGATCCAGTATAATTTCATCAATGGAGTTGCTGGACACCTCTTCACTTGATTCTGTCCCAACACTGGCATCTAAATTGGCTCTAATCTGAGAGATTTTATCTGCAAAGAAGTTGTTAAACGCGTCACAGCAGGCTGTTGTCGGGTTAAGTAAAAGGTTCTGTGCAGGTAAAACCTGCGTCAGTTCCCCTACCACCCTAAACAGCTCTGCTGGACAGGACTCTGCAGACGCAATACATGCAGAGGAGAAAGATTGCGGCGCTGCACGTATTGCCTCTTGATAGGAACAAAGTAAGTTCCTATGACGAGTCTTGTTGGACAAGAGTCAAGTTTTCCGCCAGGTGCGCTCTAGTTGTTGTCCAACCCATTTCATATTCCTAAGCTCCTCCATATACCACAGCTTACGGTTAGAAGTGGGCTAAAAGGATGCTTGGGAGTGATTGTAGCCTTGGTAAGATCAGTATTCCAGGTATTAACCAAAGCTTCAACAGAATCACTGGCGTTGCCAACCATTAAACCCTCTAAGGCTTTCTGGAATCCAATTGGTTCCATTAGCCTTCAAGTGCGGACCATTCTAATGGGTCCACTACCCCCGGTGGGGCAGACAGTGGTTCTTAGTTCAGCCTTGATCAGGAAATGATCCGTCCATGACAATGTGGCGGTTTTTATAATCTCCGCCCACAGATATTCCTGTTCCGTACCATTGAGAGTATGACCTGCACAATGAGTCGGCCCGACGACCAATTGGGATAGGCCCATGTTTGTCATGGATTCCATGAACTCCCAAGCTGCACCTGTTAGATTTGGCAAACTGGTCTCGAGTGGGATGTTGAAGTCACCTAGAACCAAAAGTCAGGGCGACTCCAACAGCAACTCTGAGATCAGCTGTATCAGCTCGGTTAGGGAGTCTGCTAGACAATGGGGTGGTTGGTATACTAGCAGAATCCCCAAACTATCCTTGGTCTATTAAGGAAGTAAGGTTTGCAGGAATTAAGCAGAGTAGTGGAGGATAGGCAATGTCTTGGAGATGTCTCATCCACAGGGTCGCCATGGGTCTAGATCGACTCGAGGGCATATAACAAGGACAGTAAACATTATTCATTAAAATAATAAAATGCAATTTAAAAGATAAAACAATACATATTAAAACAGTTAAGAATACTACAACACAAAACAATAAAAATGAAACTATATGTAGATCCTTTAAAACCTTCAAATCCAGCACCATAGACCAGGGGTAGGCAACCTTTTTGAGCCGGGGGCCGGGTTGCTGTCCCTCAGACAATGGGGGGGGGGAAGCACCATAAATAAATAAATAAATAAATGTGCATGCACACTCTCTCAGCCCCAGAAAAGCCATGGCAAAACTCCTGTGGAGATTTTGCCAAGAAAACCCCAAGAACAAGAAATAACAACAATAATCAATATTATCATGGCAGGGGGCGGCGGCGGCGGCGGCAGTGGCAGGACCGGCCTGGGGCCGATCCAAAGGCCTCGGGGGGGGGGGCATCTGGCCCCTGGGCCTTAGGTTGCCTACCCCAGCCATAGACCATTAAGAGCCCAACCTCAACCATCTGAAAAGGTCTGGTAGCACAAAAATGTTTTAACTTGCCACTGGAAGCCTAGACGGATAGCAAGGATGGGGCCATCCTGGTCTCTCTGGGGAAGCCAGAGAGGTTAATTGTACCAGTTAAATGGTGCAGATTTATATGCTGAATTATACCTATTTATATAGCCGTGTAAATTGCATTCAACTACAAAGGCCAATTAGAAATTGGGCATTTCAGCCCCCACCCCATGTGCATTTTTCATCTATCCACTCCCAATCTAATTTATCCTACTTCAGAATTTCTGCATATTTTGCATCTCTAACCTTTCAGCTTTCAAATGCCAGATCCTGGGCATTGATTGCTGTTGTTTCTTTTGTTGTACTTAGATATTCTCATAGGGTGGCTCAAATGTGACTTTACTTTCACAGAACTGATATATGGTCCAGTAGTCCCTTATTTGAACATCATTAAGAGAAGGCAGTTGTTGAATAATTTTTGTATTTATTATGTAAAGTAAACCTCTTGATGCGAATATAACTTTTGTATCTAGATTTTAAAAATTTAAAGTATGTACCATTGATTTCACTGAAATGTGTTTGCTAACCTTTATGCAGCAGAAAAACTAAAAAAACAACAACCACATGTACAAATAAGTTTTAGGTTAAATCATTAGCCACAGTTAACTCTGACATCTGAAAATAGTCTGCTTTGGATTAATTATTTAAAGTTGAGGCCTAGATTCAACAGCTTTGTAAATCAAATCTTTCGTTAATAATGACCCATACATTATTATTCCCAGAGTAGAACTCTTCTGAAAGAAAATGAAACCAGAATCCTAAAATTATCGATATATCTACCCTTTTCAGTCTGGATTATCCAGAAACTGCTGTAATTTTGGGCGCTCCAGACTTTAAAGGGTTCCTTCTCTTTTCTTTAAGGACTCTGCATCAACAGATGATATGTGGTAACACTGCTATCTAAGTTATGGAGTTGACAACCACTGTCCTCATGAAAGATGCACCCAACCCACAGTGACCCTTCTTCACATCCACCTTCCACCTTACTTGAAGGGAAAAGATGTGTTGGCGGAAATGACTACACCAGAAAACATCGATCCAACACCTAGCCCAGGAACTGATCCTCCCCCCCCCCCTTTTTTTTTTTTTTTTTGTTCTTTGCAAAATAGACTTCTGTAAAAGTGATTTTGAACCCATAATGTTGTAAATTGGACTCTAAGCAATTTTATGTTGTATGATTTTGTTTTGTAAAGTGCAATTGTGGTTGTACAAAACGCTTATTTAATATTGAATTGCTTTACATCACTTAAGGTTACATGAAAGGCTTGGTTTGTTTTAAGGCAACAATAGTTTAGCTCTTTCTATTCATATTTGTGATTCTGGATTGCTGGGAGCAGCAACCTAGCCAGCTAATGCTCAGGAGGGGCATACAAATTATGTAAAGGATATTTTATATAGAGGCAGATAATTGCAACTCTAGTATGGAAAATAACTGGATTACAGTTCATTCTCCATTGACTTTTAATTGTTCCTTGCTTTGAATTCCTGTGGGGTTTAAAACTCCCATGAAATATATGGGAAGTTTGGAGGATGAAGAGGACAGAATCACCAACCTTCCAAGATGGCCATAAATATAGATTGTGGGGTTTAACATGCCTTGATTATTTGCACCTTTTTTCAGAGCAAATCTTTGCCTTCAGTTATTAGCTTATATAAGGCTGTATCTTTTCCATATTTAGGAGTCTGCTCCATTTTTATTATCCTGATTGGCTGGGTTGGCTGCTGTTCCAAGTAAAATACTTTGAATTCCATTTTATCAATAAAGCTTGATTTAACAAACCAGAAATTAACAATATATGCGTAACTCCTTCCCCCTCCCTCTTCTGAAATGCTTGTAAATGAGATGTCATGTGAATACATATTTTATTAACTAATTGCCCATTTATGAAATGGGGGAAGCTCCTAACTGTTGCCCAAGGCACAGGTGGATGTTTTTCAGCTGGTGTAATATGGTTTGAGAAATGGAATAATCTTTTTACATGGGTTTCTTTCGAAAAATTTTACTTTGACAGAGTTACGTGAGTTTATAACTTATATTTGCCTCTTTTTAATGAAAACTCATTTGTCAGAGCCTGACAATCTTACTTTTTATGGTATGTTTTTTTATGACACCCATTGACTTAGAACAAAAAACTAGTGATTTAACAATACATGTGATTTGAAATACAGCATATTCAGGATATTTAGCTATTGGAATTAAATTGCTAATTTAAAAAAAATATGAAAGTAATACAACTAATTTGACTTCACTTTCCTGCTACTGAACATACAAAAATAACTTCTCAGATCAGTTGTGTTTGCAGAACTACTGTTTTGTGCACCTTGTATTTTGTCTTTTTTTAGTTGAAGATCAATATGTACGTTGGTTTAACCTTTCAGTCATCAGATACTCCTCCAAAGGAAAATCAGCAAAATATATAAATAGGTTGTAGCAGTGTAGCTAGAATTTTTTTAAAAAAGGTGTAAAATATACCTTTTTATAGGAAGCAATGTACAATGCGTTTTTCTATATCCGTCTTTCCCCTAACTTTGAAATATACATTTGTGTGTATATATAGCCTTAAAACTATTGAAGAGTTAGGGAGTGTTGAACAATGAAAAAGTAACTTAATAATGTTTCAATTAAGGATAGCATTATACCAGCAAACACTTAATTTTATTCCTCTTGTTTGTGTGAGGTGCTTAACCTTAACATATGGTTGTATTCAGTTTGTACCCTGTTGAAGCATGAATGAAGAAAACATAAGCACTATTTGTATTTATACATTTCTAGCAACCTTGGATTTAAAGAACAAGTCCTTCGCCCTATTTACAAATAATTGCTTAAAATGTACAAATTTGTTGAGTTCAAACTATAAAGATTTCAAATATATAACTTCACAAGTACCTAGGAGACCTAAATTTAAAGTACTTCATAATCAGCTAGTTAGTGTTAAACTGGTTTTAGAATTGGAACAAGAACTCTATCAGCTCCTTCCCCCCATCCCCACATGTTTACTGAAGTGTAGTTCTAAAAATTGCAAAGCCTCTGCTCCAGCTGTGGGAATGAAGGTTTAAAGTTTTTTTCAAAATCACCAGTGGAAAGCCATATGTTAAAAGAACAATATAAAATGTCGTGAAGACATAGCACATGTTTAAAATTGACTGCGAGTGCACCGTTCCTTTTTTAAAGAAAACCTGCTGTTGCTACTAGTGCTATGAAAGGGGGGGGGGGGATGGCAAAAAGCACAGCAGTTGTAGATTCCCTTATGTTTGGCACTTTAAAGTGGTCAAAGCACTGTGTCAATTATGCCTGCTCAATACACTGCTATTTTATGTATACCAAAATGAGATTAAATTCATTTAATCAGTGCATCACGTTTTCTAGCAAGGATGCTCATTCTTGTTCATTAGTCTGCAAAAAAGAAAGCACTTTTCGTTTTTGCAACTTTTTTAAATGCTTAAAAAATGATGGAACTCCTCAGGGGCAATGCCGCAGAGTTTTTAAGAATTGTGTGCTATTTATTTCCCTAATTGGAGAGGAGGAGTGGATTCCTGTGTGCTGACAAAATAAAGGAATATGATGGTCCCAAATTTACCTGTAAGGTGTTAATATTTCATATCTCTGCTGTTTACTGTATATGTGTGTTTCTTTGTAAAGTTTTCTTACTCTGAGACAGCATTACATTTCTATTATATTTTTAACTTCATCACTGAGTTCTATAGACAGCGAAGTGTTTTGAGAACTCTGCACCAAAATAATCCCTGCATTGTTACTTTTTAAAACATGATGGAATTTAGCTTAATATTTGAGTTGGTTTACTCTGGTTTAAAACAAAAATATATGGCCCATTAACGTTTATTGGACTCATGTTCTCTTGTTGCTTTTTATAGAATTTCATTTATATACTGAACATAACTGTGTGGAAAACACAAGTTTGCGTCATTTAGAAATCTCACACTTTATGCATGGTTTCATGTTTATACATATGTGTTCCTGTGCAGTGTAAAACTGCTACAGTAAGTTTTATTTGACTGAAATATTTCACTTTAAAATATGTGGTTTCATTGCACAAGGCCCCATTCTCCCATCAGTTCCGAAATATTAGATTTCTATCCTCATTGGTTAGAAAGCGCTATAAAAATGAATGTGTAACCTTATTTGTGGTAGTGGCATAATACAGCAGTACATCTGGTTCAAGACAGTGGGCTGGTTTTCCTTTTGTCAGTTTCATTTCAGTCAGAAGCATCTGAAGCTCAAATTAGAGAGAAGACTCTGATCTGTAAGTACTATAATGCATGTAAAGAACACAGTGTAACAAAATAGTATTGATTTACACTGTGCTATTAATTAATCACATTAATTATAACTGATGTAGTGAAGGAATTTAAGGTGGTAAGCCACAAATGAAAGTTAATTCCTTTTTAGCTATATCTTTGAGGTAGCTGAAGTGAAGTGAGATGGGGAGGGTTCTGTCTTCTCACTACTCAAAGAAGCCTGGAGGCCATTGTTAAGGTTGTAGTTACTGTTCTACTCTCCTGTTTCCAGTCAAAAACATTTTGAGGTCCCCAATGTGGAATATAGTTTTATACTCTCTTGCGTTTAGTAATATTAAATACATAGGGTGTTCTTGCTTGTCCCCCCCCCCACACAATTTCCCAGCATTTTCCACTTTCAAGCGGCAAATGTTGAGTGAGATTATGTTTGCTAGAGTGCTGCTAAAACTATCATAACTAGTGGAGCAGAATGATAGGATCTGCAGTCTGCCCCAACTTCTGAAGGGCCATATATTCATTGTCCCTGTCCTAAAAAGAAACTCAGATTCCACTGTTTATGTTGTCTGTTTTCATCTGCAAGATACTGAAAATAAATCTGTGCTCTGCATATAGCATGCTATCAGAAATAGTGAAGGAAGACTTGAAGTGAGACCACACATCCCTTACCATTAAAAAATGAAAACAGCTACAGGGAATGATTTTTGGAGGTAGTAATAACTGATCTAGCAAGAGAAGCAACTTGTGAACTTATTTGAAGCTCCTTTTTAATGTCATTACACAATTAGTTTGCTCTGTTCATGGGTCCGGTCCTGTCTTGGAAAAAGCAGGTGAGAGACAGGCTTTCAGAGTCCGCAGGAAAGGAGATTCCAAAGCATCTGTTCGTTTAAGGTCAGACAGCTATTTAATTTTCCCACTAGGCCAGTTTCCCCCACTGGTGGCATGAAATGGTATACTATGCAAGAAAGCTGATTTTAAAATCATGTTGAAATAGTTAACATTAAGGGGCAGAGGGAGATTTATCCCTGCAAGATACTGCAGAAGGAATCTGTCAACTAATGTTGCCAAGATAGTTGTACAAATGCCCTTACAGTAACTCTGCACTCCATGTTTCATCCAAAACGGAGAGCTGTTTCCCAAAAGCCTTTAGTGACAGCAGTGCATCAAATACCAACATTTTACAAAATTGCCCACAGATATAGTTATAATGGCATGGGGGCCTTGACAGAAATGGCTCTAGCTGGTTTTAGTTTGTGTCCTAAGGGACTCATAGAGGCAGCTGTAGTGCTGCCTTCCAGTGGACAAAGCCTCATTCCATCCTAGAGATATTATAGACCACTCGCATTAATTGTTTTTAAAAATTAGCTTTTAAGATTGCAAAGGGATCTTTGAAACTAACTGAAAGAAAGAAGCTGGTAGCATGAGCTTTTGTAGACTTCAGTCTGTTTCCCCATGCATCTGAAGAAGTACACTCAAGTCTGCGAAAATTCACTCTGCTGTCTTCTTTCTTTAACTATGGTGCAGAGCAGATGGCTCGGAAGGAGCAGCCTCTGTCTGTGATCAGGCTGGGACCGTGACGATTGCATGGCCTGCTTGCAAAGTGGGCCACCGCCTGTGGTCCAAGCAAGTGCCACCAGGAGTCAGTTTTAATTTTTTGATCTGGCCCTTTGGACCGGAATGCAGCCTTAGCATGGCCGCTTTGAGGACGTGTGTCATCTAAATGCCATGCTGCTTCTTTTGGCCTGTGTCTTCTGGGCCTATGTCTCAATGGTGCTACAAGATCCCATTGCATACTGATATTCCAGACTTAAGACAGCTATGTTTCAATTCCATCTTTGAAGAAGGTTTTTATTTGTTAAAATATTCACATTCTGACCCATATCTTGAGAACTCAGGATGTACCGATATTTTGAGTTATACTTCCCATGCTAATTTAATTATATCAGAAAAAAACAGGAGATACATCAATGGATGACTGATTTATCAATAGAAAGCCCAGTGAGTTTGATCCTGTGTATGCTCTCCAAGTCCTTTTTTAGGGGCTGTTTGAAATTTCAGTTTCGGAAATTTCTGGAGCTGAAACTTGTACCATTTAGTGGACAAAATGGAGAGACCTCTCCTGTTGAATCATCTCTCAGCCTTTGCCCTCTATCCTTAATACAGGAGATATTTGCATTCACTGCATTGATTTATTTTGTTTTCATCCTATGTTCCATCCAAAGAATTTGAAGTGGCATATGTAGTCCACTCCCCTTACATCATCACAGTCTCCCCTCTGCCACCTTTGTTCTTGACAACTGCTTAGGAAAGTTTCTATTTATAAAATGAGGCCAATACAATCTATACACAAGCTGATGACCTTTTTTCTTTAGAACCAATTAGTTCATCCATGATGGGTGCTGTTAACACTGTTGTGTGTCCGACACAAGGTAGAGTGAGGGAGTAAGTTACATGGATAAGTCACAGGAAGGAATTTATCTTTTTGTCTTTCACTAGGGAAAAGAAGGCTGAATATTTGAACATTCCCAGGTTACTATCCAGAGCTTAGACCTGTTTAGCTTCCAGTAATGCTGCTACACTACATGCCTTCAGACCATGCCCATGGATTTAATTCCTGGATGTGTCAGGCCTTTCAACCCATCTGGTGCTTCCGGGTGCACCTTTTATACTCCCCCCCCCCAATCAGTCACTGCCACTCATTCATCACTGTATCAATGCACAGCTTCTGGAATTAAACAAAACAAAAACAAAAATCACTTATCTGGTTCCTCAGAACCCTCCTCTTCAAGTTATTTGCCATCCACCTTAGCCTTTTGGCCACAAGATTATTTGGATTTTAGTCAAGAGTTTAAGGAAGCCCCAGACCATTGATTTGGAAGGTTGGGTGTGTTTGTGCCTTAGTGGTATCTTGTGATCGAGCTATTGTTGTTTGTTGTGTGACTTATGGCAGCCCTAAGGCAAGCCTGTCATGGGGTTTTCTTGGCAAGATTTGTTCAGAGAAGGCTTGCCATTGCCTTCCCCTGAGGCTGAGAGCATGAACTTAGCTAAGATCACCCAGCAGATTTCATGGCTGAGCTGAGAATCAAATCCTGGTCTCCAGAGTCATAGCCCAATGCTCAAATCACTACACCATTCTGGAGATCCCAAACCACAGTAGAGTTAATCTAACCACAGTAATCTATGCACTTCTAACCACCCTGTTAGACTACTATAATGCTGTCTAAGTGGGGCTGCCCTTGAAGAATACTGTGAGATTGCAGCTAGTGCAAAATGCAGCAGCTCAACATGTGAGTGGAATATTATATAGACAGCATGTAATGCCAATCTTTTAAAAACTTCACTAGTTGCCATTACATTCCTGGTTTGATCTCAAGGTGTTTGTGATGACATCTAAAGCCCCAAATGGCTTGGGAACTCATTACCTGAGGGAGCACCTCTCCCCTATGTGTCTGCGCAAGGATTAAGATCTGTTGGGGGCAGGCTGCTCAGTGTCCTACCAGTGGGTCAATACATTGTGTTGGGATATGGGAGAGGGCCTTCTCAGCCATGGCATCCCAACTGTGGAATTCCCTCCCCATGGAGACCCAACTAGCACCAATACTCTTGTCATTTAAGTTCCAAGTTAAACCTTTGCTGTTCACTAAACACTTTGGTCCTTATTAATTCAATTAATTCAACTAAACTGTTATTTATAGTTTTTTTAAAAAAAATAAGATCTGTTTTTATGTCATTATATTATTCAATACATTTTTAGCTTATACTTCTGTACTTCTTTTAAACTATATAATAATAATAATAATAATAATAATAATAATAATAATAATAATAATAATAATAATAATAATTTATATCCCACCCTTTGGGGACCCAATCTGTAACCTGTAACCAATGGTGTCACCAATCTGTAATTCTGTTTGTAAGCTGCCTTGAGATCTGATGTAGTATGGGGAATAACAACAACAATACCACTAATACAACAACCACACATTGAGTCTAAGCAAGAGGTACCAAAAGGCTTTTATTTACACATGGATGATAATTTTGAATTCTTACACTGTGTTTAGAAATTAACATTAAACATTAAGTTTACAACATAACAATTTTCCATGACTATGATATAGTTTAAATTGCTGTAACCCCCTGTCTCTCTCCTTCCCCTCATTCTGTCTACCTCTCTCACCAACTTCCCTCATTCTCTTCCTCTATCTCCACTTTTCTTCATTACTTATCTAGTCTCCTGCAATTTCTCT
>CM034701.1:9958183-9980717 GCA_020142125.1 Phrynosoma platyrhinos
GTTAGAAGCAGAAGGACCAGGGATCATTCTGAATTTGGTGCTGCAAAATTGATTTGAAGCTCTCTCCCTTATCATTAATGATGAAGGGAAGCAAGAGCAGCAGTGTCAGTGCTCAGGAAATGTGCATGAGACCTTGGAAGGTTCAACATATGGAATGGCCTCTGCCAAATCTTGGAAGAGGTAGGACTCAAGGGTAGGCAACCTTTCCCCTTTAAGGGCCAAGGGACTTCAGCTCCCAGAAGCCTCAGCCATGTTAGCCAATAGTCCCATGTTGGCCAATAGCTCCTGGGATTCTGGGAGCTGAAGTCCCTTGGCTCTTAAAGGGGAAAGGTTGCCTACCCCTTAGGTAGGTGGTGGTGGTGGTGGTGGGACTTTCTGCTGAGGTGTACAAAATCAATACTTCAAGGGCATGACCAGTAGTGTCACTGATGGCGTGCGGAATGTGTGGGCAGCACCAGGTGACACCCCAGAAGAGGGTGACACCCCAAGAGGGGGGTGTCACCCAGTCAGCCCTGCCCCCCTGCAGGCACTCCTTAGACCTGTGTGTGTGCCGCTCCGGGCTTTGGGGGAGGGGTCTCTGGCGAACGGCTGTTTCCCTGGAGGGACAGCTGCTTTCCCACCCTGCATGATGTTTTCCCACCCTGTGCAGCCCTTCCCTGGCCATGCAGCTGCTTCCACAAAGAGGTCTTTGACCTGGGCAGGTGCCAGGCAGCGGTTTGCCCGGCTGCGCAGCTGCTTTCCCGTCCCATACAGCTGTTTCCATGGCTTGCATGGGGCTTCCCTCTCTGCACGGCCATTTCCACGGGCCTCGAGGGAGGTCTCTGGGCCTCGAGGGAGGGGTGTCAGGTCTGGGCGGGCAGCAGGCAGCTGTTTCAGCAGCCTAAGCAGACATTTTCACATGACCTCACCCTCCAGAAGCCCCACTTCCCCACACCAGGTGACGCCATGGATGAGTACACCACTGGGCATGACAAGATGTCTCGAGAAGTATGCTGTTTTCCTCGGGGTAAAATCAGCAATGTAACAAGAGTCTGATAATCCCATTGATCATAATCCCTTCCTTTTGGATCATGAGGGAACCAATGATACTGCAAAGCATAGCCTTCAGAATATTAGAAGGGATTATGAGGCTCTGAGTAGGAAGCTGAAAGGGAGTGATGCACTATACAGGTAGTTATTTCATCTGTCCTTCCAGTGGAAGGGCATGGCCTAGGAAGGGAGAGAAAAATAATGGAAGGGAACAAACTGGCTCTGCAAATGGTGCTGCTGGGAACAAATTTGCTTCCTGGACCATGGTGCTTAGTTTCACGGATGTTGACTTCTGCCAAGGATCTGATGCACCTCATTTGGCAGGAACTTTTTTGCTAAAAGTCTGAAAGATATGATCAGGAGGGCTTTAAAGTAAGTTATGTGGGGGATAGAGACAGCATTCTTGAGGGCAGGAGTTCAACAAGTGCTGGAGATAATAGTCTAAAATGTTATATAGAGAACAAGGCAAATACAGTCAGCCCTCGGTACCTGTGGGGAATCCATTCTGGACCCCCCCCCCCAGATACCAAAATCCCTGCTCAAGCACACGTCCCCAATGATGGCATGTGTATGCGGCCACAGTGCCATTAAGAACAGTGCCATTAAGAACACAGTGCCATTAAGAACGTGGCTGCACTGCCATTGGGGACACCGGAACTTAATGGCGGTGCAGCCGCATGCATGCACTTCCACGGGACAACTGGGGCTGTCCTTAATGGCTGTACAGCCATGTGCACATACCACCATTGGTGACAACACGGGCTTGCTATCCATGGATGTTTGGATTCAGAGATGGGAAATCCATGGATACCAAGGGCCAACTATAGTACAAGAACCCAACAGTTGCAGGAACAAAATCTTTAAAAGGCAGATGGGTAATGACTCATGGTCTTTAATGTGTCAAACTCATGCACTGAGCATGGGAAATAAAATGAACTGTTTCCTATTTACATTTATCCAGCTTCCCTTTTTGCCTATCTTCCCCCCTCTGTCTCCAACTTCATTACCTGTCTATCTTTCTCTTAACTTGCCTCATTCCTTAGCTACCTTTCCCCAAATTCCCTTATTGCCTATCTACTTCCCTTTTTCTCCAAGTTCCCTCATTCCTTATCAAACTATCTCCCACTACCTCCTCCCACTATGCAGCCTTTGAAACTGCAGCCTTTGTGAGCATCCTTAAAAGCTCTGATTGGCTGCCCGGTCTCCAGCCTCCCTAAGCAAATTAAATGTTTCATAATAATTATGTTAAAATATGTAAAAGGATTTTTAAGGTTTGTCAGTTTAGCTAGACCAGTTCCACAATCCGAAGGCTGGTTGATCTTTTTTGCATTCATGCCCCTCCATTTAGTGAATGTTCAAGGTGGCTTTATAATAACACTAGAAAAACGCAGTACAATAATTGCAACAACAACAAATTAAAATCCTGAAGTAAAGCAGATTTTATATATATAACACACAGACACACACACATTATACTAAAACAAAAGAACTTTGAAAAATACTAGGGCAGCACTAGAAACTGAGTGGAACAGTTACCATTTTTTTACTAGTCATCTAAAGACCAGTAAAAAGGGTGGCAACTTAGTCTCAGACTGAGTTGGGTGGCATTCTCAGTCTCCCTGGGAAGGGAGTTCTTCAACTAGGATACTGCCAGAAGATTCAGACTGCATTTTCACTGCAGAAATAATTCAGGTTGACACTACTTCAACTGCTACTGCTCAGTGCTATGGAATTCTGGGAATCTGGCATCACTAGAGGTGTGCAGGGGAGCAGACCACACTAGGTGACACCTTAATGGGAGAGTGACACCACTGCTACTCAACCATCTGCCTTTCGGCAGAAACAGACTGGCATTCACCCATGTCCCTTTAAAATGCTGAAGAGATAGTATGAGTGGGGTGAGGCATAGTGGGAGGAGAAAGGGGAAGCCCAAGTTTTTAAATTTTAATTTTTTAAAAATAATAATTTTAAAAACATATTTAAAAATAGCACATTTTACTGAATTTTTACTTCAACCCCATGAAACTATGCATATGTAATGCATTTAGGCTGTATATACGATATTGTAATTTAGAGGTATGATTTTAATTTTGCTAGTTGGTTATAGAGCCAGTGTGGTGTAGTGGTTTGAGTGCTGGGCTGCAACTCTGGAAACCTGGGCTCAATTCCCAGCTCGGCCATGAAACCTATTGGGTGACCGTGGGCAAGTCACATTCTCTCAGCCTCAGGGGAAGGCAATGGCAAACCTCCTCTGAACAAATCTTGCCAAGAAAACCCCATGATAAGGTCTCCGTAATTTGGAAATGACTTGAAGGCACACAACAAGAAGCAAAATTGTCTGTGTCACAACTATCACAGTTAAATTCAGTAATATACAGGAATTACGATTAATGAGTAGCATTAGTAAAAAAAAAGCATTACTAAGGATTCTGTATGGTGTGGTATGGGCGGAGATCAATGGGGGGGGGTAACACCATGATTTACTGCACTGGATGATGCCAAACCTAGTGACACCACTGCTGGGAACTGTAGCCTTCTCTATCAGAGTGCTCTGGTGCCACAAGAAACTACAATTTCCAGAAGTCCATAGCTTTGAGCCATGGCAGTTAAAGAGCATCATACTGGATTATTTCTGCAAAATGTGGATGCAGCCTCAGTTCTGGATCCCCACCAGTCTCACCTCTCAGGATGGGGCTGTACTAGAGCCATGGGTAATGAATGCAAATTCCAGAGAGGTGCATGCTGGTGGAGGTTGCGATCTGTGAAATACCCTGCTCCATGCTGTTCAGCGTCATATATCCAGTATGGTCATGATTCCCCCCTGTTTGTGTGTTCTGTGGTTAGTTGGCACGAGTCTGGCCTAGTTCAGCTGTGATGAATCTGGATTGTCCCTTGTCCAAAAGTAAGTTTATTCATGCCAGGCTCTTTCTTTTGATAATGAAAGATAAGAATTATGTTTGGGAGGCCCTGACTGGCCCCAAGGATTTTCCATCCCTCTTTGAGAAATTTCAACTCCAGCCTGACTCTAATGCTATGTATTCTTGTTCATCCTCTTTGGGTTTTACAATATACATCAAATACATTTTATGTAAAACTCCAGTTTCTTTTGCTCTTGTCGGTGAGACACATTTCATAGTGCTGTTGTGCATTGACCTGTTTCTGTACAAAAATACTCCCCCATCCTTTATGAAGATAAACACACCTATACACCCACACTAAGCTGATGGATCATGTGTCCTCTCCTGGGAAAAAGGTAGGATATACGGTAAATTAGACAATTAAACAAACAGAAAGACAGTCCTTTCCATTACTACTATTACAGTTCATGCAGCAACAGCAATTATGTTTTGCATTTACATTTTGCAGATACGTACAAAATGCTACTTGGAAAAATGCACACATTTTCTATGAGATGAATGTTTAAAAAACTTGTCATTGTACAGCCGTTTCTGCCATGAAATTTGCATGTTTCCTGTTGACAACAGAAGGGTGAATCGGATCAGAATATATATTTCTACCACCATTTCTAAGTGGAGCCTTGACTTTGTCCTGTATAAGAAATGAGTATTGTTGGCTTCTGTGGAGAAAAAATGGGAGTTACCTGGAGGAGAGAGAGAGAGCACTTGTGAGAAAACGCTGAATATTGGATTGACATGAAATGAAATTAATTAAATGTCTTCAGGCAGACAAGATTGCTCCAGTGGGCCTCTATACAGACTTCACGCCCATGGCTTCCTTTGACACACACAAAAAAAGCCCTCCCATTGAAATGTATTCTGTCCATCTTTACAATGGCCATTTTGCTGGGGAAGGGAGAAATACAGGCAAGAAATTGTCCCATTTTGAGTGAGACAAATTTCACAATATTGAATGATGGCAGTATCTCTTGGATTTTTTCCACAGGCTACGTGCATCAAAGTAAGTGGCAGCTAACCCTATATTGTAAGTCCCCTTGGGTTCCCTGTTGAGAGAAAGGTGGATATAAATAAAATTAATTCCTTTCTCTTGCTTTCATGTATTTATTAGGTTGTGCATAAACATAGCACTTTAAAGCACCAGAGTTGTGCCTCACCATGCATGTATTTGGAAAGTCTCCACATTGCTGTTCTAATTGCATTTGGTGCTTTAAAGCAGTGGTCCCCAACCCCCGGTCCGCGGCCCGGTACCGGTCCGCAGAACAAATGGTACCAGGCCGCGGCGGGTCCTACGACTGAAGAGGCAAAGTTAGCCCTCTCCCCGAGGAAGCCCCCGCCTCGACCTCTGCGGACACTTCCCCCCGCCCCCGAAGGCGCCAGAGGGCCGGGGCTCAAGGCTCCCCTCGCTAGGCTAGGCTAGGCTCCCTTCCTCCCTCCCCGCCGCCTTTAGGCGAAGGGGCCAAACAAGGGCCTCGGGGCTGGCTCCTGCCCACTTCCTCCTTCCCTCTCTTCCTCTCAGGGAGGCTCCCAAGCCCTTCTGCCCAGGGGCTCCCCCTTCCTCTTTGGCGCGGCTCTGTGAGGCGTGGGTTCTATCCCTTTTGAAAGCGGGAGGGAGAGGGGGAAGGGAAGGGAGAGGGGGAGGAGGAGGAGTCGGCATTCCCAGGAGTTGTAGGGGGGTTGCAGACTGCCAGAAATAGTGCAAATTGAGTCCACGTTTAGGGTTAGGGTTAGGGAAACATGGGAACTGTAGTTTATTGTGGCACCAGAGCTCTCTGACAGAGAAGGCTCAATGTCCCAGAAAAAAAATAATTCCCATGATTCCCTAGCACTAACCCTAACCCTTAAAGTGGACTGAATTTGCACTATTTTTGCCAGTCTGCAACCCCCCTACGTAGTTGTCCTCCCTCCCTCCTGGGAAGGGGCGCCCTTTGCCAAGCAATGGGCTTTCAAGGGCGAGAGAGCCCCGCGCTCCTTCTGAGGCGCTTCCTCGGTCCTTCAGGGCTCTCTGGCGCAGAGGGCTCCCCTTGGGCCATTTGTGAGGTTGCCTCAGGTAAAGAAAGGATTGTGACACCTTAAGAGTAAGGCCGCCACGCAAGGCGCGCCCAAAATAACCGCCCCAGGCAGGCCCTGGTTTCAAGGTCACAATAGGCCCCGGGCCTCAGGCTGCATCTGCACTGCCGAATTAATCCGGTTCCACCCCGCTTAAACTGCCAGGGCGCGATGCTAGGGAATTCTGGGAACTGTAGTGTGTTGAGGGGCAGTGTGGTGTACTGATTTGGACTGGGACTCTGGGAGAAATTGTTTATATTTGAGATTGTTTTGATTTAATAATCAACGCCCCCCCCCCCCCCCCAGTGGGCTGCGGAAAAATTATCAAACGTTGACCGGTCCACGGCAATAAAAAGGTTGGGGACCACTGCTTTAAAGAAATGGAAAAGGCTGGCTTTGTAGAACAGGACCCCCCAATTCTGTAGATTCATCTAGGTGGGAGGTGGGAGAACATGAAACTGTGTTTCCATTGTACTGGCGCTCTGGTTGATGTAACACTACACCAACAGAAGGAGATTCCCACAATCGGAAACTTTTCAGGTGGGTAGTGGCCTCATACAATTGGCCATGAGTGAATAGGAAAGTCATTGGAGATGAGGTGGAAGTGTTACACCTGGTGTCATTAATTGCATACTCAAGTCAAAACCTAGTAGGTGGGAAGGGAGGGGAAGATGGGCAAAACTGGATCAAAAAAAGGTGATTATTTGGGATTGTGGTGGGACGGCATCTGATGCAAGAGGAACAAACATGCTACCCAGGAGCTTGGTTTTGAGAGGACTAGTAATCTCTGCCTTTATTCCTCATTGTTCTTTTATGTGAAGTCTTTTTTCTTCTAGGTTTTATCCAGTTTTTCCACAGTGCACCTGGTGGTAGCTAAAGGCTGAAGAACAAAAGCGCCCTTGGAGGCTTCACTTCCATCAGTGCTGAGCTTCTGAGCAACTCAGGTCTTCATTCCCCCACTTACCCTCCTGACTGTTCTTTTTATCTACATACTGCAACCTAGAGCTGAAAGGAATTTGCTCCTTCACATTCTCTCTTGACTTTGGATACTGTCTGGCTCTTCCTTGAATTCTTGAATAGCTGTGGATGATTTGATAGTTACATGATTTTTTTAGTATTAATTAACATGTTAATTAACATTCTGTAGTAGTTAACATGGAATGGTATCCATTGTTTGATATCTGGTGTGCCACATTTTTCACGATCAGCAGGCCTGCATATTTTCCTAAAAGTGTGGTGTAGTAGTTTGAGCATTGGGACTATGATTCAAGACCAGGGTTTAAATTGCTGCTCAGCCATGGAAACACTCTTAAGTGACATTGGGCAAGTCACATGCTCTCAGCCTCAGAGGAAAGCAAAGACAACCTTCCTCTGAACAAATTTTGCCAAGAAAACTTTGTGATTGGTCACCTTTGGTTTGCTATAAGTTGGAAATGACTTGAAGGCACAACAAGAAGTGCGGTGTATTTTTAAATATTTTTTTATTAAGGATCTAGTGACATTCCAAAGGTACACTTAAGGATTCATAATATCAAATATTTTTGAGATTTCATTTTTTTTATGCCTGTCAAACAGTTTAGATTAAAACATGTCTAAAATAGTTTTCCGCCACCTGCGCTCTAGCTGTTGTCCATACCGCTTCATCCTCCTAAGCTCAGGTGTATACCATGGCCTACGATTTGAAGCGGGATGGCAAGGACGCTTGGGAGCGATCGTGTCGATAGCCCTGGTGAGATCGTTATTCCAAGTATTAACCAGAGTCTCGACAGGATCACCGGCATTCCCAACCATTAACCCCTCTAAGGCTTTCTGGAATCCAATTGGCTCCATCAGCCTTCGAGGGCGGACCATTCTAATAGGTCTACCACCCCCGGTGGAGCAGACATTGGCTCTCAGTTCCATCTTGACCAGGAAATGATCCGTCCATGACAATGCGGTGGTATTTACAACCTCCGCCCACAGAGGTTGATACAATAGATGATGTAATTGTCCCATCAGTCATCTCCAACCCTGCTTCTACCACACCATTGCACTGTGTTTGATTATTGCTGGTGGCATGAAAAATGATAGTACCAACAAAAATCTTTTTGAGGAATTAAAAGTGCTTCTGCTCTGTTTAGCCCATGGTCCATCTATTGTCCCAGAGTAAACTAGAATGGAATTCTGATCTCAAGAAGATAATGTGAAATCACTCAGGCAATAGGTTTTTGATCAGGGTTGGGGGGAGGGGGAGGTTTAAAAAAAACCCAAAAATCCAACCCAAACCAAAATCAACCCCATATATATGTGTGTGTGTGTGTGTATACATATGTATATGTATTTAAAAGGAGTGTTTTTTAAAAAGTCATTTCATTTAAACTAAGGTTTAAACCATCAGTCATTTTGTTCTAGAATGTGCGGACCTTTGGAGCATGTCCAGAGGAGGATGACCAAAATGGGGAAAGGTCTGGAAATCTATGAGGAGCAGCTTGGGGAGCTGGATGTATTTAGTCTGGAGAAGAGATAGTTAAGAGGTGACATGGTAGCTATATTTATGTATTTTAAGAGATGTCATATTGAGGATGGAGCGAGCTTGTTTTCTGCTGCTTCAGAGACTAGGAGATGGAGCAATTGATTCAAGCTACAGGAAAAGAGATTCCACCCAAACCTTAGGAAGAATTTTCTGATGGTGAGAGCTGTTTGAGAGTGGAATATGCTGCCTCGGAATGTGGTGGATTCTCCTTTGGAGGTTTTAAACCGGCTGGATGGCCATTTGTGGGGGATGCTTTGATTTTGTATTCCTGCATAGCAGAATGAGCTTGCACTGGATGGCCCTTGTGATCACTTCCAACTCTGTGATTCCCTAGTGACCATGGATTTGGATCCAAGGAACCTAGAAGAGACAACAGACTCTACCCATTCATCCACAAGCAGTCTTGACAGGCAAATGGAAAAGATCCATTTATCAGGACCAGCCCTATATTAGGAAGCGTAGGATACCTGCATCAGGGGGCACATGCTGGTGTGGGAGTGGCACTAGCAGACATTTGCCTTCAGAGCTTCTTGTCCATTCATCTCTACTGCCAGACAGAGCTATGTGTGCCATACAGCTTGTCTTGTACTCCTGGCAATCTGGTCAGCTTCTATATGTGAAAGTGAGGCAGCGATACTATCTGATATTTAGTGTTTGGCAGCAAAATGTCTTGGGCTGAGCCGTAGTGATCTGGGAAGCAAGGGCTTGCTGAAAAGGACAGGACTGCAGGAAAGATGGGCAGAAGAGTTGGGGAATTAAGGAAGCAGAGAAAAAAGAGAGAAAGGTGAGGGACATGGTTTGCTAGCATGCAAGACTGATGTGTTTAATGGAAGAAAAGAGTCAGCTGGTTAGGGACCTGTACTTCAAAAATGCTGTGAGTCATAGTGAACCTCTGAGAGGTTTGATGCTGTTGAATACATCCAACAAGCAAACTGCACGCACTCGGTCTGGATTGAGCAGCTACTGATATTTTTTGATCTACAGCTAAAATATTGAGTTATGGGAGCTGCAGTCCAAGAATACCAGGAGGACTACAGTTACCCGCCTATGCTCCCAAGATATTATGATCCAGGAAGTCAAAAATGCAAGGAGACTTAAAATGGAGAACCTTGGGATACAAAAACTAAATTTTACTTATTAACTAGCATAAACTAGACAATTGTTTGCTAAAGATCTTTAGTATGGCAGATTCCTCCTACATTTATGTAATTCCCATTTCCACTGCACCCCATTTTTCAAAATTTCATTTCAAAGGAAGATGCTGTAACATGCTCACACCAATTGTTGTGTGTGTGTGTGTGTGTGTGTTGTTTTGTTTTCTTGCTGCTTTTTCCATATTTTAACATGCAGAGAAATACAGAGATGTTGGCATGTCATGCTGACAAGGTCTATTCCCCCCCCCCCTTATTATTTAGTTCTTGTCATGCTTGGTTGCTCTGTGTAGCCATTAAAGTCACACTAACGCAACCACACAGCATCCAGCTTGGTTTTCCCTGGGGCTGGGGATCTAATGTCACTAGGGTACGATCCAGTTCACATTGAGAAGGATGCATGAAATCTTTATTCTTGGAGTGTTGTCAAGAAAAGCCAAGCTGCCTGCTATCAAATGCACATGAGAGGCAAACAGCCCCCAAGAGGCTTTTGGTTATGTGCATTGATACAGAATGGATTGTCGCTAACCCTCGGAGGCATTGTCAAGGTCAGAAACCACTGATCTTTCTCAACAAAAACAACAACAGCAACAGCAACAAACCTCCACCGTGGAGGGAGGGAGGGAGAAGAAAAGTGGCTTCTCTTAAACCTCATAGTCTTTACAGAACCTCATAGTCACAGAATTTCAAAGATAGTGCAATAGGATTGTTTGCTTCATTGCTAAGATATGTTCATTTTTTCCTAAATATACCCAGAAGCATTTTGTCCATGCTTACCACCACCAACTAATGCCAACTGTAATGGAGCACCAATCAAACCACAAAACTGTTTGAAAAAGAGAGATTATATGCTATTTCACAGCAGGCCAGTCTTAAAAACACTGCAATGAGACTGAGCAGGGTTTCTCTCATCATTTGCTGTCAGTGAACCGTCATGTCTTTTCCAGCTGATAAACCTTTCACAGGATTTTCTTGGCAAGATTTGTTCGGAGGGAGTTTCCTGTGGTTTTCCTCTGAGACTGAGAGAGTGTGACTTGCCCAAAGTCATTGCCTGAGCAGGGATTCAAACCCCAGTTTCCTAGATCCTTAGTCCAACATGGAAATGACTACACTGTGCTGGTTTTGAATGTATCTTAAGCTCTCTTTTAGAGCCTTAACTCTGTTCTGTGTAATGTGAGATGATCTGGAAAATTTTAACAATGCTGATATCCTATTAAACCTGAGAAACGAGGAGAGACTGGAAATCTCATTCAAGTGATATCCATGCAATTAATATAGGGAAGGCAGGTGGGTGTGGGGAAAGACGGGAATAAACCGCACAATTAAGGTAAAGAATGAAGGCTTCCACCAAGATCTGGCTCAGCTGGAATTTATGGCAAGATGCATGATGCTGGTTGATGTGGAGCTGGTTTACAGGATCTTATGGGACACTATGCCAGTTCTAGTTCTTGTTTTTGTTTTGGAGGAGCAGGTGAGTTTGGCGTGTCTTCTGTGAGACGCCAGCACCATCACTGCCCATTAGCTGATCTCTTGTTGGCCCAGTCAGTAGAGGTGGAGGTAACTAGAGTGTTCCAGATTTTGACCTTGCTAATTGTCGCTTGGAGATGGCTCACAAGGGATCCAGAACAAACAGAATGGAGAAACAGGAACAGAGCAAAAGCTCGAAGTCAAGAACAGTGTCACCCACCTCAGAGTTTGGGCTGTGGCAGGTGTCTGACAGCATTGATCCACTGGTATTGGTGCTATAGGCATGATTGGAACATTTCCAGTCCTGATGGCCACATCTTAGAGCCTTACTCCATTACAAAAATAAGACAATAGGCAGCAAGATAGAAGCAGCTTTCTCTTTACCTCTCTGCATTCCCTCAGAGACTTCCATTCTGTTCCCAAGGGACATGATAGTAAAAACATTCCTTTTGTTGCGCTGGAAAAATCTGTTTGGCAAAAGGCACACTTTTACAACCATCTCCATCTGGAGGGAGAATGGAAGTACTACAATGTCATGTGAGAAGATAAGCAAAAAGCTGCTTCTATCTCGTCTCTCGTCTTACTTTTGTAATACCATAATGCTCTTGGAGGGTAGTCAGATGTAGCAGCACTTTGCAGATCACAACAGGGAAAGATAAAAGCCTCCAGAATAACTATAATAATATAATAATAATAAAATTTTATTTATACCCCACCCCTCTGAGTACAATCGGGGCAGCTAACAACAATTAAAAATACATAGTATACAATCCTAAAACCAATACCCACCCACCCCCTTTAAGAAAGTATTAAACTAACATTAATTAAAACATAGATAAAAACATGAAATTAAATAAAACCAAATTACCCAATAAAGAATGGCAACAGCAGAGATCACAAAAACAAAATCAGCAGAGTAGCGAAGATGGCGGCAGCAACAAATCTAGAGAGGGCAGAATAAAGAAAAATAAGGGGGTTCCAGAGGCCGGGAAGTCTATTCTGGAAAGGTCTCCGGAAGAGATCTGTCTTAACAGCCTTTTTAAAGCTGTTTAGTGTTGTAATCTGACAGATCTCGTCCGTCAGGCCATTCCATAATCTGGGGGCGACTACCAAAAATGCCCTCTGGGAGGTTGCAGACAGCCTGGATTTTAATGGCTGTAGCAAGTTCCTCCCAGACGACCGGGGCACCCGGGGAGGATTGTATGGGAGGATGTGGTTCCGAAGATAGGTTGGACCCAAGCCATTTAGGACTTTAAAGGGAATAACCAACAGCTTATACTGGGCCTGGAAACTGATAGGCGGCCAGTGGAGGGACTTTAACACTGAAGTGATGTGGTCCCTCCTAGATGTTCCAGAAACCACTCTGGCTGCCATGTTTTGTACTAACTGAAGTTTCCGGACCAAGCATGAGGGTATCCCCATGTAGAGTGCATTACAGAAATCCTACAAAATAAGAAGATTAGCACTCAGCAAATGCAAATGGGAAACCAACCAGGGTCAGGGGCTTCCCCAGCAGACAATAGCAGACAATATCCTTGTTTGCATATCCTCCCACCCTGAAGCCATGCCATTAACAACAGAACAATACCTATTCAACACAGAACAATACACAGTTTACATGGGAATCATTCCTCCCTACCCAGGGTCTCAGTATATATAGACCCACTCTCTTCCATTCCAGTATTCTCTGAAGATGCCAGCCACAGATGCTGGCAAAATGTCAGAAAGAAACTCTTCTAGAACATGGCCACACAGCCCGAAAAACCCACAAAAAACTATGGATGCCGGCCATGAAAGCCTACGACTTCACATTGAGTTTATGGAGTTTTGTACTTTGTACTCAGTTTGCTGCAATTGAAGTAAACCAGGATGAAAGCAGAAAGTGGGAGGAGGAGGAGGAGAGAGATTTTAAATTACCAAAGTGGGATTCCAGAGGAAGGAAGTAGCATAAACCACCTCTTAAGTATTCCTCACCTAAAAAAAAGTGAAATTAATAAGGTCATCGTAACTTGACAGGTGATTTGGAGGCACGCGTGTGTACAGAGGATTGATTGGAGGTCTCCCTGCGAAATTGAAAGTTGGCGGATATGCAGTTTTGCCACACATCAGATCTTGCAACCACTAGCCAGTCTGAGGGTCCTGATCCAGGGACAACAGACTGATATTACAAGCTGAATTCAGGTGACCTACACCACTAGCAAGATGCGATCCTACAACTACTTGCCCTGCTTGGGAGCTGGAGCTGGGAACTGTGTACTGGCAATAACTAACAGCCCTGGAGTCATCTTCCTAAGTCTAGGACCAGATCCTGAATAGCTTTCTCTTTCTTGATCCTGCTGACAGAATCTTCTGCTCCAGCTGCAATGCAATTGGTAGTGTTAGTAATAAGAGTGTGAGATTTCACCTAGAGGGAATGTAGCTCTACTTCATGAACTGAAGTCAAGAATGCTCCAGGGGGTGGGGGCAAACCCAGTTACTTCTGTAAAGCTTAATAAATGAGTTGGCAGTCACATGGGGATTGGACTGGTTCGTGCTGGGAGTCAATTACAGTGGTGGTTCCACTAACATGGGGTCAAGACTATCCCAAATCCTGAGATCTAGGGGTTATTTTTTGAATGGCATATTAGCAGCAGATGATGGGCCCTCCCTTCATCCCAAGCTATGACTGCCCTGGCCTCAGAGAGAGAGAAGAGCTATTGGGCTATCACAAGGGGCAGGCCCTAGTAATGCCACTAGTATGATATACAGTCGCCCCTCCATTTTCATGGACTTGAAATCCACAGACTTAAATATTAATGGAGGGGTGACCTCCTTTAACTTCAATGGAGCATGCGCCAGTGAGCATGTGCCCCATTCAAGCCTATGGGGCTTGAATATTGGCAAGTCTCCATTTTCGCAGGGTGGGTGGGTCAGGAATGGATCCCCCGTGAAAATGGGGGGCCAAATGTATATTAATGTCACAGTTGCACAGAATAACATCTATTTATATGGCACTATCACTGCATGGTGCTTCAAACAAGAAAAATTGGTTCACTACTCTCAAGCTTACAATCTAGACACAAGGAAAGGGGATGGCAGTGGGGAAGGGGATTAGGTCCAGCAGATACTGCCTCTTCTCTCCCTCTTAAGGACAGGGCAGTCGCAGTTTGGGATGGAGGGAGGACCTATCATCTGCTGCTAATATGCCATTCAAATTTTTTTTAAGCAAATCTGAAAATCATAGAGTTAGAAGAGACCACAAGGGCAACCCAACCCCCTACCATGCAGGAATAGACCACTCCTGAGAGATGATCAACCAACCTGTTTAAAAACCTCCAAAGAAGGAGACTCAACCACTCTCCAAGGGAATGTGTTCTACTGTCGAACAACTCTGACTGTCAGGAGGTTCCTCCTAATGTTGATGTGGAATCTCTTTCCCTGTAGTTTGCATCTGTTGCTCCATGTCCCATTCTCTGGAGCAGCAGAAAACAAGCTTCCTCCATCCTTAATATGACACCCCTTCAAATATTTAAACATGGCTCTTGTGGCACCCCTTAACCTCTGCTACACTTCTGACAAGTGAGAAATACACAGCCTTTTCAAGACAGTGTTCTCACCCTGAGATTTCTTCTCACCTGAAGTTTAGAGAAGAGGGGGTCAGACCTTGAGACCTGGAAATGCTAACATCTTATATTTTGAGAATATCACATGGTTTGATGGCATCATGATTCCTAGCCCTAGATCCAATGGTTAGTCCCAACTACAATCAATTCATTAAACCAAAGGAACTTAAATAGATATTGACTTATGAACTACCCATTGATTTAGTGAATCTACTCTAGTTGGGAGTAAAAATTGAATGTTGGCCCAAGAGGTCTAGTTTAGGATATTAACCAGGAACACTGCTATGGAGACCTTCTAGCTCAGTTGTCTCTGTTTCATGAGGTATCTTGGATAGAGAATGTGATATAAATATTTAAATAAATCTTTGGGGTGTCATTAAAGAGGTTAGAAATTGTGGTTGTGTGCCTTCATATTTCTGACTTATGGCAACCCTAAGGTGACCGTATCGTGGGGTTTTCTTGACAAAATTTGTTCAGGGCAGGGGGGGTTTGCCTTCGCCTTCTGAGTTTGAGAGAGTGAGATTTGCCCATGTTCACCCCGTGGGTGGAGATGGCTAGGCAGGGATTCGAACCTTGTTCTCCAGAGTTGTACAATGCTCAAACCACTACACCATCTCAGTATTTTAACAATGCAGTTACATGTAAGCAGCCTGCTCTTATTTACATGTAAGCAACCTGTTCTGGTCGGTGTTCAACGCTTTGACACGGGACTCATTCACACTCTGCAATGATAGCATTGTGTGAATGCACTTTAGCTGCCTCTGGATTTCTGGAGCAAGTGGAGCTTCCTGGCTGAGCGGGGTAAATACTTCTCCCTCAAAACCCCTGGATTCCATAGGACTGGACCGTTGCAGTTAAACTGGAATCATTGCACTATAACTGTGGAGTGTGACAGGGCCTATGGTGTGGATGTTGGAGGCAGCTGTCATTGCTGTTTTGCTACATCAGGCAGCAACATGTTTTGGGATAGACTGCCAGGATTGTATGGATGTCTTGCCTCCATCACCCAAATGGAGGCGTGGAGCAAGGAGATCTGTGTTTTTGTAGGAAGGAATGGAACACCAAATTAAATGGGATGATATAATGTGCCAGCATAGCATAGTGGTTTGAGTGTTGGACTATGGTGACCAGGGTTCGAATCCCTAGTGAGCCATGAAACCTATTGAGTGACCTTGGGTAGGTCACACTCTCTTAGCCTCTGAGATGGCAATGGTGACCGGTCTGAAGAAAGTTACCATGAAAATCCTGTGATAGGGTGGTCTTAGAGTCTCCAGACATTGGAAATGACATGAAGGTACACAACTACAACAATTACAACAAAGCACTAGAAAAGGAATAGTGAAGGTGTGTGAAGTGACAATATTTTCCCCTTTCCCAATAACACAATTACACATAGAAAGCTAAAAGAGTAACTTGAACAATCATCTACCCCTGCGGAGGTGTCACTGCTGTTGCAAACCATAATAAATCTGATTTTCTGCAATCTAAGAACAGGCCAAACAAAAAAACAAACCCAAAACAACCCACTAGGAAAATCCAGGAGGAGATCTCTTTGATGAAAGTATCATGCATATGCGATTAAAAATAGAATGAGTGAATGACTTATGGTAATTCCATGCTAAATGCCTAACTGAAATGAAGTTTTGCTGGTTGGAGTCTTAATGTATATAGAAAACACAGAAGGAGATGGTTGGTTGTGTTCACAATTCACAGTTAACCATTAATGGAGGTCACACTATCAGGATGCCTTGTACTTTACGCAGAGATGAGGAAAGTTACCTTTTATATTACCAGTACCCAAGTCAGGTGTTGCCCATGCTGACTGGGGGGAATTTGGGGAACTGTAGTCCACAAAGTAATTTTTCCAAGTTTGAATACTAGAAGACTACAGGTCCCTGGCCCCAAGGATCTTACACACCAGATTTGAACACAAGAGGAGCAACAGAAGAAAGGGAATGGGAATGGAAGCAGAAATGGGAACAATACACAGTTGCTGCATTTTGTGCATGCTTGGGTTGCATTTCAGGTACACTTTTGCCAAAGGCTGGTGCTGAAAGAGCCAGTTACAGAGCTGTGATTCCCAAGGCTTAAAACAGGCAAGGAGAATCCTAGATCCAAAACACTGCAGAAGTAATCCAGTTTGAGACCACTTTAACTCAGTGTTAGGGAATCCTGGGAATTATAGTTTATTGTGGCACCAGAGCTCTCTGACAGACAAGGCTAAATGTCTCACAAAACTACTGTTCCCAGAATTCCCTAGCATTGAGCCAGCGCAGTTAAAGTGGTCTCAAGCTGGATTATTTCTGCAGTGTGCTTTGGACCGTCGTTCATTAGCTTCTCAACCAGCCATGTGCAGCATTTCAATATGTTCAGCAGTGCTCAGCAACTAAAACCACCTGGAGAGTGAGTATGTACTGTATTTATGTGTGAATGCATTTTATATTCTGGCTTCTACCTGATATAGAACACAAGGCAGACTGATTAGACTACTGTAATGTGTTCTATGTGGGGCTGCCCTTGAAGAAGACCCAGAAGCTGCAGCTAGTGCAAAATGCAGCAGCATAACTTCTGATGGGAATATCATATTGGTTGTTGTTAGCTGTCCTTGAGTCCTCCCCAACTCATAGTGACTCTGTAAATCAGACATCTCCAAGACCTCGTACCTCCCTGCTCAGGTCTCATAGGCTCAGACCCATGGTCTGCCTGATGAAGTCTATCCATCTGGCTTGTGGTCTTCCTCTCTTTCTGCTGCCTTCCACATTTCCAAGCATCACTGCCTTTTCTAATGAGCCTTTCCTTCTCATGGTGTGTCCAAAATACAACCCCAATTTAGTCATCCTTGCTTCCAGGGAGATTTCTGGCTTGATCTGTTCCAGAACCCATTTGTTTGTCTTTTTGGCCATCTATGGCATCCTTAGCACTCTTCTCCAGCATCATATTATCTGAAATGAGTTGATTCTCTTTCTATCTGCTTTCTTCATTGCCCAGCTTTCACATCCATACATTGTGATGGGGAATACAAGGGAATATCATACACAGCGCATGTAAGACCATTATCAAAAGAACTTCATGGGCTGCCCATACGCTCCTGGTCTGAATTCAATGTACCTTCAATGACATTTAAAGCCCTAAATGGTTTGGGACCATGGCATCTCTAAGGTTGGTGTCACCCGGTGCAGGAACTCATGGTCTCACACACCCCCATGGACCTCCTCCCATTTCACACCATACAAAATCCTTAGCAATGCTTTTTTGCACAAATGTTACTTGTAAATTGTAATCCCCATATATCACTGAATGTACTGCTAATAGTTGTGACATAAACAACTAGCAAAACTAAAATTATACCTTCAAATTACAATATTATATGCACAACCTAAATGTATTTACATAGACATAGTGAAGATTTGGTTAAAATGTGAAGTTTTTAAAGAAAAATTTAAAAGAATTAAAAAAATTTAAATCTTAATTACAAAATGAATTTAAAATTTTAAAATTTAATCTTAAAAAAATTCTGGGGCCTCTCCTTTCTTCTCCCACTGAGCTTCACCCAACTCCCACCATCTCTATTAAAGCATTCAGAAGGGAAGCAGATGAATGCCCCATCCTGTTTCTACCAAAAGGTAGGCGTTTGAGGAATAGTTTTGTTGAGATATTTAGCCTTCTCTGTCAGAGAACTCTGATACCACAACAAGCTACAAATCCCAGAATTCCACAGCACTGAGCCATGGCAGTTAAAGCGGTGTCAAACTGGATTATTTCTGCAGCGTGGATGCAACCCCTGATGTATTCAACAATTAATCTGTGATGTTATTATCTTAATAAATCCTTATTTTTATATTATACACTTTTGCCTCTGGGATGCAACCTGTTGGAAAGTTGTGTTCAGAGACAGTGTCTGTGGTGCCAGAAGTAAATAAAGAATGATGGTGTCCAGTGGGGATATAATATAAATAAAATCTCATAGAGGCACTAGGAGGGCATCTAGAATGTCCCCACAGTTTTTGAACACAACAATGGGACAGGAGGAGGTCCTCATCTTTGGTGGCAATGGTTGGGACAACTGGAAGTCTTCACAGATGATGGCAGCAGAAGGATAGGCAGAACCTCACAGACATCAGAAGCTGCAGCAGTTTTCCTTTGCCTGAGTCTACAGGGAAGGGAGAGATTCTTCCACCTCTCCCTTAATGGAATTGAGTGCAAACTATTGCACTTTGAACTCAATTTTAAGCAATTGAAGCAAGCTATGGACAAAGGGGAAAGACAGGAGGAGGAGAAAGAAACTGGGGCATTTTTAAAACAACTCAAAATGTCAGACAACAGAGGATTAGTCAAGACTATGTGCAGATTGCATTACTCTAACCACACTGAGGTTACGCATGGAAAAACCTTTTGAAAATGTGGAGCCCAGTCAAAGCCAGCTTCTTTCTACAACTCAGGGTTATTCTGAAACAAAACAGAGTGCTACAAATGGAAAGGTATTGGGTTACTAGCAAATCTGTGTCACCTCGTATGTTTCTCCCTCCATTACTTGTGGCAAGTGACACCATTTATCTAATAACCAACCAGTCCAAACACTCTCTTTTGCAGAGACTGCTGTCTTTTTATGCAACGCAAGAGCTGAACTGGAAATGTGTTTTGTTCAAATGGGGGACCTAAGAGGTAAACGTTGTTAGCGCAATGTTCAGGATTGGCAAGGGGCCTAGCAGGGGAACAGGGCTGCTGTGTTTATATTTTATAGGGTAAATGGAAATGTGTTGTAAGCTGAGTGTCTATGCTTGTCACCAACTGTAATAAGTGCAAATAGAGAGTATTATGCCTTGTAAATAAGAGCGGCTGCATGCAACCTGTGCATGGGGGGGGGTTACATAGGACATGCATCTTTATTGCAATCAGCAAGGACCATTGGAATAATATGTTCTGTCATTTCCCTTACCCTCCCCACTCTTCGGCTTTGACCTCTGAATCTTTCATGCACACTACTGTTGTTTCGTGTGTTATTAGGGATTCTGCCTCAGTGGGAGGTGCTATCAGCAACAATTATTTCTGTCTCAGTTCTCTCATTGTGGAAGGCAGGCCTGGTGCATTATGTTGTTGGACGTCTGATGCATTTGGCAGCCCAAGCAATGAAGGCTCTTAATACCTTCAAGGTACATCATCTGCTCTGGGTAAATTAGGTAAACAGAATCTCATTCTCTTTCTCTGTCTGTCTGTTGGGGTGGTATTCAGAGGCATATAGCTGTGTTCGTCTGGAACAGGGGTAGGCAACCTTTCCCCTTTAAGGGCCGAGGGACTTCGGCCCTTAAAGGGGAAAGGTTGCCTACCCCTGGTCTGGAATATCACTATGGAAGAAGGCACTACAAGCTGTAGCAAAGGTGCTAGATGGATTGATAGATAGATATGCGAACGGATCTTGTAGCAACTTTGAGACTAGGTCCGAAACACACTGCAGAAATAATTCCAATTCAAGACTGCTTTAACTGCCCTGGTTCAGTGCTAGGGAATCCTGAGAACTGTAGTTTATTGGGACCACCAGAGGTCTCTGACAGAGAAGGCTAAATGTCTGACAAAACTACAGTTCCCAGAATTCCCTAGCGTTGAGCATTGGGAAATTAACGTGATCTCAAACTGGATTATTTCTGTAGTGTGTTTTGGACCTAACTGAGCAAAGAGATCTGGCTACAACATGTTTCAATCAGTCTCAAAGGTGCTAAATGGATGGACAGAGGGACAGACAGACAGACAGACAGACAGACAGACAGACAGATATGCAAAGGGATCTTGTAGCACCTTTGAGACTAATGGAGTGAAGGCCTTTGCAGACTGCCAGAAACAGTGCAAATTGAGTCCACTTTAACTATCCTGGCTCAGTGCTAGGGAATCATGAGAATTGGTTTTTTTTCTGAGACATTGATCCTTCTCTGTCAGAGCTCTGGTGCCACAATAAACTACAGTTCCCATGATTCCCTAGCACTGAGTCAGGACAGTTAAAGTGGACTCAATTTGCACTATTTCTGGCAGTCTGTAAAGGCCCTAACTGAGCAAAGAGATCTTGCTACAGCTCAGTTAGGGCCTGAACAGACAGGCCAAATAAAGCTGCTTCGGGCCACTTTGGAGGTGTGCTGTTTAAACGACACTTGTGTCCTAAGAAGCCGGAAGCTGCACCAAAGCCATGCTCTGGTCCTAGGTTGTTCAAACTTCAGCATGGCTTCTGGCCTCTTAGAACACATGTGTAATTTAAACAACGCACCTCTAAAGTGGCCCGAAGTTGCTTCATTTGGCCTGTCAGTTTGGACCCTTATTCTCAAAGGTCCTAGACAGACAGACAGATAGATAGAAAGATAGATAGATAGACAGCACCTTGTAGCACCTTTGACACTAACTGAGCAAAAGATGTAGCATAAGCTTTCATAGGGTTGATGCAACTGAGGAGGTAGACCACATCTATGAAAGCATATGCTGCAATATCTTTTGTACTAATCTCAAAGGTGATACATATCTAGCTAGCAAGCTACCTTTGCATCTCTCTCTCTCTCTCTCTCTGTCATCACCAGTACATGGTGAATACAGCAAGCTGTCTTATAATGATTCAGATCCTGGCCCAGTACTGCCTGTCCAATTTGACTAGCAGCTATTGTTCACCAGGGTTTTAGGCAGGATTATTTTCCCAGCCTTTCCTGAAGGTGATTGATATTCCTTGGTGATCTCCCATCCATGTGGTAAAGAGGCATGATCCTACGTAGTTTCCAAAATGAGACTAAGGGCCGATGCAGATGGACAGGAAAAGGTGACCTGAAGCTGCCTTTCCCCTAAGCTGCAGCAACTGCACCGCCTGACCTGAGGATGCCCTAAATGGGGATGGAGCAGCTGCACTGGGGGGCACTCAATGGGGCTTTTCTGAAGCCGTACTGAAGCCCCAGCAACCACACCACAGGCCCCAAGAATGTCACAAGGGGAGATGGAGCAATTGCGTGGGGCTGGCAGCAGCTGCTTTAATTTTTTTTCTCATTCTCTCAGACTCATGCACACGTGCGCAGGGACACATCCCTGTGCACCTGCGCAGAACACGTCATAGGGTGGCATACAGTCTGTCATTTTGTCTATACAAAAGTGACTGAAATTCAGCATGCCCGCACACCTGTGCAAGGCCTGTCATACACCCACATATCATACAAGGATTCACTGACTTTGGCTTCCCCCAAGGAGTGAGTGCCTTAGATAGGTGCCACTGTCTGTTGTGCCACCCATGGGGAGAAGGAATGAGTTTGTCAACTGAAAAGACACCTACTCCGTCGTCCTCCACAAAACATGTCCCACACAGATCAGGGGGAGGGGAGAGGTACATGCAAGGGGGGTTTGTGAGGACAGACTTGATATATGCAACTGGTGGTCATGCAAAGGACATGGTCAACAGGACACACAGATAAACGTTACTACAGGAGCCCCCCCCCCAGCATGCCAGGAAGTGGTGTGTAGGTCTTATGCGCACCTGCACAGAAGATGTCACAAAACCCTCTTTCATGCAAACTACTGTGCATGCTGACAGCGAGCGAACATGCGACAGAATGCATTTATTGTCATAATAAAGAACAGTTGCTAGGGCACATGCTTAGGGTTACAATTAGGGTTAGGGTTACAGTTAGATTAGAATTAGGGTTCTAATATTAGAGCACCTGCGCCAGTGCATCCACACCCAGGATGCTGTAAATTAAATCCTGCATCGTAGGGTGCATGCTCTGGATCACCGACTCAATTTCCAGTGCACATGCAATGGTGCATTTATACATCTGTTTAAGGCAGAGGTAGGCA
>CM034701.1:10006608-10018220 GCA_020142125.1 Phrynosoma platyrhinos
TGCTTTGGTCAAGGCTCACCTAGAATACTGTGTCCAGGTTTGGAAACCAATGTTCAAGAAGGATCTTGAAAAGCTGTAACGTGTTCAGAGAAGGGCAACCAAGATGATCAAGGTCTGGAAACCAAGCTTTATAAAGAGCTCAATATGTTTAGCTTGGAGACGAGAAGCCTAAGAGGTCATAATATAATAGCGGTCTTTAAACATCTAAAGGAATGTCACATAGAAGATGGAGTGAGCTTATTTTCCCAGAGAGTAGGACATAAAAAAAAATCAAACCAAATTACAAGAAAAGAGAATAATCTGAATCACAGAATTTTCTGACTGTAAGATCTGTTGGACATTGGAATAAACTGCCTCTGAGAGTGGTGGACCATCCTTCTTAAGAGGTCTTTAGACATAGATTGGATGGCCATCTCTCAGAGGTGCTTTGGCTGTGTATTTCTGCATAGCAAGGAGTTGAGCCCTTGTAGTCTCTTCCAGCTCTACAATACTACCTAAACCTTAAGATCCCCCAAGCCTGCTAAAACTTCCCTCTTGTATATATAGCACCCTTTTGGGCTACGTAACAACCAGCACTTTCAGAACTGTTGGTTTTTAATGTTGCTATTAACCAGAGCTTGGGAATGCTACTTCCCTGGACAACATTCCATTATGACCCAATTTGGGTAGCTATAGTCCAATTAAATAATCTTTCCAATCTCTGCTCTTGATGCTTAGATGCCTTTATTTATACTCAAAACCGCCCTCACTTTTGACTGGGACTGTGGAGCCCCAGATTCAAATGGATATGAAGCTCACTGGATAAATTTTGGGGAATCACTATTTCTTAGCATACCTCACAAGGTTAAAGTAAGGGTTAAAATAAAATAAGGGAGAACTATGAGCCCTGATAGAGGATGAGTGGGATACAAATGCAATAAGTAATTGGGAATAAATGTAGTCAGTGACATCAGTGTCTAATTGGTGGCAGGTATTTACTTTTCAGAATTACTGTATTTTGATTGTTTTACTGCAACAGGAATGGAAAAGAAAAGATTAAAGATTCACATTTCCTTCTAAAGAAAGCAGAAGCTTGTTTGTTAATGTGTAGCCCTTTGTTGTTCTTAATTTCCATCAAGTAGGCCTTGATTTATGACAACCCTATGATTCAGAGGTCTCCAAGTCACCTGTCCTGCTCAGGTCTTGCAAACTCAAGGCTGTGGTTTCCTTGATTGACTTGATCCATATGAAATATGGTCTTCCTCTTTTCCTGCTGCCTTCTGCCTTGCCAAGTGTTATTGTCTTTTGTAGGAAATCATGTCTTCCATGGTATGGACCACGTACGACAGTCTCAGTTTAGGCCTGATTTCAACTAGGACCCATTTGTATTTTTAGCAATCCACAATGTCTTCAGGACTGTCATATTGAGGATGGAGCAAGCTTGTTTTCTGCTGCTCCAGAGAATAGGACCCAGAACAATGGATGCAAGCTCCAGGAAAATTCCACCTAAACATTAGGAAGAACTTCCTGACACTAAGAGCTGTTTGACAGCGGAACACACTCCCTCGGAGATTTTGGTGGAGTCTCCTTCTTTGGAGGTCTTTAAGCAGAGGCTGGATGGCCATCTGTCAGGGATGCTTTGATTGGGAGTTCCTGCATGGCAGGGGATTGGACTGGATGGCCCTTGTGGTCTCTTCCAACTCTATGATTCTATCATTCTATGAACTCTCCTCAGTGCCATATTTCAAATGAAATTATTCATTTATCAGTTTTTTTTACTATCCAGCTTTCACAACTGTACTTAGAAATCAGAAGTACAATGGCATTAACAATCCAATCTCCAGGATTCAATGATATATCTTTATATTTGAGAATCTAGTTTCTTAATAGCTGCCCTTCCAAGACCTAGTCTTCTTCTGATTTCTTGACTGCCATCTCCATTCTATTTGAAGATTGACACAAGGTATAGGAAAACTTTGACTATTTAAATGTCTTCATTGTCTGTCTTAAAGTTATGTAAATAATCTGGGCTCCTTGTTTTTGTTTTCTTAATGTTCATCTGTAACTCTACCTTTGCACTTTATTCCTTAACTTTCTTCAATAGTCATTCTAAGTCTTTGCCATGTTATGTTAACAATATTTACTTTATACTTTTAAAAATGTCTACGGTATATTACATGTTTGGCTAGAGGCTGGTTTATTTAAATTTAACACATTTAATCAGTTAAAAGGCAGCAGGCAAACAACTAATCATTTTTCTATCATCATCAATAAGCGTCTCAACAGTTTGCTTTATCAGCTGAACAAATAGTTTACATTGTTAATTGTATCTGAAAAGAAAAGAGAAACCAGACTATTTTGCCTTCTGCAAAAGAGAAAATAAACCCATCCCTCCATAAGACCCAGGGAGATGGCTTTCTTTAGCAGGAACATAATGAAACCATCAAGAGTTTTCATTCAATTAGACTTCTTTTCCCTCTGGCTAAGGATGATGACACATTTGTTGTGTAATGGGCCAATTAGTTGATACTCCTTGTCTACTGGCATCTTATTAAATCTACATTTCCCATCTTTAAAAACAGAATTTAGATAATTGGGAACTGTGACAAGTATATCTTTCTCTTGCTCCAGATTAAGGTGAAAGACAATAAATGCAAGGATTTTTTTTAATTTTTATTGTGTGAAGCATGTTATTGCAAAAGTATTCTACCCTTTCTTAGTGTCTGCCTGCTAGAAAGTGAGATTTCTACACTACTGTCACCTGTAAAGCTTTTTTTTTACTCAAGGGAAAGTAATATCTTCTGAAAATGGTGTGGAATCTCACATCTCCATTCCCACCTCACCCTCACTGTATGTTGGCTGTGGGTGTGCTTCTGTGCAGCAGTACAGGTTGAAAATGGGCACTAAATGGACAGCAGGATCCACTGATGTAGCAGAACCAGAGCTTGGAACTTTTTTTTTATTAGATCAGGGCTTCTCTACATTACTTACAAACCCTGAATTCCTTCACTACATGCTGTTTCCATTGTTGTTGTTTTCCAACGTAGGGTGACCTTTAGATAGGATAGGAAGAAAATAAATTCATTTGAAATGTGGTGCTGGAGAAGATTGCTGAGGATACCATGGACAGCCAAGAAGTCAAACAAATGGGTCCTAGAGCAGATCAAGCCAGAAATCTTCCTGGAAGCCAAGATGACAAAACTAGGGCTGTCGTACTTTGGCCACATTATGAGAAGGCACGACTCATTGGAAAAAACAATAATGTTAGGAAAGGTGGAGGGAAGCAGAAAGAGAGGAAGGTTGCATGCTAGATGGATGGACTCTATAAAAGAGGTAATGGGTATGAATTTGCTGGAACTGAGTAGAGCTGTGAAGGATAGGGAGTCTTGGAGACATCTCATCTACAGGGTCACTATGGGTCAAGATCAACTTAAAGGTGGATAACAACAAAAGGCAAACTTATTATGGAGGTTTCTTGGCAAGATTCTTCAGAGGGAGTTTGCCATCACCATCCATTGCCATGAGAGAGTGTTATTTGCCTAAGGTCACCCAGTGGGTTTACGTGGCCAAGCTGGGTCATGTAGTGCTGTTTCCATTATCCAGGCCCCAAACCCATAATAAAGCAGCTTCATTTATATACCGCTTCATATCGCACATGGGATGTCTAAGCGGTTTACCGGGCTATTTTCACAACCCAAGAAAACAGAACTTGCTGGACTAGATAATGATGCTGACTGGGGTGTAGTGGTTTGAGTGTTGGACTGTAACTCTGGAGACCAGGGTTTGATCCCCAGCTCGGCCATGAAACCCATGAGCAAACCTGAGTTTTCAAGAGCTGAGCGAGATGGTTAGTCACAGGATCCTTTGGAGATCTCTCATTCATAGGATCACAGTAGGTTTAAGTCAACCTGACAACACATGCCAATAACAATAGCAGCAGCAGCAGCAACAACAACAGCAACAACAATCCCAGGTTATAAATAAAAATAAATAAAACTTTTATTTATATCCTGCTTTTTGTAAAAACAATCAGAGTACAACAATTTAAAATAATACAAAATATATACAATATCCCCTTCCCCTTAAAAAGAGAATTAAACAGTACTAAGATTAAAATTACAATCATTAAAAACAAAACAATAATACTACAATATTACAGTAACAGTGGGCAGAATCATCACAACTCACAAATCCACAAATATTGAGTGTCTTTAAGTGGCTGGGTGCTATCCGGGAAGGCCTGCCAGAAGAGATCCATCTTGACGGCTTTCTTGAAGCTATCTAGGTTGGAAATTTGACGGATCTTGTCTGGCAGGCCATTCCATAAGGTGGGAGTGACTGCAGAAAAAGTCCTCTGGGAGGTCACAACCAATCTGGTCTTCAATGGTTGCAATCGGTTCCTCCCAGAGGATTTGAGTGCATGGGGCGGATTATATGGAAGCAGGTGATTCCTTAGATAGGTTGGGACCAAGCCCAACTATTGAATTCAGTGGTGCCATTGAAAGATATAGCCATGTTAGTCTGTAGAATCCATACACAGAGAGATCTTGCAGTACCTTTGAAACTAATTGAAAGAAAGAAATTGGCAGCATGAGCTTTCATAGATTTAAGTCTACTTCATGAAATGCATCTGAGGAAGTAGCCTTAAGTCTATGCTGCCAACTTTATTTCTTTCATTAGTCTCAAAGGTGCTGCAAGATCTCTCTACAAACTTCTTCAGTGGTGCCAGTAGCAGTGCAAACTCTCCAGTCCTCTATTCCATGCTTGCTCCCCTTCCTTGCTCTCTCTCCCACCCCTCTTTGGAGGACCACTCAGGGCAAGACTCAAGAAAACTTATTAGCTCTAGAGAGAAAGACACCAGCACTTTCTTAGTTCAGGAAATTGGCTGATGCAGCTCTTTATAGCCCCTCCTCACCACAATGTTCTGCTCTAGAAAGCAAGCCCAACTTTTTAAAGGGGGGGGGCTCAAAAAACTTTTGCACTGAACACTGTTTACAGCAACTGAAGTAAGCTAAAAACAAAGGGCAACAATGGGAAGAGGAGAGGGAAGTTGGTGGGGGCTGCCAGCAGGTTGGGGGTGCACTCTTTGAAGCAGATGCATCACACTGCCTAATGGAAAACCCAACCCATCTTGGCCCAATCCAACACTTGTTGGGTTAATTTTTGAGCAGACATACAGAACAATAGCAATAGGATTTACATTTCTATACTGCTTATCGGTGAACTCAGCACTCTCTGAGTGGTTTACAACCTATACACCAATTGCCCCCAACAAGCTGGATATTCATTTTACCGACCTATGAAAGGATGTAAGGCTGTGTCAACCTTGGGGCCCTGGAATCGAACTCATAACCTTGTGGCTGCAGTACCAGCATTTAACCACTGTGCCACCAGGGTTCCTAAGCTTGCGTTGTTAAAAATACATAAGCTTACATTGTTAAAAGTTCTATATCCATTGAAAACTAATGCCTGGAGGTGTGTTCTATTTCCAGGATTGTTGGCGAAGTCTTGTTGTTAACTGGGAAGACGGTCCTGTAACTATATGTGGACCGGATTGTTGTTGTTTGCCTTTCAGCTGACTTTGACTAGATTTGCTAGGGTTTTCCAATTGCCTTCCTCTAGAAGTGTGAGAGAACTGTACTTGTTATATACCAAACGTTATTTTTTTGTCAAGCAAAATTATGCAATTGTATCATATTTTATATAATAATAATACATTATATATTCCTAAAGAAACAAGTCTGTAAAGGATGCTAGTATTGTATTTTTTACAATTTTTCCACAACATTCTATTTTTTTTTCATGGAAGGGTACAAAAAGAACACCTCCTAAACTTCAAAATTTCTGAAAATTGTATATTTCTTGGAGCAATAGCCAAGTGTCTGCCACTATCACACCTCTTCCCCTGCATCAAGTGTCATCTGATTCAGATACCCTACTCAGATGATCTTCTTGAGACCAAATTCCATTATTATTATTATTATTATTATTATTATTATTATTATTATATCCCACCTTTCTCCCAATATAGGGACTTTGCAGACTTTGAGCTGCCAGTGTTACTTTAGGGTCAGCTTACTGTAAGACAATAGATGGGCCATTGGGCTAAATTGAGCAGAAGGGACTTTTAGTTCCTCAAAAAGCCTTTTACTGGTGTGGCATACTCTCCAACATTTCACAAATGAAAACTGGGACACGTGTGGTCAAGTAACATCGGAGTATGGTCAAGATGGCAAAAAGGTATTAATGAGAAAGAACACACAAGCTAAAAGAGGCTGCAGCAGTTTGCTTTTGCCTCAGCATACTGGGACGGGCAAGATCTCACTCCTTCCTCTCCTCTCCTTCCTGCTGTGTTATTTGAGCATAGGCTACTTTGAACATAGTTTACAGCAACTGAAGTAAGCCAAAAATAAATGGCAACAATGGGAGGCTGAGAGAGAAACTGGGCCATTTTAAAAGCAACTGCAAAAGTGGGACAACACAGGATTAATTGGAATTGTCACTGCCAAATCAGGACAGTTGGAGGGTATTCTACTCTTATTTCTGTATAAGCAGCGAGAATCAAACATAACACAACAGCACAGTGAAGGCTTCAAAATTTCTGGAATTTTACACCTCTGCTCCTGATGTACCCAAAACAGACCGATGCAGCTTCTTATTCAGTTATGTGTAGGATATCAGTGGCTGTATCTGCTCTGCAGAAGTAATCCAGTTTGACACTACTTTAACTGCCTTGGCTCAATGCTATGGAATTCTGGGAATGGTAGTTTGTAGGGGCACCAGAGTGAAGATCCCTAGTAGGTTAAAGAGAAAAGGCCTACTGTAACTTTCTCTCTGAGATGGGTCTAAGACTTTGAATGTACACAAAGTTTTAGGTCCTGCCTTCTGAATTAAGCAGATATGGACTTAGCAAAGGCCCTCAAGAGGAGATCAAGTCCCAGGAAGTCCATGAATGGGGTACAAATATAAAGATGTACAAACGCCTCCAGTTTTCAAACTGCAATAAAAGAGAAGTGTATAGGTCCCACTCAAGTGGCAAATAGCATGGGTGGTTTAGTGACCGACTGCTAACCTTCCACCCTAGTTTTCTTTCTAATCTTTATTTTTCTTCATCAGAGTAATTATTGATTAGCTTAAGGCAAAGCTGATGAGTAACCATATGGGGATGTCTGTTATCCGAGTGGATTAGCATTTGAATCTAACTGCCTTCCATCTGAGGAGTCTTCGAGATCAATAGAAGATGAAGAAGAGATCAGAGTGATTAGCCTTGTAACCTTGCCTTTTGTAAATCCTGTAGTGTGTCTTTGGGGGAAGGGGGCATGGAGGGGAAGTGATGATCTAATGAGAACTCTTTGTTAAACATGAGATATTTTCAACAAATCCTTCTCTCTCCCCCCCGCCCTTTATTTTCCCAAAAGAAAGATGAACGGTTCCAGGAGCAAGAAAAGTAGACAGGAATAGATCTAGTCATTTATTCTTTCCACTCTGCCTTCCAAATATAAGCTATCTTGAGCAGTGAGGTATTCAAGTCTTTCACTCCAAGTCTCAAGTCTCTACCTTCAAGTCAGGTCTCAAGTCCTTCCAAGATACTTTCAAGTCAAGTCAAATCTCAAGTCCGGGAGCCAACATTAACAGAAAACAAAGAGAGGTGGTGGTGGTATGTGTGTGTTGGGAGTGGTGGTTGGCGTTTCAATCACTAGAAAATCAAGAAGATGTACATACATAAAGTTGGGTAAAAAGTTTTTTAAAAAATTAAAAATTAAATTATCATAGGCAGTTTATCAAAATTGCATTTTAGAAAAATGAGATTTACATACTCAGCAGCCTGTCCCTGCTGCACATCAGAGGAGCCTTCTAAAGAAAAGCTTTAGATAAAATCCTCCTGTTTCAGGCCTGTTGTCTAATGCATTTGCTGTTCCCCTGGAAGAAACTTATTGCTGAACCAAGGCCAACCAGTCAGTTGGTAAAAAATATCCAAGTCACGAGTCAAGTCAGTGCATCATTTATTGCTGGGTCAACTCCGAGCCAAGTCACTGAAGCGACTTGAGTCTGACTTGAGTCTGTCAATCGACTTGAGTCTACATTACTGAAGTTGGTATAAAAGCAAATGAAGGTTGACTTTGTACACCTCACTACATCCTAAAAATGAATCCTGTAGAATTTGAAAGGATAACAAATTTGTCAGAGTATGTGCTTTTGTTGATTTCAACCCACTCCAAAGGAGGTACAGAGTGTGATCCAAATTTTCAGGGAGGGATGTACACACATATAGGTGACATAAGTGGATACAGTCCTTCATACAGTCTGGACTCAGGCCATACACATATATACTGCTCATGTCCAGGCTATGCGAGGACTACATCTCCCTATGTGAGCCTGTCCACTTATGGCAACCCCATGTATTTCAAAGGGTTTTCTTAGGCAAGGTTTTGCCAATTCCTTCCATTGAAATATAGCATACAGCATCTGATATTCATTGATGCTCTCCAATCCAAGTACTAACTAGGATTGACCCTGTTTGGCTTCCAAGATCAGACAGAATTTGGTGCCTTTAGCGTATTTAAGCATCATGAACAAGCAATTAAACCAACCAACTTTATATAGAATTCTTACAAAAATATGCAGCGGCACTAAGTAACAAAAAGCTATGAGACTTACACAAACTCACCAATAATAAGCAAGCACTTATGTACATCTAACTTGTTCTTTGTATCTTATCTCAATGTTCTAGGTGCTGTCATTTCAGCAGAACATGTCAAGATGTTTTAAAACATGACTGAGAGTGTCTGGTAATATTTAATTTAACTTGAAGTCACTAGGAACTTATAGCAATTTCTGTGTCTAAACAAACTTGGGACCCAACTAGATGTTTGGCAGAGCTGAATCTAGGAGTCTAGCTTGGTGATGACTGGTGGCTTCCATGCTAATAGCATGGTGATTCTGTTATCAGTTTTAGGTTGAAATTAAAAGGAGATGTCCAAGATGATGAATACTACCCCTATAATAGGTTCCGCACCTGGATAGCTCCTTGTAGGACTTTTGGAGTTTCCAGAAGAATTGGAGAGGAGTGATAACTTAGAATCATAGACTCATAGAGTTGGAAAAGACCCCAAGGGTGATTCAGTCCAACTCCTTTCCATACAAGAATGAACAGTCAAAGGATTCTTAACAGATGGCCATCCAGTTTCTGTTTAGAAACCTCCAAAAAAGGAGACTCCACCATGCTCTGAGGCAGCATATTCCACTGTCAAAAGCTCTTATCATAAGGAGGTTCTTACTAATGTTTAGGTGGAATCCCTTTTCCTGTAGTTTGAATCCATTTCTTTGTGTCCTAGTCTCTGGAACAGCACAAAAAGAAAATAAGAAAAAAAAAGCTTGCTCTACCCTCAATATGTTGTTGTTATGTACCTTCAAGTTGTTTCTGACTTATGGCAACCCTTAAGCCACTCTGAGAGCATTTTAGAAGAGCAGGGTGTAAATACAACAAACAAACAGGGCTTCCTTGGCAAGATTTGTTCAGAGGAGAGTTTGCCCTTGCCTTCCTCTGAGACTGAGTGGGTGTGACTTGCCTGAGGTCACCCAGTGGGTTTCCATGACTGAGCAGGGTCTTCAGTCTCATAGGGGCTGAACAGACCAGCAATTTGAGCTGGCATTCTGGCAACTTGGGGGCATGGCAGCCACATGCCACTTGCTCCAACTCCGCTGACCAGATGGCGGGTGACGTGGGAATGCTCCTGCAATGCAGCAACTACATGCCACATTCTGCAAGAATGGAGAAGAGCCATGGTGGCAGCAAAAGGAGCGCTTTTTTTCCAGCGCAGAAAGGAACAGCAAAATGCCGCTTCTTTTTGCACAGGAAAAATGCCAGATCAGGGCCATGGCGTGCGGTTGCCACGGCCCCAATCAGGTGAGCAAAGGGGTGGTGCAGAGGCACTCCTTTGGGGTGGTCTGCTTCGCCCCTTAGATGAGACTGCATTGAACAAATCCTTACGTCAAATAAAAACAATCAAAAGTAAGGAGAGGTCTTTAGGTTACTAATCCTTAGTTTCAGGAGCAGATGTTGAGTGTCTTGTTAAGCAAAGCAGATAGGCAGGCAGGCATTAATTACGCCTAGTAGCAGAATAATTGCTTGGCTTACCTAAACTGTTATAGGATAATAAGAATGAAGTGTGTGTTGTGGGGGTGTCCTTTTCTTTCCTGAGTAGGATAAGCTTGTTTAAATTATGTTGTGTATATGGATTGAAAATTGGGAGCAATCCATCAACGTCCAAGCAAATCTTATTCCAATTACTGCAGGGCTTCCTTTTCATGCTGTTTTTTCTCCCTCTGTACTGAGCACTGCATACAATCTGATCGCACAGTTTTCCCCATTCACTTCAGTGGCAGAGGCAGCTCTACACACATCCACGTATCCTGATGCATATTGAGTTTCACAGGTGTCATGAAACTGAATAGGGAAGACCTCATCATCAGGGAGATTCTGTGGCTCCTGCTTAGAAACATATTGGCCTCCACTCTCTTTGAGTAAACCCACTGAATCCATTAGATTTATCTATGTGTCAACACACCATTCTCCAAATGACTGAGCAGTTTTGCTTTAGTTGGGATTAAGAAACATAGTGAGAAGTTTGGAAACAGGATAGCATGGACACACTTGCTGACTTGGAGTTTGACTGTGTGGAATGGCTACATTGCACAACTGAACCAAAACACCAAATGCATGACTAAATATGCATCCATGCACAGTGTGCATCATCCAATATACACCACATGTATATTGTTGTGTACATGTGCATCCAGGTATGATGCATATCCATGCACAAGGTAGTTCATGTACAGTGGTACCACTTTTGCAATTCTGCTTCCACACCCTTGAACTGAATGTGGACATTCTGCATTTGAAGACTTTATGCTGGTATAAAATGCCAAGAGGATTCTAACCTCTGTTTCTGAAATACTTATTAAACCCAACTTATCACAACCCAGATATTAAGAGGTCAATGAATAGGGACCAGCAAGTAACCAATATTTTTACAGATGGCATTGCTTTTATCTTTTCTACTCCTTTTACATTCATCTCAAATAGAAAATATGACAAATGAAGATGGCAAAGTAGCTGTCTTGCAAATTGATTATTCCAAATCAAAACTTCTGAGTCTGCCCAACATCAATTATTACAAGTACAACTGAGATAAATATAACACCAAATAGTTAAGCGTTCTGGTTCTTAGCAAATTAAGCAGCTTATAGAAAATTAATTTACTCCTAGTAATTAAAAAACTCAAGAGATTTTCTTTATCATTTTAATGATGGCAAGGGATAGCTTGATGAACATTACTAACTTAAGTTTCACCTTCTGCATCCTTCCATTCACATGACTTACCAACATATCAATAGTAGGATATGGCCAAGACCTAACATCATTCTTGTGTATTATAAATCTGCTCTCATGTAGTTACATGATTGCTCTGAACCACTCTTCTGCTGAACATTGACACTGTTCAATCCACTGTGTATCTGTCAATGTGCTTGCTTGGTGTCCCTTTGTGCAATGGGGAATGTGCAGTGGCTGTTTCCACAGTCTCACTGAAGCAAGGGATGTGCTGAGAGCAATAATGAATAGTTAATGTGTT
>CM034701.1:10033717-10046793 GCA_020142125.1 Phrynosoma platyrhinos
CAAGTCATTTTGAATTTTGATCCTGTCTTCTGGGGTATTAGCTACCCCAGAAGGAGAAAGGGAGTGAATCACATGAGGTGAGGCCAGGACAGGGGAACAAAGGGGATGGAGGAAGTCAAGAGCACTGCAAGGGCCAGAGGCAAGGCAACAGCAGCAGAGGTTCTCCAGAAAGAAGGGAGTGGTACCAATTAATAGCACCTGGCATTTTGCTTCCTAAGGTGATCAACTTTTGAGTGCTACCCTGAGGAAAGAAGAAAGTGGGGAAAAGGAAGGGCTGGGGATGGAAGTGTATTGAGGCAAATGTCAGATGGGAAGGTTAAGATATTTTTGAAACTGAATCAATCAATGAGGAAGGATTAATTTCTGTCAGTGAGCAGTGAGCAATGGTGTGCTCTCAGAAGTGATGTAACAGAAGTGATGCAACAAAACCCTGCTTCTGCTCCTCCCATTCTGGCTTACTGATGACAGAGGTGCTGATCATGTCATTCTACTGTACTTCACCTGCCAGTGCTGTAGAACTCCATCACTCAGGATGGCTGATTAACTTTTAAGGTGGGTTACAGGGGTGGCTTAGTGGTTAAAACGTGACGATCATAAGGTTGGAAGGTTGGCAGTTCGAGGCCCAAGTGCCGTGTGATGAAGTGAATGCCCACCACTAGCCTCAGTTTCTGCCAACCTAGCAGTCCAAAAGCATGTGAAAGTGCAAATAGATAAATAGGTACCACTTTGGTGGGAAGGTAAACAGCAGTCATGCTGGCCACATGACCACCAGAGTAGTCCTTGGACAATGCTGGCTTTTTGGCTTAGTCACGGAGATGTGCACCACCCCCTACAGTCAGTTACGACTAGATATTCATGTCAAGGGAAATGTTTACCTTTTCCCTTTACAGCAGCATTTACGACCACAGCAAAGGTGTCACATTGTAAATGTAAATAGGAAACATCTACACATCTGTAAATCTAACAACATAATGACGGATTAACAGGCTGCCAGTCAATAAATCTTTTTGGTTCTATGAAAAAAATAGGTTTAATAAAGTTAAATATTTATTTAAAATTGCTTTACAGGAAACTGTTTCCAAACATTTAAAACAATTATTTAAAATTACAGACATTCTGTTGCCATAATACATTGCAATAATTTTACGAAAAGTGCTCACATTCTAAGAGAGCTATAGACACTGACGACTGAATTCTTAACAAGTTGTACCAAACTTTTTGAAGAGGGTATTTTCAAATTAAGCGTAGAAGGTTATTCTATATATGCCTCCCAAATAAAGAATTTATTAAACATTTTAATAAATGGAAGCCATGACATCTATACTCTAAGATTAAACCATATAAAATTGATGAAACCAGATGTAAAAACTTTACCACTTGAATTTTTTATCCATTCTTTTTCTTTGGTTCCTTCCTTTTAATTTATGTAGAAAACTAAACACATTTGATAAGGACAAGCTCCACTAGAACTCTAAATCCAATGAAGGAATCTATTCAAAAAAATGAAAATGGCTTTTTGCTTTGTGAAGAAGATTGAAAGCCTTTTAGAGATGAGGACTCTGATGATTCAAACACAAAGGGAAAACTGAAGTCATCTTTTCCATCTTGAAAAGCTTGAGCAGAAGAGCAGGATGGAAAGGAAAATGCAAATGCATCTTCATTGTCCATTTTCCCAAACAAATCTCCTTGAAGGGAATAATGTTTTGAATTAACTTTTGGCTTTATATCAAAAACAATCAAGAGTGACTGAACATGAATTGCATATTTTTTTTAAAAAAAATTATTTGAACTAAATATAACATTGGTCTTGAGATTGTCTCACTTCTCTTTTATGCTTAATGAACATTTTAAAAAATGATTGATGATGTTCAACTTCAAATGCCCATATAATTGTTGAAGGGGGAGATAAAAGGGAAATGAAATAATGTATTTATTTATGATACTTATATAATATTAGATAGATAGATTATTATATTATATTATATTATATTATATTATATTATATTATATTATAGATAGATATAAAATATATAATATAATAATAACCTCTAAGAAGTATGCATACAAAATACTATAAATCTTAACTAAAATAGACTAGTAGAGGAGCTGGGGTCAAGGGGTGGGAGAAGCTTGTATAAATATGTAAATTCTCAAAAGGCATTTAAAACTTCCATAATTTATTCCTCCCAAAGTCCACATGGGAGGATATTCCAGAAAGTGGGTCAGATGTCACTACTGAGAAGATCCATTTTTATTATTTTACATGACAACATTCTATAGGCTGTGAAATCCCAAAGGCTGGCTGGGTGTATGTAAGGGGAGCCTATCTGTTAGGTATTGTGATCCCAAGTTATTTATTGCTATGTATTTAGGGTAGCTGAACTTTGAACATAGCTCAGTAGTTAATATAAACAGTTCTTGTAACACAGGTGTAATACAGGTATACCTGTACAGACTCAGGCACCCTAGTTGTTAATTTTGTCCCAGTTGTAACTGTTACACTAGAAAAAGGGTAGCCCACATAGTGCATTATAGTGTCCCACTGATGAGGTTACAGATACATTAATCACAGTGGAAATGCTATTTCTGTCTCTATCCAGGAATGGGTAGGATTTTTGCATTAACTGAGGCAAGCAATGAGCACTCTCCAGACTAGTAAGGCCAGTGACAAAGACTGGATCCAGACACACCCCAACTATGAGCATTTTCTTTCAGAGGAAGTGCAATTCCATCTAGAACAAATAAACAGCCCAATTTTTAGACCTGACAATTATCCTTCTATAGGATCTTTGTGTATCATTAGCTTCCAATCCAGCCCATAATGGCACAGAAGCACAAGTTCAGAATATGCATGGCCTTGGCTGATGCCAATGTTTAGAGTAGGTCACACAGATGCAAGCATCTTTCCCACATTCTCATCTGTCAAAAACTGAAACTGATTCCACTAAACAAGACAATACACTGGACACTTTAGCAGACACTGTATTAATAGTGGTGTTAAAGTCACATTGAAAGTGACCTTGTAGTGTATGGATTTTTTAGAACTGCTGAAGCTTCAAAACCACTACAGCTGCTGCCACACTACAGAATTAATGCAGTTTGACACTGCTTTAACTGCCATGGCTACATCCTATGGAATACTAGTTTGTAGTTCGTTGTAGCACCAGAGCTCCCTAACAGAGAAGACTAAATATCTCACAAAACTACAGATCTCATGATTCCATAGCACTGAGCCATGGCAGTTAAAGCAGTGTCAAAATGCATTAACTCTGCAGTGCTGATGCAGCCTAAACCTCAAAACCCCTGGAACTGGCATGGGGACAGATGGGACCCATTTTAAACATTTTTTACATTTCTGAATTAATAGAAGTTATTGGTAAAACAACGTATTTACTGTAAAAGCTTACCAATGTTTTTGCATGGGGATGTAGGATTTATATGTCCAGCAGAACAGCTTTCACCTGTCTGAAAGATAATAGCCATTATAGCAAGTGCATTAATCAGGAAACTAAGCAGTAACTCAGGAAATGCATTACTTTGAAATAGCAATTTTTCAATTATCATTTTCCTATGTTTGAGTATTTATGCAAGAAAAAGCAGCAGACTAGTAGAGGAGCTGGGGTCAGATGGTAAAACTGAGATTTCAAAATTGATACCAGATGAAAAAAGCTTATCATTTTGGCTATTAGTGTTGTCTGGCTCCATGTATATTTCCCTCCCCTTTCTACCAGTGAGGAATTAATTAAATCAATTATCTGGTGTTTGCAATGCATTTTTCATAATATTCTTTAATGAGAACATGTGTCCAAGCAACAGCTTTTTTCTATCTTGTTTCTATAAACGCTTTATTACTTAAAATCAGCCAGGAGTAGCTGGAATGAGGAATGAGAGAGACCCTTTCTTGGCTCGGATTTTGTGACTCTAATGAGAGGTTGGTCTCATTCGGTTGCTTGAAGATTGTCTATCTGAAGTGCCATGTGGATGTTTTTTTAAAAAGGTCCCTCTTTTTCTGTGAGCTTGATGTCTGAGAGATTTTTTTTTTAGATCTCTTAATGAGAGCTGTTCAGTGAATTGCTTAGTGCAATTAATATTGCTATTACTGGTATTTGGTATGTTCATTGACCTAATGGTATGTGTTGTTTTGATTTAAATTTCTGAAATGTTTTTAAGCAAATTGTAATTGAAGTAATATTAAGTTGTGTTACAACTGTAGTTACAGTGGCCAGAATCTCTATCAGGGTGTATGTTATTTAACTTTATGTATACTTAGCTATAGAGCATTGGTACTAAGAAACGCATAGAATTACAGTTGGAAGAGACAACAAGGGTCATCTAGTCCAACCCTCTGCTATGCTCCATTAGTGAATTGTGAAGATGTGTAATGAGACATCAGCAAAAGTGTCCTGAAGCACATCTGCAATCCTTAGGTGGCATCCCAATGCACAATGAGACCAATGCAACAACAACAAGTTTATTCTGTGTTAGCCAATGAGACTTTTGCAATGGGACCAATGCCCATTGGTCCAAATGCTTTGGTCACTTTGCTGGCTCCCCTATATAGTAACATAACAGCAGCCCTTATTAGATATTACAAAATTGCCCAATTTTAATTCTTCCAGATGTAAGTCCACTTACAAAGATATATGTCCCAACAGGATTCTGACCAGGTTTTATTTTGTTTTTGTTTTTTGTGAACTGCTTTGAGTACAGTTCATTCATCAATAAATTTACTGTGACTATGGATCCCTCTGGATCACTATTACATATTTTTGGGACACATTACATATTTTTGTTGGAAGGTCAACAACTTTCACATTTGAGTTAAGAATTCTCAGGTGGATGTAGTGACATGATGATTTTTACATCTGCCTTAAGATGTACATCAGGGGTAGGCAACCTTTCCCCTTTAAGGGCCGAGGGACTTCAGCTCCCAGAATCCCAGGAGCTATTGGCCAACATGGGACTATTGGCCAACATGGCTGAGGCTTCTGGGAGCCGAAGTCCCTTGGCCATTAAAGGGGAAAGATTGCCCACCCCTGATGTACATCAGTGCTTCTTGGGTTATCTGATGTGGAGAACTGAGGTTTTTATTTCTTCATGCCAGAGACTGGTACCATATTTGTGCTCAATGGCTACAAATGATTCTTTCTTTCCTGGAAACTTTCCATGGACTGGCATCCAATGGCTCATGGGTCAGCACTGGTTCAGGAGTAGCAATGATGTACAGAACAATTTTTTTATGAGAAATTGAGATCTACTATGTTCAAAGGGACTTACTCCCAGGTAAGGTTTGCACAGGATTATGGCCCAAAGTTCATAATTTAATTTTTTTGTATATTCTATAAAATACTGTAAACTGACATAAATGAAATATGTTCAGGATATTCTACACTTCAGCTATAAATGCTCTTGCAGCCGCTAAAAGCCACTTTCAAAATAAACTGTAACACAGGGGTGATCTGCATGGACAAAATAAAGCAGCTTCTAGCCACTTTGAAGGAGGGGTATTTATATGACACACAAGGTAAAAGGGAGAAAGCAGAATGAAGGCATGCTCCAGGGCTAAAAACTGGAGCAAAAAGAATCTGGGATACTCTAATGCAGAAAACGAGCATCTTTGTTCCTGCATATAAACAGCTCAGTGCCAGTGCAGGGCTGCGGAAAAGCAAAAAAGTGAAGGTCTGACAACACCAATGGATGTAATTATAACATGCACAAACCAGACAATCCAATGGGGTGGGCATGGGGTGAAGGGGGCATGTATGAGGGGCCTCCATGACTGTGCTTTACTAATAATGTATCACGTGGCACACCAATGCCCTGATGCCCTCTACCAGTGCTGCATCGCATGTGCAACTGTGTGGCTGATCTTTTGGGATGGCCTCTGGGTGGGATGTGGAGGTAATTGGAGGTGTTTGTGTAGCAGTGCGCATGTATGGTGGGAGGCGCCAAAAAATCAACAACCTTGCGGCACAGCTTGATGCCATGCCATGCGGACTGCCTATGGGTGTTCAGCCTGCCTTGGGATCACGCTATGTTAATAGTGGGAATCGAGCCATTTTTTTCTGCCCATCTGTTCTAGCCCTTAGATCCAGTACTTGATTGATTTTGCTGCCCGAGGAACTGAAATTGCCATACTGATCCTACATGCACACTAACTGACTTCATTTTTGTGGGTGACTTTTTTCCATCCCAGATTCCATTGTGCTTTTGATGCATAGTTTATCTAAATCATTCATGACAAGCATAAACTGCAATTTAGCATAACACAGTATGTCTTCCCAGTGCTTGGCAAATCTAACATTGAAACTTGTAATAAACATTTCAGTCAAACCAGATTTACATGAATATGATGTAATTGAACAGAAAACTCTGATCACAGACAGATTTGTCATATCAAGAATAATAAAGAATGACTACAGCACATGAATTAGATTAGTTGTAGGAGTGATCAATTAAGGTAAAAGGTATAGGTAGTCTAGTCTAGTGATAGAATGTCTATTCATAACCAGCTGTAGAGGGTGGTGCTCATTTTCATTACTAAGCCAAAGAGCCAGCATTGTCCAAGGACTGCTCTGATAGTCATATGGCCAGCATGACTGCACTGAACGCTGCTACCTTCCCACTGAAGTGGTACTTATTTATCTACTTGTATTTGCATGCTTTCAAACTGCTAGGTTGGCAGAAGCTGGGACTAGTGACAGGAACTCCCCATCATGCAGCACTCAGCCTCGAACTGCCAACCTTCTAATCTTCTGATAATCAGAATTGGCATCTTAACCACTCAATCGCTTAAGGAGGGGCTACATATTAGATATGAAGAATGTACAGTAGTTTGTCTTAAGTTTGCTACCTGACATATCCCTATTTCAGATTCCAAATCAGATATGACATGGGAATCTATTCTTCTTATGGGAAGTAAATTTTGCAGATCATTTTAGAGAAAACAAATAGCCAGCTGCAAGGGGAAGTGTTATGCATCCTTTGCACACCCAATTGCCATTTCCAAGACTACCTTTAATTGAAAACACCCCAAAACTATCAGATGAAAGACACATACAATTGCATGTCATGGCTATCGTGGTCTTAGCTGATCTCATATATATATTCTTGTTTATAAGAGGCAATTTAGAAAGGTAATAAGTGGAAAGTAATAATCTACTCCCAAGTGGAACAGGTATTTACAGAGGTCATGGAGTAAGCACAAGTGCTAGATCCATAGCTATTGCAGGATTACAAAAGTGGACAATATTTGTCTTGCAAGCCCCTTTGGTGAATGTAGCTTCTAGAGACAGGCCACTAATTTCAGACACCTTCTGATTGAGTGGACATCCAAAATAGTTATGGCAATTGTGTTTCATCTCACTTTCCACTAATCATCTTTGATTACCACCTACAAAGCTTACATCAACATCCAGAAAGAGATTTCCCACTTTGCATTCAAAATTCACTACTAGAGTATGATCACATGAATGATATACCTATCAGATAAATTTTAAGTGCAAAATTAGCTTTGTAGCATATGCAAAATAGATGTTCTTATTTTATTATATCTGTATTCTGCTTCTCTTCCAAATGGCTCAGGCTGATAGTTCTCTTTTCCTTTCAACATCACTGAGGTTTGTGGTTAAGTGGAGATCTGAAACCAGTTGTAGTCTGGTTCTCTTAATCACGGCAATGTGCTTCATTGCTGGTCAGCCTCACTGTATATTCTTTCATGAAATTCTGTATATTGATAATTTAATATTACCTGGTGATCTGGTGAAATTTCAGTTTCAAATGTAGAAGAATCAAAGAAATTAAATCCAGGTGACTTTGTAGTAAAACTAGTAAGAAAAGAAAAACCAGGAGACTTGTATGTTGATCCTTCGCTTTCTGGCTGAAGTCTGGTGTATGAAAGAAAGACATTAAGTAGCAATGGGAGAAAAATAAAACATTTTAGGTACAATGAAAATAACACAAGTCTTCGCTTGCTGCTGTAGAGTTAATTATGAGAATGCTGGAGAAAGCCAAAATTATTTAACATTATCTGAACTAAAAATTCTTACAAGTCAAATGGAGTTTCTACCCGAGGAATATTATTTGAAACTCTGCTTGGCTCAGGAGTACTTGGAAAGTTCTCAGCACTTTCTTGTCTTTCTGTAGAAGGATGTCCAGTTGAATTAATGCAACCTTTTCCCAGTCCATCCTGGCAAAAAGGAAATGTTAAATATAAGTCCATGTCTATACTGTCTTTACAGCTGTAGTAGCATGAATTTAACATGTGTTTCTTCGTAAATGTAAGCAGTTTTTATCTTCAGCAGATAAGACAGCTAATATTGATGAATAAATATGCATCTATAATAAGAGTACTCATTCAGTAAGAATTCATTACTCTATGTTTAGGCATATGCACATAAGCATTGTGAAACTGCCTTATATTGGGCTAGACCAATAGACCATTGTGCTCTTTTGGTCTACACCGAGATGGAAACTAGACAACTTATGCTGTAGAAGATTATTTGCTTTCTTACATAGTCCTTCTCCCTATTTCTTCGGCCTGATTTCCTAACATTAATCACAGTTTTTTAAATGTCACAATAAACCACCAAAATTAAAATAAAAAATGTTTATTCAGTGCCATTTGTTGGTGTGGTTTTCCAGTCATAAAGTTTTGCTTTCAGGTAGGAGTGCATACAATGAATGTGGTGATGAGGTAACAGTTGTCTCCTTCCTCACTGACCTCTCTTCTCCTTGCTCCCATTTGGCATTTTGAGTACTGGCGGCTTCATAAAGCAATCGACTCCCATGAGCAACAACATGGTGGCATCCATATGATTCAGAGCTCACTGGATATGTGCCCCCCACTACTATAGATATGACACACTTAACGCAGGTAAAGCAACTGAATGCAGAAGAAGAAACAATTTTGAAAAGGGTAAATCCAATGTTGAAATGGGGGCATTTTGATAGATGGAAGTGCAGAATATACTGCAACTTCCTCCAAATGTTAGTTAAATGGACACCACTTGGTAATGGCAGGATAAAAAGTCAATGCCATGTACTTATATAAAAGAACCTAAAATGTGTATTATTGATCAACACACAGCATTTATAGAGTGTATTATAATGGCACTTTGGCTAATTGTGAGAATCCATTCTGGTCTCTGAATCCAAGATACTCATGTTAACTCCCATTGCTGACCAGTAAAGGCAAAGATCACATGATCTACAAACTCTGCCTTTATAAGACAGACCCCTTGGCTCCTCTCTTCATAATAAGTCTAGTACTTGAGGCAGCACCAGATGGTTCCTGCTGAGTGGGCTTACATTTCTGCATTAATATAGTTCCATGTGTGCTGCATTGTGCATGGGTCCTCATTCTGCATGTGCATTGCATACTGTTACACACAGATGAGTGTGCACATCATACATTGACACATATTGTGCATCAATGCACATGCACATTTGGTTGTACAATGTCACAATTCACTAATGAAACAGCATTGCACAACTGATGTGTAACTCTATGAGTGCAAAGTTACATACTCTCTCATTGATGTAGGATTTGGGGCACTGATTACGACATTAAGATCAGTATGTTTAGCGGCCTTGCTTTCAGGCTCCTTGATCCTAGATGGAACAGAAAGCTGAGTTTTGTTTTGTTTTCTCCCATCTTGCCCTGAAGAAAGAGGAACAGAAGAATAAGGAACCAAGGGGTCTATAGTAGAAAGACAGAATTTCTAAATCATCTTACATCTGCCTTGCCATGATGGCAATGGGAGTTGAATGGCTCCTTCTTTCCTTCCTTGCAGACAAAGACCTGAAAAATCTTGGGCATTATCATAAAGAAAACAGAACAAAAATAAAGTTACACTGACTTGAGACACATATGTAGAATCTTTCGACTTATTTTTTCCTTCCCTTCCTGTCCAGTCAGTATTCTTTTCTGTTGTAGACAATTATGTAAAAAAAGAAGAATTAAGGTTATAACATGTGAAAAGAATATTTGAAAACTGAACTGTTATTTAATCATTATGGTGCTTCTACTAAAGTGGTTTGGGGTTCAGCAGAGCATAATGGTGTTTGTTCCACAGTCAAGTCCTTTTGATAACTCTTACATAAATTTATACAAGCCGTCATCCTTAATTATTCCACTATCCAAACTTCTCTTTAATGGGACATCTAATGGGACATCATGGTAACTCTTGCATAAATTTATACCCCCAATTGAAAGAATAATAGAATCATAGAGTTGGAAGGGGCCTCATGGGCCATATAGTCCAACCCCCTGTTCAATGCAGAATCTCCAGCTAAATTATCCCCTGCAAGTAGTTCTATAAGCTTCCCTCTGAAGCCGCCCAGAGAAGAAGACCCCAATGCCTTTCTAGGCAATTGGTTCAATTTCCAAACTGTCCTTACTGTCAAAATAATATGTAAGAGTGGGACGCAATGATGTAACTAACAGAACAGAAAGGATCAGTTCATTCTCTGTATTGTTTTGAAGGCTTTCTTTTGCATCTTCAGGAAGCTAAGAGTGTAGTGTCCCAGAACCACAGAAAATGTACAGGAAAAGGGTGCAGGTATAGTAGGGATTGGAAAGGATTAAAATGGCCATTTGAGAAGCCTGGAGAGCTGATGTGGTCTGCATGTGGCATAATGAGGATCCACACTGTAGGAAAAATCTTTGTGGGGATGGGTGGTCTTGGCAAATTAAGTACTTGAATTCAAAGTAAATGCATAAATTAGATAGCCTTTAGGAGGCTAGTCCCATTCTTGTCACAGTCCACTGTTACCCACTTATAATGGGCCAACTCTCCTGATTAGGCAGGGATAAAACACTACTGAGTTGACTTTACATGTGTATATCATTTTGAGAGTGGTGCAACACTACAGATTCAGTACTGGACAAGAAGTAAACAGAGAATTGAGTGGCATTAATCAATCAAAATGGTCACATCTGAGGGAGCCCTTAACTGGATACTACCCAATGTAGATATTTACAATATTTTTACTCTAATATTTCAGTAGCATTTACCTAATTCTGGAGCCTCATTCTCAAACCACTGCTTGCTGTTCAGTTTCTTCTGATAAGCTAGCAACCTGACAATTGACAAAACGATTCATTTGTATCAGCAGCATTATTTGTATACAGGATTTATAAACTATGCTTTCAGCAATAAAAATTTAGTTTGTTTAAAAAGTTACCTGAATGGTGTTTGGTTTTGAAAGCTTGTGATAGATGAAGCTGGGACAGTTTTTGCAATGTTGGTTCCTTCTATGTCACTACATTTCTAAAACAAAAGACATATTCCTGCTGAAGTAAAATATAAAATGATAACTGAAGACATGCTGACTTTTCCTAAGGCTGTACATATACAGCTCTCTTGACCTCTATTCACAGGTCATAAATTTTCAAACATTATTTTTGCTGCCATCAGATTCTTTCCAGTTTCCCTTTTCTGTCTTCCTTTTTTTTAAAAAAAAAATGGAATAAAATTGTTGTAGTGAATAAATCAGTTCACATTGTCAAGCAGTGGCCATTTGGTTAAAGAGTTGTGGGAGGTAGTGTTTTGTTTCTGCTGCATGCCAAACAAACAATAAAATATATAAATAAGGTGTGTGTATTATTTCCCCACTGTTATTATGTATATCACAGCAACTTGTAACATTCTGATTTTTTTAAAAGGTAAGCAGAAAGTTATTATTATATATTGCACTGTTAATGTGACTTATTGCTACCTTTTTATTGGGGAAAGTAATTAATTACAAGTTACTGTTTGTAATTAATAATTTACATGCTACAAAAAAGACATGTTCATACATTTAGATATTGGAAAAGGGAAGATAAAGGAACTATTAGGTAAAGGGATGTGATGGCTCAAGTGTTAAGATGCTGACTCTGTTGATTGCAAGATTTGCTGTTCAAGGCCCAGGTGCCGCATGATAGGGGGAGTTCCCATCACTAGACCCAGCTTCTGCTAACCTAGCAGTTTGGAAGCATGCAAATGCGAGTAGGTAAATAGGTACCACTTCAGTGGGAAGATAAACAACGTTCTGTGCAATCATGCTGGCCACAGGATCACAGAGTAGTCTCTGACAACACTGGCTCTTCAGCTTAGTAATGGAGATGAGCACTGCCCCCTATGGCCAGACACGACTTAATAACCTTGTCAACGGGGAATACCTTTACTTTTACCTGGAACTATTAATGGCAACTCCTTTTTAAAAAGGAATTTTCCTAGTTCCAGGAAGAGGAAAACTTCTTCACTCGGTAGAACATGTTCATACATAACATATACAATTCAATGGAACCCTCAATCAGGTCTTGACTAATGTTTGCAATCCTTTCTGAATGAATATAGGGGACTGAGCAGATGGCAAGGAAAAACTGGGCCATTCATAGGTTTCCCCATTTTGGCTGGAACCCTCACGGTCCACATGGCCTGCTCCCAAGGCGGGACAAACACCCACAGGCAATCCACACCATGCAGTGTCAAGCTGCAGCACTCAATTTTTTTCTGCCTGCGCACTATTGCACAAACACACTGCCTGTGACCACCAATTACCTTCCTTGTCCCACCCAGCTCCCACCCCATTGGACACCCCATGTGACTGGTCACACAACTGCATGAGTAATACACTTCCCGTACAGTGCAATAGTGCACTCAGGAACACATTGACAAAGCACAATCATGGAGGCTCCTCATACATGCTTCCTTTCTCCCCTTCACCCTATGCCTCTTGTTGGACTAGCCAATTTGTGTATGTTACATCCATTGCATTACTGGCAACCTGCTGTGTTTGTGTTAATTTCCCCGGCACCCTTGCGAAGCCTGAGGGCGTGTGCCTGCCCAGCTGAGTTCCACCTGAGCGGCGGCGGCGCAGCGGGACCGAGGAGGGCGGGGACGGCTATATCAGCCAGCCAGCCCAGGATGCCATCTCCCCTGGCACCCTTGCAAAGCCTGAAGGCGCGTGCTTGCCCGAGAGCCTGATCTTCTAACATCCTCTCTCTCATGGACATGACAGTAGCCGCGGTGGCGCTCGCGGCGGCAGCGTCTCTTTCGGCTTTGTGAAGGCCCTGGGAAGGGATACTG
>CM034701.1:10068002-10085727 GCA_020142125.1 Phrynosoma platyrhinos
GAACAAGCTTGTTTTCTGCTACTCCAGAGACTAGGACCCGAAACAATATTTTCAAGTGATGCTTTGTAGCTTAGCCATAATTTGAGGTATTTATCACTGGTCTGTGTCTTCAGTGAAGCAGTAGAATATCATCTTGTACATTCCCAGAGGCACGGATGTTCTTTAGCATTTACTACATAGAGCAGGGGTAGGCAACCTTTTTGAGCTGGGGGCCAGGATGCTGTCCCTCAGACAATTGGGAGGCCAAAGCACCAAAAACAAACAAGCAAGCAAGCAAACAAACAAACAAAAATTAATTAAAAAAAAATAAAAAAATATGCATGCACACTCTCTCAGCCCCAGAAAAGCCATGGCAAACCCCCTGTGGAGATTTTGCCAAGAAACCCCCAAGAACAAGTAATAACAACAATAATAAATATCATCATGACGGGCAGCGGCGGCGGCGGCAGGACCGGCCTGGGGCCGGTCCAAAGGCCTCGGGGGGCCACATCCGGCCCCCGGGCCTTAGGTTGCCTACCCCTGACATAGAGGATGAGGCTATGCTGCTGAATATTTTTTTTTTCCTGAGACTAATAAATTAAACCCTGATTTATTTTGTAAGGAGCCTGTTTATATGAATTCTCATGTGTCTGGTTTGTTACGATTGACCTTTTTTCCAGAAGAAATCAGAGGAATGGGAAAGGCAGCTATGAAAGGACTAGACAAGATCCTAAAGTGCAAAAAATGTAACATTGAATACTAAAGTTAGGATCATCCAAACCATTGTATTCCCCATCACTGTGTATGGATGTGAGAGCTGGGCAGCAAGGGAAGAAATTGATAGGAAGAAAATCAACTCATTTGAGATGTAATACTGGAGAAGAGTGCTGAGGATACCATGAACAGCTAAAAAGACAAACAATTAGGATGGTACCTATTTAGTTTAGTTTTCTGTATGGCACTATAGGTTCTGCCAACCTAGCATTTAGAAGGCATGCAAATGCAAGTAGATAAATAGGTACCGCTTTGGTGGGAAGCTAAAGAGCAATCTGTGTAATCATGCTGGCCACAGGATCACAGAGTAGTCTCTTACAATGCTTGCTTTTTGGCTTAGTAACGGAGATGAGCACTGATTCCTAGGGTTGGACACAACCTGACAACCTTGCCAACAGGGAATACATTTATCTGTACCTTTATGGCATGTAGGAGCATTCCCCCACTCCACAACCTTCTAATTTCTGGCGCTGGTGTAGATCAGGGGTAGGCAATCTTTCCCCTTTAAGGGCCGAGGGACTTCAGCTCCCAGAAGCCTCAGCCATGTTGGCCAATAGTCCCATGTTGGCCAATAGCTCCTGGGATTATGGGAGCTGAAGTCCCTCGGCCCTTAAAGGGGAAAAGTTGCCTACCCCTGGTGTAGATCTTGACATAACCATCTCAGGTGGCCCCAAAGTTGAGAAATTAAACATGTAGCACCAGTCAGAATAGTTCCTGAACCACCAACCATGAAGTGGTCATTTGAAATCACAAATGGACCTTACAGCATTGGTTTTCTAAAGGAATCACCTCATCCCCCTCTATCTTCCTTGTCCATCTCTTTCTCTACTTCATCTCTCCTGCTTCCCCTAATACTCTTCCGAAAAAAGCAATGAAGATGCTCCATCTACTGGAGAACTAGTGCAGCATATCTACAACAGCTATCATAAGACTGATCAGTACACAGAAAAAAATTGCTTCAAAGCAAGACTGAAAGTTACCTCCTTTATACATTATTTACACTGTTTTAAATACATTGCTCTCTTTATGTTAGTAAAATAAGCTCAGAGATGAACTAAATAGCAATCCTTACTTCAGGACTGTTCCAAACATCTCTGCAACTTTGGGTAAGATACATTAAAAGAAACACCCACAAATCAAATGTCGTACCCAACTGATATAAGAATCTAGTACTATAATTTTCATACTTTTCCCCAGTTTGGCTGCAGAAAGTACAAAGGGACTGGAAGAGATCTGTGGAAATCTGTGGAAGTACCACTGAAAATGTGCAGAAAAGACCAAAAACCCATCAAAACCCTACTGGAACATTTGTAGAGAACTTTTTTAAATTCCAGGAGGTTACTGCATATTCAGTCCTCCAAAATGCAGATAATAACCTGAATTTTATTTATTCATCTCAACTATAATCTAACCAAAATACTGTAATAAGTTGCAATAAGGTAAGTTGCAACTAAAGTAGACCCATTTGACTCTGTTGTTGAACACATAGGGAAATCCCTTTGATTCAATTTGTCATGGGGAATAACTTTACTTAACTTTAGTTGTGACTAACAACAAAACTGAGGCCACTATCTAGTACGCAGTGGGTTGCACATTATGAAATTACAAAATAATGGGTTTTGGTTCATGACCTAAATGGATTGAGTTTATATCTAAAGAATGTAGTAGTTTCTAGCAAAAAAGAAAAAAATACAACTTACTACAGTATTTTAGTTAGATTTGTAGCTTCCTCTGTTATCAACATATGAGATTGTAATTATTAATATATCCGTTTTAAAACAGCTTGGCACATTTGAACTCAGGATTACAATGGACCTTTAAAAGTATATGTTATTCAAAAGTATATTTGAATTTTATTGAATAATAAAATAATTTAGCCCCCAACTTAGTAATAAATTGGCAAATTTGAGATTTATTTACTCATCTATGAACTGTAGCTTAAAATTACACGCAAAATTTTCCCAAAATAACAACATGAACAGTAATTTCAACATTATTTTCCAAACACCATGTTATATTACTATATTGTATCCTTTTGTCACCCTAATCCAGAGGCGCAATGAATGGCATGTGTTCAAATAGGGAACATGGTACTGAAAGGGAACATAGTACTTATCACAGGCAGCAACTAGTGACAGATTTATCCTCCATGAATTTATCTAACTCTCTTTTCAGAACCTTTCTGCTCTGAAAGGAGACTCTCTGGAGTGTATAAGTTTCCTTCTTAAATAGAGGACAAATAATGATATTTCTAGTTCAGCACTGTGGATAGTTTCTTAAGCTAGCCAAAACTTGGAACAGATTTCCCACTCAATCTTACATGGGAGACACCTAGTTTTAGTACTTGACAAAGATCTGTTTCCAGTATCATTATAATCATCCCCTTTGTTTTTGTTGTTCATGACCATTGATTATATAGCTAAATTGGCACCCCACACACATACATATGAGAGGGAAGGGATCTTGTAGTACCCTATTCCAGACTGATACACCATAATGGTTTGAGTGTTGGACTAGACACTGGGAGATCAGGGTTCTAATCCCGGTTCAGCCATGGAAACTCACTAGGTGACCTTGGCCAAGTCATACTCTCTCAGCCTCAGAGGTTGGCAATGGCAATCTTTCTCTGAAGAAAGTTGCCCAAAAAAAGCACTATGATATGGTTGCCTTAGGGCTGCCGTAAATTGGAAACGAAGGCATACAACAACAATTTTTTGTATTACTTTCCAGTGACAGAATGTAGGTTGCTATGCTTAACAAATTAAATGTTTAGCATCCCAGCTTTGCATCTCCAAAGAACTGTATATTCATATTTTCTGAAACATAGTGTTCTCATGGCACACACCAACAAATCCCAGGCTAACACTATTAAAGTTTTGGGTTTTTGTGAAAAAGTCTAAAATAGGAGAGATTGTTTAATCTCCCCATCAGAGTTAGTTCAGCAGAATATATGTGAGCAGGAAACTAGGTCCACCTTTGTTCTCCCAGTCCTCACATGTCTTCCCAATAAAGGACTAAGACAAAGTCTTTGGTGAGAGTAAAATAAAAAGTAAATTTACTCACAACCCATGTGCATATTCATATATGTCTAACTTTATGTTGTAAAGAAAAAATGAGGTAGAAAGAAGTTCACATCTTTCTGGAGCAAGTTTCCTCAGCATGCTAGAAACCTCATGCTGCTCCAGGCAAGAACAAAAGATAAAGGCGATTCCTCTTGGGATAAATCAACAGGAAATGGGAAGGGTCACTAGAAGAGAAATAAACTACTATAGACATGCATCTGGATTCCTAGAAGGTATCAGCATGCGAAGTTGCCATTCTCAACAAATACAGCTGTGTCTCTGAATATAAGAGTGAAGTTACCAATAGGCTTGGAGAAACCTTGACATTTGCAGAACTGAAAGATGGGGACGTAGGAAAAAAAACCCTCCAAAAAAAGTCTAAAGATAATGGAACAAAGCCATTATTCGTGGAAGGACTGTGAAAAGACCAAAAATCAGGAGGAAGAGGGAAAGGAGTGGAGTATCCCTTTAGTCACCAATTGACCCCACATTGCATCATTTGCATCATTGCTGGTCCCATTTATGACTTCATAAGCTTGGTTCCCATTGGAGCCAATTGAAGAGTATCTGTATCTCATCACTAAAAATGTAAACTTCCAGGATTCCACGTTATGTGACATTGTGATATAATTATGGTAGTCCCTACACATTTGCAGTTTTGACCTCTGCGGATTTGATTATTCACGGATTTGATTAATATGTTCTCTCTAGGAATCTCTAGGTCCTCCAACATGACTCTGCCACAAGTGGACAGTAGAGTCATGCTGGAGGAACTAGAGATTCCTAGAGAAAGCACTTCTCTAGGCATTTATAGTTCTCCCAGAATGATTCTATGGTCAACTTCCAGCAGATCTTGGCCATAGAGTTGTGCTGGAAGACCTAGAAATGTCTAGAGAGGTTTTCTTTCAGATAAAAAATATAGTGTGTTTCTTTTATTTGCCGTGTTTCCACTTTCACAGGGGTCCTGCTCCTCTATCCCCAGCAAATGTGGAGGGCCCACTGTATGTGTGTTGTTGTTGTTTTGTAGGATTTTTGTTATTATATCTTTGTACCTAAATATGACTACAGTTTTCCCAGAATTGTGCCCCATGTAAATGAATCCAGGATGTACGTCTTGGATTGCACACTGGCACACTTTCATTTCGATACCCCAAAGAAACTCCTGGTTTGCTTATGCAGTTAAACTGTCCCCAAGTACAAGCAAGAAGAGCATCATTCATGGGTACAGATGGTCTGACAAGCAGATGGTTTAATAAGTGTGAGGGAAATGAAAATGAGGTAATCTAAAACCAGTAGTCAGGGAAGAAAAGGAGGAAAAATACAGCAACTGGCAAGAGGAAAATACACTGAAATTGGGATTAGGGCTGAATGCAACAAATTAATTCTGCTCAAAATGTAGCCTATTGTCAGTCACAGACAGAATATGTTGCCTTAGGGAATCAAAACTCACGCATTAAGAAATGCAGGAGCATGGAGGAATGGCTGACTAACCTGACCTTAAGCTGAAAATATGGAGAGAGAAGAATTTTTTTTAAACTCTGTAATTGCAGAGGGGGTTAAATACTTGTCAATAGTATATATAAAATGTTTTAATGCACAGTTGTTCAGAGTTGGCATTAAAAAGAACACCTTGATTGAGTAAATTGTTATTTTGATATCAACATCTTCACCCACATAACAAACTCCCATTTTATTCCACTTTGCCTATGGCATCGTGTTGTACCTACAATGTTCTAGCAAAACTTCACCTCCCTGCTTGCATTTTCAAATGTGTTTCTATCACCAAACATCTTGTTCCCTGAATGTATTGTAGGTGAATATCTTGTGGCTATCTAGACAGAAGTCTGGCATCTGTATACTTAACCTGGAAATAAGATGAACAAAAAGAGCACTAAAAGGAACAAGGGAGCAGCACCTTTAAGACTAAATTATTTTTATTTTTTACATGGAATCATAGAATCATAGAGCTGGAAGAGACCACAAGGACCACCCAGTTCAACCCCCCTGCCATGCAGGAACTCTCAATCAAAACCTGACAAATGGCCATCCAGCCTCTGTTTAAAGATCTCCAAAGAAGAAGACTCCACCACTCTCCAAGTGAGTGTATTCCACTGTCAAACAGCTCTCACTGTCAGAAAGTGACTCCTAATGTTGAAATGGAATCTCTTTTCCATTGCTCCGGGTCCTGTTCTCTAGAGCAGCAGAAAACAAGCCTGCTCCATCCTCAATATGACACGCCTTTAAATACTTAAACAGGACTATCATATCTGCTCTTAACTATCTCTTCTCTATGCTAAACATACCCATTTCCCTAAGTCATTCCTCATAGAGCATGGTTTTCAGACCCTTCACCATTTTAGTCACCCTCCTCTGGACATGCTCCAGCTTCTCCACATCCTTTTTGAATTGTGGTGCCCAGAACTGGACACAGTATTCCAGGTGAGGCCTGACCAAAGCAGAATACAGTGGCGTTATTACTTCCCTTGATCTAGATACTATACTTCTATTGATGCAGCCTAAAATCGCATTGGCCTTTTTAGGTGCCACATCACACTGTTGACTTGTGTTCAACTTGTGGTCTACTAGGACTCCTAGATCCCTTTCACATGTAATCACATTAAGCCAGGTGCCCCTCATCCTATATCTATGCATGACCTATGCATGAGCTGTCATAGATATAAGCCCAATTCTTCAGTTGCAGTACAGAAGTGCATTTATATCCACAAAAGCTTGTGCAAAAATAAAACCTATTTGATCTTAAAGGTGCGGCTATATTTCTCCCCACCACCACCACCACTTTTCCCAAGAATCTAACAGGGTTACTCCTCTGAAAACTACAACAAAAAGCAGTTTTCAAAATGAAAGAAAGAAATATGTCTATTGCACTGGTGTAAGTTTTAAAAATGCAGTCTATTCCATGAATTGATGGTGATCTTCCATTTATAAAAGGATAACTCAGGATCCTATCCAATGTGATTAGATCATAATGAGAACCCCCACATATTGCAAAAATGCTACAAAATTGTAACACCCATTATCTCCATAGTTTGTTTTTAAGAGAGATTTGGAAAGCGATTTAATGCAGGCTTAGAAAGGGCATAATTCCCTTAAAAGCGTGGTTGCAGTCCTAAAATCATGACATGATAAAAAAAATTAATTGCTTTCATTTAATTGTTTTCATGTCAGTTATTTTACAGGACATTCTGCAGGGTGGCTTGAAAAACATGGTTGAAATCTATCAAAATAAATAAACCAGCAGGACAAAAAGAGAAAATAATCCTGTTGAAACCACTGCCAGAGGATAATGTAGCCTTCATTGTCTATGTTGGTAACTTCTCTCATTCATGGATTGACTCTTCGGATAAGAAAGATCTTTCCCTCTCCTCAGTATCCCAGTGATTAACCTAAAGGAAGAGTAAATTCCCCCAATTTTCCAAAATAGAAATAAACAAATGTGTGAAAGGCTTCAAATCTTAGCTCAGCCATGACTTCTCAGACTTCACAGGCAAGCCCATATCTATTCATAATAACTAGTAACATGACACAGTCACTGGAAGGATGATAATGGCATAAATTCAATTGGTAGTCCCAACTAGAGTAGACCAACTGAGTCAATGGAATTTATCTAAGTCTTGATTATATAAGTCTTGATACCCAAAGAAAGATAGATGCCTCACTTCTAATTACCTCTGATTTTAGCTAATTTGTTTTTTCCTCTTTTAATTAGTATTTTATATTGTTATCATTTTTAGTTTTTTATGATTGGGAGGGGGTTGGGGTAGGGGATTCTTTAGAAATGTGGATTTTAATTGTAATTTGTATTTTATTGTTATTATTTAATGTAACCCACCTCAATCCTGCAGGGAGAGGCGAGCTATAAATAAAATGTATTATTATTATTATTATTATTATTATTATTATTATTGATTTAACAAATTCAGTGGATTTATTCTATTGGGAAGCAGAGATAGAAAGTTAAAACAATTATCAATTAAGACAGCAATAATGTAACAACAGGGTGAGTTAATTAAATTTATTTTTTTCTTAACTGACTTAAGTTGAAATTTGCGCATTAACAATTCCAGACTTAATTTATTAATTATTAATTAATTAAATCAGGGACAGTGCTAAAGAACCTCTCTTGAAAACTGTCAGTCTTCCCATTATGTGTTTGATGGCGATGATGATGATGACGATGATGATGATGATGATGATACCACCCTTTTCCCAAAACTGGGACTCAGAGTGGCTTGCAAGATTAAGAATAGTACAATTGCAAACATAGAAAAGTGTTACATTTAAACAGAATTAAATTATTACACTATTACCTCTGGTGCTTATCCTGGTTACCTGTTCCTGGACTGGGGGCCCAGCATATTTAAACCAGAACTCTTATAGTCAATTGCTAGGGAGATTTCAAAAACTAAAGCCTGTGTTTGCTATAGGCTTTCCTCCCTTTAGTCAGTTGTATCTGATTGTGTGTTTAATTGTCAAAGACACTATTTATTATTCTGCCAAAAAAAAAAAAAAGGGGGGGGGATAGCATTTGATGCTTTAATTGATATGTTGTTCAATTATCTATGGCCTTAATATGTTTCTGCCTAAAATATTATTGAAAACTGCCTTTGATTGTGGAATAGTTATATATAGTAGTTATATAGCAAGATAAGTTGATGGTTGCACTGATAATGGAACATCAATAGCATGACTTCAAAAAGAAATATTCCCAAACAGAGAGACTGATAATTGCCACCCAAGGTCAGATATGACTTACAAATAATATACAGCAAATTCATTACTGGAACTACTTATAATGATGACAGTGTCATAAATGCTGTTAACAAAAAGAACCAATTGATTGCTGTATCACCAATTGATTCTGAGTTGTCAAATGCTGATTAAATACTGATTATCTAGACTCCAAACCCAATAGTGTGTGTGTGTTTTCTTACATTTGAATGAGCGATTTCATCTCCAGTTTAAATGCACATTCTGCAAGTGTATCTGGACATATAATGTACCCTTACTTTATTGAGACATGTAAATGATTGCAGGGGAAAAATAGACTCCAACACAGGAGATACTGAAGACCTACAAAATAGAAAACAAGGGAACCAGGATAAGCATAAAGGTTTACACAGAGAAATGAAATTGTTTTGTTTTTTTTTAATGAATATGATCAAGTCACTTTTCACAGAGGAAGAGGAAGTAAACATGAGAAGCCTGGGAGAACTCAACAGGTTGGAGAAAAATGCAATTTTCTAGCTTTTTACAGGAAACCCTTAATTTACCAAGAAAGATCTTAAGCCTGCCTGGAAGAATACATGTTCAAAATTGTAAGGATTAGTAATTGTTTGTTACCTTTTTTGCTACTTTGTTGAACTCAAGTTTCCCCCACATCCTTTTGATTTGTACAAATGGAAAGTTTCAGGACTGAAAATTTCAGAAGCTTCAGTACAAACATTTTATGTTCTTCCAAACCAGGTTAACAATACCGTTTTATGTCATAATTTCTATATTAATGAGTTAGTTAATCCGCTCCAAGTTTTGGTCAGAAATTTCAAGGATATATCCAAAGTGCTGAACCCTAGCCCCAAATTAGATTCAGCACCATGGACATCTCCCTTTTATTTCAGACTAAAACCCAGAGGAAAATTGCCACCCCACTGATATGAGAGTCACCATCTGTTACTGTTGCCAGCTGTGAAAAGGATTAGAAACTTATTTTAAATTGAAAACTTTTCTGGATTCTCCTAAAACAATCAGAACAACAGACACTTAGCAATCCCTGGTACTTTCTGCTATGTCTCAGAAATTAGAAAAGGGCCCTTTCTGATTCAAAGTAAGAGTATTGTCCACTCCTAGAGGCTTGTTAGGTATCTAAACATATCCAGTGTAGTGTTCCCATCACTAAAATTGTATAGGGGTGTTTTGTATAACTGCTTTGGAGGATTGCCAGACCAATAGGTGGGGTATAAATGCAGCCTTATAAACAGAGATTGCACTTTTAATCCAAAAAGAATAAACTATTGCACTTGAACAATTGGGGGACTGTAAATAAATCAGTGAAAGAGAGCTGTGTGTGTATTTCTGATTAGACAAAGGCAGATATTAACTGTGCACATAAAACTTTTTTTTAATTGTTCACACAATATATCAATATGCTAAAAACATGAGATATAAAAGTTGAAAAAATGGCCATTAGACAATAGGGATCCAGAATTATATTTAGTTGTTAACTGCAAGTTTAGTCTTTTCATTATTTGTGATCTCTTGGCCAGTCCAATAGTGCCTACTGTACTTTGTGTTGTACGTCTTATGTTTTATGTCTTATGCAACCAAAACAAAGTGATCAAATCCTGAGGTGCTATAGACTCTACTACAATAGACTCTACTATTTCACACCGCAAGTGGGGGATGAATAAGGCATGTGAATGATGACTGCATTTAAAGGCAGAACTTTTCCCAAATAAGAAGCTAACACAAAAGTCAAAAGATTTGGTCTAGAACAGTGATTCCTAGACTCTGGTCCTCCTGGTTTTGGGACTCCAGCTCCCAGAAGCCACAGTCATCTTGACCAAGGATGGGATTCAAGGAGTTAAAATCCAAAACACCTGGAAACTTTTTTTAAATGGCTATTAACAAATTCTGTGACAGGTCACTCATTGTAAACACTTAATACAAAGCCGGAGGGAAGCTTTTGAGAATCCAACTCACCTAATCTGAGGATCTCAAGTATGCAGCATTCCTCGATGTAAGCCAAAATGTCTATTGAGGAAATTAATAAGCAATCAAGGAATGCAAATTAAATAAAATGTGTATAGATTAGACGTGATGAGCTTCAAAATCGATAGAACACAATATAAAGTTGAGAGTAAAACAAAGGGAGAAAAGATCACTAAATTAATCTGTTATATTAATTACGGAAGCTACAGAAGTAACAAAAAAGAGGGCCAATATCAGAAATATCAATCGAAAAGCTATAAAGGAATAAGCTCAGCTAATGGGAAGAGGAAGTCGGTGTTTGTAAAATCATTTTTATACATATAAATATATAAGTGCATTCTTTTGTCATAAGAAATGTCATATATGTTTATAAATATGTTCGTATGATACGAAATAAGGCAACAGTTAAATGTAACAACTAAAAATAAAAAGTGTATTAAAAACGTGTACAGATCAGCCAGTTTTCCATGGTTTGCCCAATACAAGTTTTCCAGTTGCAGAATAAGGGTTGCAAAAATAAATCTTATGCTGCTTTTCCTCTTTGTTGAGAGGAGGGGGGGGGGTATGAGTGCAATGAAAAATTGTACAGAAGATAAAAGCACTGCGGAGAGGCCCTAGCTTCTGTACTTCGCATCACTCCTTTAAGGAACTGGTTCTTACTTTCTTTTTACCATTTACATTCCCTGTCACAAATGGATTCATTTGTCTAGATAAATCAGTATCATTTGTATTTAGACAACTGTTCCATTGACTTGAAGGAGGATTTTTCACCCCCACTCCCTGCTGGATTTGCTCTCCTAAAACTTGCTGTATGAATATACAAGGTAAACAAGGAGGCTTTTAAAGCACTAAATGTTTTAGGAATGACAAAGGACCACTTTCATCCTCATGACACTTGTTTGCTCTCTGACTCAGTCTAATGAGATGCTGTGATGATGGAGAGGCTTCCTTCCTTTTCTAGGAAGAGGTTTCTGTGAGTCACAAGACAACATTGTACTTTGGGACTCTTTAGGGTGTCTGGATTACTGAGAGATACTCTGCTGGTCTTAGAAAACAGACTGCAGAAAGCAGAAATGCAGCAAAAACTCTTTCTCCAGATTCACAGGGTAATTTTCACTTTCCAAATCAATGCCAGGGCCTCAGATGAATTCTAGACTCTTGCAAAATTTCACACAAACCCTGAAGTGATAAAGATGACTGATGAATGGCTGTTATTATGCTTGGCATCTTCCTATTTCTCTGCCCTGCTTGCTTGCTCATTCAATTGCATTTCCCCCCTTCACTTTCACTTTGGGACAGAGATGGAAAACTGGAATTTGATCTACAAGTGATCCAAAACAATCTGGAAATACATTACAATAAAAATTCAAAACAGTTAAGATAATCTATAAAAAGCATAAAACCACATAAAAATAAATGATGATGATGACGATGATGAAAATCCTGCCCTTTTCCAAAACTGGGACTCAGGGAGGCTTACAATATTGAAAAAACAGTGCAATTAGAAGCATACAAAAATAATACATTAAAACAATATTAAAACTAATTGTATATTAAAGTATAAAATACAGTTTAAAAAGATTTCAAAAGTTTAAAACAGTTTAAAACAATATAACACTATATACACACACACACACACACACAATATAATAATATACACTATACAATATAAAAATACAAAAGCTAACATAAAATCACATAAAAATATACAAAAGCTACTTCAGAAGTATAGACTGCATTTGCTGAGAGAACAGCAGAAGTTACATTTTGGATAGAGGTAGAGGTAGAGAAGTTTGTGCTTCTTCCCCAAATCCTCACATGGGGAATGAGGGACTTCAGAAGCCAGCAAAATGGGGGAATAAACATGTATAAAGGTTTTTAAAAATATTCTTTAATAATCTCTGTGGCAATCCTCAGAAGTGAGAAAGGGGGACAGGACCAGGCGTCCTCCCTTCCTGATTATCCTAATTTCCAGTTAAGACTGTGATCTTATACTTGCCAGAGAGTAAGACCTATTGAAATAAATGGGATTTATTTTTCAATAACTAGGTAGAGGATCTGACTTTAAGCCAAAGTATTGAAATGGCCAGTACTGGCATCTGTGAATCTCAACTGGCTCCAGTTCAGGGGTACTTTTGGACTTCAGATCACTCTGATATTATTAATATTAGTATTAGTATTAATATTAGTATTTGTATTAGTATTAGTATTTCTTTCCTGCCTCTCCTCAAGACTGTAGGCAAGTTATTACAAGTTATTAAAGTTATTAAATGACTTTTAATAACAGCAAGTTATTAAATGAAATGAAATGGTAACTCTTAAATCATTAAATGGTAACTCTAAATCTTAACCAAGTCTAAATCATTGAGGCCAGATTCCAGAGCCTCATTAATTAACTAATTTCTTTAGGACTAAAGAAGCATAAAATGAACAGACACATACCCCTTGTTGTTTTACAATGGCTTCTTTGTTGTTGTTGTTGTGTGCCTTCAAATCCTTTCTGACTTAAGAAAACCCTAAGACGAACCTCTCATGGGGTTTTTCTTGGCAGGTTTCTTCAGAGGGGGTTTGCCATTGCCATCCCCTGAGGCTGAGAGTGTGTGACTTATATGTTCTTAATATGTCGGAGGAAGGCAAATAATAACCCCAAATTTTGGTCTTTGGAGCGGTGTCAGGGAAATGACCAAGAAAACCCTATGATAGGAAACGACTTGAACGCACACAACAACAACCACAACAGCAACAACAACAGAGGCTTACAGAGGCTCATTTTATCATTTTTACTTTAAGATATACCACTCTTTCCTACAATAAACTGGTGCTTATGAGTCACAGGAAAAGGGCTTAAATACCGAAGAGGCATCAGATCCTGTCTGCTCTTAGAAACTAAGCAGGGTCAGCCCTGGTTAGCACTTGGATGGGAGCCCAGCCAAAGAATACCAGGTCCTATAGGCTATATTTCAGAAGAAGGCAATGATATAAACCACCTCTGGATATTTCTTGTGTAAGAAAATCCTATGAAACTCATGGAGTTGCCATAGACCATCTGAAGAAGCATAAATACATATATTTTTTAAGGATCCCAACTGCAGTAATACACTTGTTAGTGCTGTGTCTTAAGTACATTTAAAATGCACAACTACAGATGCTTAGCATATTTCCTTCCTAAATCAGGATTGGAAAATTGTCTTTTATTTGCCCCCGTCCAACATTGAAGTCATTCAAAGGTACAGCTCTGTTAGTCTGGAAAATCAGTATGCAAAGGGATCTTGTAGTAACTTTGAAACTGAGGTCCAAAGCACACTGCAAAAATAATCCAGTTTGAAACGGCTTTAACTGCCCTGGTTCAATGCTAGGGGATCCTGTACTTTATTGTGGCACCAGAGCTCTCTGACAGAGAAGGCTAAAAGTCTCACAAAACTACAGTTCCTAGAATTCCCTAGCATTGAGCCAAAGCAGTTTAAGCGGTCTCAAACTGGATTATTTCTGCAGTGTGTTTTGGACCTTAGAGAAAGAAGTTGGGAGTAGCATAAACTTTGGTAGACTTAAGTCTACTACTTTATCTGATGGAGAAGACTTAATAACCCTCCCACAATGTAGAAATAAAGCAGTTCGACACCACTTTTTACTTATCCGCACTGCAGAAATAATCCGGTGTGACCCCACTTTAACTACCATGTCTGAACGCTATGGAATTCTGGGAACTGTAGTTTGTTGTGGCACCAGAGCTTTCGGACAGAGAAGGCGAAATGTCTCACAAAACTACAATTCCCGGAATTCCATAACACTGAGGCATGGCCGTTAAAGTGGAGTCAAACTAGATTATTTCTGCAATGCGGATACAGCCTTTAACTGTCATGGCTCCATCCTGTGGAATCCTAGGATTTATAGTTTAGTGACGTATCCAGCCTGGTCTGTCAGAGAGCTCTAGTGCCTCATCAAACAACAAATCCCAGGCTTCTGTAGGACAGAGTTAAGGGGATGTCAAACTGTTTTATTTCTGCAGCGTGGATGCACCCTTAAATCTACCAAAGCTCATGCTACTAACTTCTTTCTCTCAGGTTGCATCCACACTGCAGAAATAATCCGGGTTGACACCGCTCTAACTGCCTTGGCTCAAAGCTATGGCATTCTGGGAAGTGAAGTTTGTGGTGGCCCCAGAGCGGAGCTCTCAGCCTCAGGGAAGGCAATGGCAAACCTTGTCTGAACAAATCTTGCCAAGAAAACCCCATGACATGTTCACCTTAGGGTCTCCATAAATTGGAAATGACTTGAAGGCATGACTTGGTCAGACCTCGCCTAGAACAGTGTGGCTAAAAAGGCCAATGCAATTCTAGGCTGCATCAAGAGAAGTATAGTATCTAGAGATCAAGGGAAGTAATAGTGCCACTCTATTCTGCTTTGGTCCGGCCTCACCTGGAATAATCCTGTGTCCAGTTCTGGGCACCACAATTCAAAAAGGATGTGGAGAAACTGGAGCGTGTCCAAAGGAGGGCAACTAAAATGGTGAAGGGTCTGGAAACCAAGCCCTATGAGGAACGACTTAGGGAGCTGGAGATGTTTAGCCTGGAGAAGAGAAGGTTAAGAGGTGATATGATAACCATGTTTAAATATTTAAAGGGATGTCACATTGAGGATGGAGCAAGCTTGTTTTTCGCTGCTCCAGAGAATAGGACACAGAGCAACGGATGCAAGCTCCAGGAAAAGAGTTTCCACCTAAACATTGGGAAAAAACTTCCTGACAATGAGAGCTGTTGGACAGTGGAAAATGCTGCCTTGGAGAGTGGTGGAGTCTCCTTCTTTGGAGGTGTTTAAACAGAGGCGGGATGGCCATCTGTCAGGGATGCTTTGATTGAGAGTTCCTGCATGGCAGGAGGGTCTCTTTCAACCCTTGTAGTCCCTTCCAGCTCTTTGATTCAATGTTTGTGTCCTCCTGCATGGCAGAAGTGGGGTTGGACTGGATGCCCCCTTGAGGTCTCTTCCAACTCTACGATCTTATGACCATCACATTCAGGATCTGTTCTTCAGGCAATGAATCTGCCTGGGAGACACTTTTCACGGAGGTCAATGGAAATCACGGACACGATCCACGTTATTGACCGCAAATATAAATCCCATTGATCCACGACGTGTCAGGGCTCCTTTCTTCTGTTGCAAATAAAAGGACGCAAAACGGCTTGAATCTCAGGAAGGACATTTATTATTATTATTATTATTATTATTATTATTATTATATCATTGAACTCGGAGCTTCTTTAAAAAAAACCCGACGGAACATTGACGGTGTAAATAAATTATTAAAAGTATTAAAAGTGTGATTAAAAGTAACCCTCATTCCTTGTTTTCCATGGGATTTGATAGCGAGGATTGCAACCTCAGCCTTTGGGTTGCCTTAGACACAGATAAGGGGAAGCAATTCCCAATGAATTCAGGAAGCATTACTTTGAATAACTAATAGTGCAAATTGAGTCCACTTTTAGGGCTAGGGTTAGGGTTAGGGAATCATGGGAACTGTAGTTTATTGTGGTACCAGAGCTCTCTGACAGAGAAGGCTCAATGTCTCAGGGGGGAAAAACAGCAATTCCCATGATTCCCTAGCACTAACCCTAACCCTAAAAGTGGACTCAATTTGCACTATTTCTGGAAGTCTGCAACCCCCCTAAATTCGTGCTGGATCCCTTATTGCATGAGATAAAGTGCATTTTGCATCCCAGTCCTGCACAGATTTATTTCCAAGTGGCACCCCTGTTGCTTTTTAAATAATTGACAGCGGGCTCCTAAATATAAAATACATGGAAGAAAGGAAGTCCTACTGATTTATTTATATTTGCATGAGGCTTGCTCTTGTGTAAGGATGGATCAAATTGCCGCCTGAACTTCCCAATCATGTTTCAAAGCCCCTTGGAATTTATATTTTAGTATAAAGCTATAGGTTGAGAGGAGAAGAGGCAAATCCATCACTTTGAGCTCAATGAAGAAAATAAAGGCACAGAAAAAGCAGAAAAAGAACAACTGATGAAGGGGGGGGGGGGGGCAAAGCAACTTTCTATCCTATTCTCCTGTCAGGGAAATAGCATTTATAGCATTTCATTTATTACGGCAAGTAGCCGGCAAAATAATAAATAATTACAAATATTACAAGACAGTCGGCTGGGTATAATATATACATTTTAAAATCACTTTTGAAGTTGGTTCTTCATTTGTTCTTCCATGCCTTCAAATCGACCCTAAGGCAAAGCTATCACGGTTTATATAAGGCAAGACTCCTTCTTAGGAAGGTCGCCTTGCTCTCCTCTAAGGCTGTGAGAATGTGACTTGCCAAGCGGGGATTTGAACCCTGGTCCAGCCCTCAAACCACTACACCACACTGTCTCTCTGTAGGGCCCTAGGTTTGTGATGACTTTAAAACACAGCCTTTGTTACTGTGTGCTTTCAGGTTGTTCCTGGAGACCCTAAGAAGAACCCTAGAGTTTCCTTAGGAAGATTTGCTCAGAGAAGGTTTCCTCTGAGGCTGAGAGAGTGTGACTCGCTCATGGTCACCCAATGGGTTTCCAAGGTCGAGCCAGAATTCGAACTGGTCTCCCAGAGTCCTAAACCAGCGCTTAAACCATTACTCCATACTGGTGCGCTGGTTCCTTCTTCCCAGTTCCTTCTTTGCTCCAAAACCCGAAACTCAGCTAAATTCATTCAGACGAAAAAAGACATAGGGCTTGAATGCTCTGGGGCCCCAAAAACCTTTTTAAATAAATAACTTATGGGAATAAAGAACCAGCTCCAGTCTCCTTTATGAGTGGAACCTCTAATGGAAGGTCGGGTTTTTAAAATTAACCACTTTAGTCTCATTCTCCATAATAAATACTCTCTGAACATTAGGTGAAATGCTCTTTCTGTCTTATTTTATTATTATCTATTTCTTGGTTTTCAATGCCAATGGCTTTGCCCAAACAAATTTAGCGGAAAGTGAATACAAACTCTGGCGATCTGGGTTGGATTCCTGGCTCGGCCATGAAGCCTTGGGCAAGTCACACTCTCTCAGCCTCAGAGGAAACCTCCTCTGAACAAACCAAGAAAAACCCATGACACCATAAGTCAGAAATGAAGGCACACAACAACAACAATAACAAGGAATACTGTGCGCAGTTGATTCCAGTTTCCACCCATAATACACAACACACTCTTTTCTA
>CM034701.1:10091903-10106826 GCA_020142125.1 Phrynosoma platyrhinos
TTTTAAATCTATTTTATTCTCTCCCTTTTCTAGGCTGGAATCGTGTTGATTCCCTATGGCAGAGTAGCCACATTTGTATAGACAGCATTTAATTTTTCTTTTTAAAAAATTGCTCAAAATTTCTTTCAGTTAGTCTCAAAAGTGGTGCAAGAAATCTCTAAAAATTTTAATTTTTTAAGATCATTTAAATGGCTCACGAGTGGAAGTTTCTCTGCTACAGATATTGATGGCATTTGGACTGAGGTGAAAGAGATTTAAAAGGAGGAAAGGAGCAGGGAGAAAAGAAAGAGTTCCAAGTACATTTACACACATTATATCCTAGCACAAGTCTAGCTTTCAATCCGAATTTGCCTTCTTGGTTCAGTTATCAAATTGAATGTCTCCCATTGTCCAAATAAAGGTCAGGACTGGGTATCCATTTGGACACACAACTCTTTACTTTAAATATATATACACAACTCTATTATATATATATATATATATATATATTCATAGGTCCAAAACATACTGCAGAAATAATTCAATTTGAGAATGCTTGAACTGCCCTGGCTCAATGCTAGGGAATCCTGAGAATTGTAGTTTTCTCTGTCAGAAAGCTCTGGTGCCACAGCAAACTACAATTCCCAGGATTTCCTAACATCGAGCCAGGGCAGCTCAAGTGGTCTCAAACTGGATTATTTCTGAGGTGTGTTTTGAACTATAGAGAGTGGCTAAAAGAAAGGGAAAGATCCCTGGGCAAGATTCCTCTTTCTGTCTGGCCATTTCCATTGAAAGCAGTGTTATTTGGCATCTTATTCCTTTATCCTTCTCTGCTTTTGAGTCAATATAGACAGTGAATTTAGACAGACTGTATGCCCTCCTTTTCCTAATATTCCAAATATATATACCCTTGGCTCATTTTGCTGTTCTTTTGGGGAGATTCGCTTTGACCCTGGAATCAAAATGATAGACCCACATTAGAAATGGGCAAAAGGAGAAACCTAGGATAAAATTATTATTTTTCCCCCCAGGTTTCCAAAGTCAGCCTATCAGGTTTTCAACAGTACTGTGGTTTTATTTTATTTGTGTTTTTAATGGGAGTTCAATGAAGCTCTGATTCTCCAGCAATTTGTGGGAATCCTGTGCTGCTGAAAAATTGCTGCTGTTTTTATTTTGCAGTCATCCTTTGAGGCAAATATGCTTAGGATAGCAGCTTTATATGGCAACACTGGCTTGAATCCTATTATTAGAGTAGACCTATTGAATCCCAGTAGGATTTACCTATCAACTGTTTTACTCTGTTTGGGACTGATCGATAAGATGCAAACCATTTACTTTAGAGAAATACTTATCTCCCTTTAACGCAAAAGGCATCAATCACTTCAGAGGAAACGCTGCATTAATTTTAGGGGCTTGAATATTTACTCTTGAATGAATTTAGAAAAAAGAGGTTTAAGAAGGCAAAAACCTCCACCCAAACCCAATAAAAAGAAATTTTATTGTTGTGTGCCTTCAAGTCGTTTCGGATTTATGGCAACTCTAAGGTGAACCTATTACAGGGTTTTCTTGACAAGATTTGTTCAGGGAGGGTTTTGTCTTTGTCTCCCTCTGAGGCTGAGAGAGTGTGACTTGCCCAACATCACCCAGTGTGTTTCCAAGGCCAAGCAAGGATTCGAACTCTATTCTCCAGAGTCATGATCCGAGCTCAAACTACTATACCACGCTGGTTTTAAGGAGAAATATAGTGCATTTTTATGTCCCATTGCTATTAGTTTACTCTTTACAATTTAGTGTCACATCATATTGATCTCAGTAGGGCTGGCTGTTGTTTAAGAATTTGAATTAATGGAACTTTACTTCCAAGTAAGCATGTTGACATTCAGAGTGGCAATTAATATTTTACAAGGGAGGTGGATTTCTGCAGCAAGCCTGTCTCTGTTCTAATATATCAAGCAAATTTCTAAAAGAAAAAAGGGGAAAAAAGGGAGGGGAGACTGAACCAGTGTGAAATTCAATTAACTTGCAGAGTATCTTTTTTGAAATGAGGAGGTGGATGTGTTAAATTTGGAGCACCACAACACTATTCTTGACATAAATCAATAGTAAGAATGAGGAGTCCAGTAGGGTCTAAATACCCTAAAGGCACACAATTCATCTGATCTTGGAAGCTAAGCATGGTCAGCCCTGGTTAGCACTTGGATGGGAAACCATCCAACGGATACCAAGTGCTGTAGGCCATATTTCAGAGGAAGGATGTGTCAAAACCACTTCTCAATATTCCTTGTCTAAGAAAACCCTATTAAATTCATGGAGTCACCCAAAAGCATCTTGAAAGCACATGTATACATAAGACATATTGTTGCTATTCTAAAGCATAGCATGCTCTACAGTTTATCCACAATTAACTGTTTTAGCCGTGATTTTTAATTTCTCAAAATTATCCACCACTATATCTTCCTTAGACAAAAGCAGAAATTTATTTCCTGCTTGCCCCCCTCTCTCTCTCCATAGTTTTAGACGCAGGGCATTGGTTTTTAAATAAGCATATATTAAAGTACGATATCTATTTCATGATGGAAGGATATAATTTAATACTATTATATTTTGCTTCCTGATACCCATGTATACAGATGGATATTTCTAATACTGTTAAATGCTATCTGATACATAACCCAGTTAGTAGCTCATTTAAATCATGTATTCTGGCTTAGTGAATTCTCTCCACCCACTCCTTCCCATTCCTAAAAGTACTTGTAGCATTACCTTAATCATGTTTATTTAGAAATTAAGTCCTTGTAGCTCACTAGGAGTTAATCCCAAATCAACATAGAGGGTTAGGTTTCTTTGTGTGTCATGAGTTTTGGGTAAAAGTCCATTTTTGAATATGATCAACCACATCTAACCTCTTTTGCTTTAACATGGCTTTAGCTACAAGTCAAGTGTAAGGCCATAATGTTACATCCTATGGAATAATATGGTGTATGCCCTTTTCAGTTTTATTTCGGCTTCTTTGTGTGCAATGCAGGTTTATTCCCTTTTCAATTTTTTATGTTTCTTTGTGTTTAGTGTAGCTTTCTTCCAATAGTGAGTTTTGGGCAAAGGTTCATTAAATATAATCAACCACCCCTAACCTCTTTTGCTTTAACATGGCTTTAACTACAAGCCAAATATATGGCCATAATGTTACATCTTATGGAATAATATGGTGTATGCCCTTTTCAATTTTATTTTGGCTTCTTTGTGTGCAATGCAGCTTGCTTCCAATAGTGAGTTTTGGGCAAAGGTCCATTCTTAAATATAATCAACCACCCCTAACCTCTTTTGCTTTAACATAGCTTTAGCTACAAGCCAAGTATATGACCCTAATGTTAAATCATGTAGAATAATATGGTTTATGCCCTTTTCAATTTTATTTAGGTTTCTTTGTGTGTCATGCAGGTTGTTTCCAATAGTGAGTTTGGGGCTAAAGTCCATTCTTAAATATAATCAACCATACCTAACCTCTCTTGCTTTAGACTACAAGCTAAGTGTATGGCCATAATAATACATCCTATAGAATAATATGGTTTATGCCCTTTTCAGTTTTATCCATCCATCCATTAGTGTCTGTTTATAAGCATACCTTTGAAAGACACATAGATAACACTCTATGAAACATCTTTATTCAGTTTAGACAAAACCAACTTTTAATAGAAGTTTGAATAATTATAAAAGATATGCATTTTAAACACTTAATAATTATTATAGGCAGCTGAATCGAACACCACAATGTACAATTGCATTTCATGGACATCATTGGAGCACAGTCATTCCTGGGAAATGACACTGTCCTTCTTTGGAAAGAGAAACACCATTTAAAACACACACACACACAAACAAACAAACACATAATCAGTGTTAGTACAGAGCAAAAAAAAAATAAAAAATGGGAGATTAAGCAAAAGGGGAATCAATTGAAGGTGTGTGCCTAGGCTGAAATGAAAAATGGACATGGAAAACAGGAGTTCACTAAAGCAGCAAGCCCTGATCTGACAATGGGAACAGCTTTCTATTTAGATGCATTCATTAAGAGGAATGACCTATATTTTTCAGTAGGGGAGTCACAGGGGCCCAATTCACAATTCACAATCTGTCAGTGCTCCTGAAAATAAACCAGTTTCGCCCCATTGACTTGTTGAACAGGAAAATAGCCAGGGTATGAAATGGGATGTGGACCAGAGTAAAAGTATGATCCTTTCCTGGGAAGAGAAGACTGACTTCTGTTGAATTATATGTGTGTTTCTGCTTTATTTTGGAATGAGGTTTAAATTGGAAAGCAGAGGAGAAGGTACAATTGACAAAGGGTAACTTGCACTTAGAGGATGGAAGAGAAAGCAGAGAAATTATTTCACAATGGGCAAAGAGGTTTTAGTATAAGTTCTTGCATTTATTTATCAGTCACAAGGAAGAGGCAATCTTGCAGTATATGAACAAAGGCTGAGAGTAAATGTTACTGAGCTGCACTGATAATGGCAGGGAAATGGCATCCTTAAGGGTCTCTGATGAATCTATATCAGTCCCCACAAGACAAGGAAATAAAACTATAATTAAAAGATTGTGATTTCAAGTGGTTTGTGGATTCACTAAATAAAGAGAAAGGGAGGAAAATGGAAAAGGAGCAAAACATTTGGAGCCCAATATTTTATACAATAATTTTCATATTCTTGTCCTTTCCTATGTTTTAAAATACATCCAAGTCAAGTTTAAAATATGTTGACCTCAATCGGGTTCTTCTGGGATTTGGTGCACTGAAAAGTTTCTTTAGGAAAATGAAGTTTAGGAAGCCTGAATGTAGAGCAAAAATTTTTGTTGTGGTTCAAATTGTGAGTGATCCTTTGTAGAATTTAGTTTAAGCACATTTTCTAAACTAGTGGTTGTGGAGAGGAAGTGATATTCCTCTCCATAGTGAAGTAGCAGGAATTTGTGTTTGTTCTCTTCAGCTCCAGTCTGAATGAAATTATTGTGAAAATGAATGGATCCGAGAAAGGGAACAGTATTTTGAAACAGGGGGTTTGAATGCGAGGTTACATACACAATAGTCTATCTGTCTATCTGTCTGTCTGTCTATCTATCTATCTATCTATCTATCTATCTATCTATCTATCTATCTATCTATCTATCTATCCATCTATCCATTCTTCCTTCCTTCCATCATCCTGAACGCTGCTTGAAAACAAATATGCATCAATTAGTATTATACATGATAATCCTTAGAAGGAGGAATTGTATTTTTAGTACTGAATTACCAGATCATACATACTTATTTGTCTTTGATTTGTTTTTGTTTTTCATTATAAAGAACTGTTGTATCTTGACAGGATTTAACCTTGTTCAAGATTAATAGTGTTCTTCTTGTCTTTGTCCTAAGAACTGTAGACATCCAGAACAATAAAACGAGATAAACGGATTAAGAAATAGCAAAAACAGCAACAGCATAGCATATTTGAAGTACAGATCAGTTTTATTTCATCTCTGAATGTCCTGATGAAGGCTTTAAAATACAATTTGAAATGCAATTAACTATATTTAATCTGAATACATTCAGATGTACTGTTTAGATAATAAGGATGCATTGTATGCAGACTTAGGCAAACATCTACTCTATGACAAAATCTGGCATAACAAAGAAAACCACTATAGGAAACATGTTTAAAATTCAGTAATACTCGAAGATGTCTAGTTCTCCATTTCAAACAGAAATATTTCTACTTGAAATGTAGAACTAGACATCTTTGGGTGTTACTGAATGTTCCTCTGTTTAATAAAAATATGAAATAGATCTCTGTTGCTGTATTCATGGTTTCCTGGGAATAAATATCATTGAACTCAATGGGAGCTTATTCTGAGCAGGCATGTATTTTAACTGAAGATTGTGCTGCAATTATATTCTCTTAGAAGGATGATGTTTTCAGTTACACATATTTGAATAATATTCTAAAACTGAATTATTTGGAAATTACTCCCCCTGAAAAAAAGAGCTGATATACAGAATCTGGGGCCAAACAAAATCTAATTTAAAAATATTACAGGATCAGAATTCCCATGTATTTATTGTTGCACGCCCCATAAATCATCCAGTAAAACATAACATAAAGTATAGCACTTAAGGAACTGAAATAATATAGGAAGCTGGTGAGAAATATTTTCTGAAATATTCCAAAATATTGTGTATCTACCATTATAGCTAAATGCAACACCAACATGTAGAATCTGAAGATATCTGAAAATATAATGTAAAATCACAAATACCTGAATTAGAATTGCACATATGATTCAGCTGGCAGAGTTATAAAGCTTTCATTAACCTGTAAAATTATAATGTATAATAAATTATAAATATAATAAAATTGGAGAATAAATGTAAATTTCAGCAATGATAAATTAGCATAGGAGGCAGTGTGAATGAAGGCTATTCCTGTTCCATTTCCTCTTGGGCCTAAACATGGTGTGCACACACATGGATCTATACCAGAGTTTTCCACACTTCTTAATCCACAAAGAAACATGTGCATTTGCTATCGGACTCATGGCTGTTACAGAAAAATGTGGTGGCAGAGTGGGACAAGATAGGGTGGTGCCTGTACAGACTCATAAATGTGCCCCATAATATAGCCAACACTTTTCTGTGATTCCTCACTGAAATGGAAGATTGGTAATGTTATTAACAGAACAACTGGTCCAATAAACCAAAGAACTGCACCAGTTTAATCTACCTACCCACCCACCCCGCCCCATAAATCTAGTGTCATCCATATTGTGACTCCCATCAGCCCCAAATACCACAGCCAGTGGTGAGGGATCATGGGGACTGAAGATGAAAATATCTGGAGGGCACCAGGTGAAGGATATCTGAGCTGCACCAGAGTCACACTGATGTTATGGTGTGTTGACAAATAGCCATTATATGATCTGGGGTCATTCATACTATGCAATGATAGCTCTGTGATTCCACTGTAACCACCATGGTTTAGTCCTATGAAATCCTAGGATTTGGAGTTGAGGGATTGATATTTAGAATTTCCAGCCAGGAAGTTTGAGTGCCTCACCCAGGATCCCATTGGATGTTGCCATGGCAGTTAGAGTGGAATCGTAGCGCTATATAATTGTGCAGTGTGAATGGGCCTCTGGAATTTCAGACTGTGGAAGCAGCTTTGACTAGGATGGCTGCAGATCTCAGAAAAAAAAATAGGTTGATAGCTCCTAGACACCAATGGCCATGATGTTGAAAAAGGTGGGATTTTCCAAGCTCTTAACTGCTGTTGGCAAAAGCACAACTCTTGGATAGATAGTGATCCCAACAGGTGCATGGCGAAGAAACTGATGGAGCTGGGAAACAGTGTGACCCAGTTGGATTTGGAAGCTTGGTTGTAACCCATGGTAATTAGGAGATCTGAAATCACATAATAGGGCTATTGTTGTTTGTGGAGTGGTTATTCACTCATTTTATACCACAATTTATACCTCTGCTCAAACAGGCTAATGAAGGACCACAACTTTCTAAAGGGAATATGTTTCATGGATAAAGAAAGGGTGAAGTCATTTTTAAGGAGATAAGATGTGTCTTATGTGCACAGACCATAAGACCCTACATGCCTGCTCTTGTTTTCCTGCAGCAACACCTGTGTAAGACAAAGTGTCTAGATCAGTGCTTCTTAAGTTACCTGATATGCAAAATTGGCAAGAACTGTTTTTCCCAGTGTGAGAGAAGCTGGCCCCATATTTATGCCAATTGAATACAATTATTTCTTTCCTGGAAACTCACCATGTACTGGCAGCCAATAGATCTCAGATGGGCATCTATCCCTGGACCAACACTTTGGATATCTAGCATTGGTCTCAATTACAAGATTTGTTCTTGTCCTTTGGGTAAAATGATGGATTGATGTCCTGAACAGCAGAGTGGCATCAAATGTTTTTGCTCATCTGAACTAGACCCATTGAATCAATGGAATTTACCTACATGTTGACTCACCATTTAACAATTGATCCAATGGGCCTGTGTCTGTTGGTACTAACACAGAGGATTCAGACCATGTCAAAGCAAAATGGAAAAAAGATAACAATGAAAATATAATATGACCCCATGTTTGTTGTTAATTTTCTCTACTTCTCCAAAGCCAGCCATCCCATTGGAGAGATGGAAGGAAGAACATTCTTCATATATTGTTTAATTAATTTGTGGCATTTGTTCCCACAACACAGGGTGATGGCCTCCGAGTTATATGGACATGTCTGTCATGGCTATTAATCAGGATGACTTCCTGGAGAAACAGTGGGGTACCTTTCAATGCTGGTTGCCAGGGAGTGCTGTTGCTTTTGTGTTTTACTTGTAAGCTTACCAGAAGCATCTTGTTGGTCACAATGTGAAGCAGGATGCTGGGGGAGAAGGGCATTTCACATAGTCCTGCAGGACTCTTTGCAATCTCCAAAACCAGCATGGGCAAGCTTCTGCTTGTCCTCTCTGAATCCTAGACCACAGTTCCCAGATGTTCCAAGTAACCAGTTCCTAACAAGGACAGAGGTTGTCTTTCCTAGTACTAGAACTTTTGTGGGAAGCAGCATGTATAAGTAAGCATGATTTCTCTAATCTGAAAATTTGCAGTAAGACTATAGGAAGATCAATGCTTATACCACGAAGGGATATAGCCCAGAAGAGTGTTTGCTTTGCTTGCAAAAGGTCTTTGACTTTGTGGCATATGTATTTAGAGGTAAATAAAGGGTGTGACTTGCACAAGATCATCCAGGGGGTTTTCATGGCTGAGCAGAGATTTGAACCTTGGTCTCCAGAGCTGTAATCCAATGCTCAAACCACTACACCAGGGATAGGCAACCTTTTTGAGCCAGGGGCCGGGTTGCTGTCCCTCAGCCAAAGCACCAAAAATAAATAAATAATTTTATAATAATAATAATAATAATAATAATAATAATAATAATAATAATATGCATGCACACTCTCTCAGCCCCAGAAAAGCCATGGCAAAACCCCTGTGGAGATTTTGCCAAGAAAACCCCAAGAACAAGTAATAACAATAATTAATATCATCATGGCGGGCGGCGGCGGTGGCAGGACCGGCCTGGGGCCGGTCCAAAGGCCTTGGGGGACCGCATCCGGCCCCCTGGGCCTTAGGTTGCCTACCCCTGCACTACACCATGCTGACTGTCTAGGAATACTCTATACATCTGCCCTAATCGATTAACATCAGTAAAAATATCAATGCAGGCATGTGATGAAGTGAAGATATTACTTCTTACGTCAAGTGTGGAGGAAAAGTTAATGTAGTTTGATTCATTTGCCAATTACATTGAGGAAGTGGGAATGGTGAGATATTTTAAAGTTAATGGGAGAAGGTTAGGATAGTGGATAATACAGGAGCAGGATGATGACATTATGGAAATCATTGGAAGTTAGGTGCATGGGAGATATTAGCTCATTAGTATAAGGCAGGGGTCGGCAACCTATGGCCTGTGGGCCGGGTCTGGCCCGCCAAGGCCTTGCGACCGGCCCGTGGCTGGTCCTGCCGCCACCGTTGCCGCTGCCACATGTGCACAACGGCGGGCGCCATTTTGGAATGCCCAACAGTGACGGTGTCGTGCGCATTTGCACGGCACCAGCACCGTTGGGCCTTCCAAAATGGTGCCCCGCATCACACACGCATGTGCACGGCGGTGGGCACCATTTTGGAAGGTCCAACGGTGATGGCGGCATGCGAATTCTCACAGCGCTGGCACCATTGGGCCTTCCAAAATGGTGCCCCTCGCACGCGTGCATGCGCACAACGGTGGGCATTGTGCTCATGTGCGCACGCACCGCCCCCCAGCGCCATTCCCCCCCAGCCCCCGGCAAAAAAAGTTGCCGACCCCGGGTATAAAGCATACAACAACCTCCCCAACATGTTGCCTTCTAGATGCGATAGACTACAGCCCCCATTATCTTCAACTGGCATGCTTGAAGTGATGGCCCAAGCCTGAGAAAAGTTGTGTCTTCTCCAAGGTGGATAATACACCAAAAGTCAGGCAGGTCATATGCGATCATGAGGCAGAAAATATGCCAAGTACCTCTTCACCATCCCTAGTGGTAAAGATACAGTAATGGCAAATGAAACAATTACCTGATACACTTTCATGACAATCAGGATCTGTTCCTGGATTCTGCCAAACAGTAGGGCTTTCCTTGGTGACTGAAATATGAAGATATCCAAAGAAGGATTAACAGATATTAGGATTGAAAAAAGATTTTTATCGAAAGGACAAATCTGGCAAGTGTTTCCCTGGAAATTTTTGATGTATATCGAGTCAACTAAAATATGGATTGACTAGTTAAAGCAGCTCTGTTGCCATTAAGACTGAATCATTGGTCTGGGCTTTACAAATATTAGAGTCTACCTCATCAAATGGAATATTAAGAGTCCACACAAACATAATAACCAGTTTGGGAGTCCCTGTTGAGATTCCCTTTTTGTTGTTGTTATGTGCCTTCAAGTTGACTCTGGTTTATAGTGACCATATGACTTATTATGGTGATCATAGGGGTTTCTTGGCAAGATTATTCAGAGAAGGTTTGCCATTGCCTTCTTAGAGAGAGTTTGACTTGGCCATAGTCACTCAGTGGAGTTCTGTGGCTGAGCAGAAATTTGAACCTTGGTCTCCCAGATTCCTAGCCCAACACTCAAACTACAGTTAATGACTCATAAGAGGCATATGAAGAAGAGAAGAGCAAGTGTAGTATGTACAAAGAGAGATGAGGTTAATATCAAAACTATTTTATGCTGTTCTTAGTATCATTACCATACCACACTGAAAACATCCAATCTTAGTCTGATTTTGGAAACTAAGCAGGATCATGCCTCTTTACTACATGGCTGAGAGATCATTCAGCTACGAAAAAGAATTTTGCCTGAACCCTTGGAGAACAATGGCTTCCAGTTGAAGTGAATAGTGCTGGACCTGGCTCATTATAAGGCAGCTTCCTATGTTCCTATAATGAGAGCCAAGCCTATCAATAGTAGGGCTGGCAGAATGAGATAACTGCCTCAGGCAGCAAATTTGGGGTGTCACAAGAGGGCAGCAAATTATTAATTATTTAACTAGTTATCCTGTGTCCGGGATGCGGTGGTTCAAGTGGTTAAAACGCTGACTCTGTTGATTGCAAGATCAGCAGGTTTGCAGTTTGAGGCCCATGTGCTGCATGATGGAGTGAGCTCCCATCACTAGTCCCAGCTTCTGCCAACCTAGCAGTTCAAAAGCATGCAAAGGCAAGTAGATAAATAGGTACCACTTCAGTGGGAAGGTAAACAGCATTCTGTGCAATCATGCTGGCCCCATGATCACAGAGTAGTTTCTGACAACGCTGGCTCTTCGGCTTAGTAGCGGAGATGAGGACCACCCACTATGTTTGGACACGACAACCTTGTCAATGGGGAATACCTTTACCTTTACCTTTATCCTATTTTTAGAGTAGAGAATGGGGACTGTGGGATTTTCTGCTTCCAGTGGCAAAATAAGTTGCTTGGCTTTGTGACCCATACAACTTGACTTTTGTGGGTAGGTACCAATTTGTTGCTGTTCTATTTGTTGCTCCAGCTCCCTGGTCTGGCCCTGCCAGAAGGCTGGCTCTAGTCTACTATTGACTGTTTGGCTGGCAGGAGCTCTCTGGATGCTTTCACCAGCCCTTTTACCTCTGTGTAATATTTTCTTCCAGCCTCTAGTAACAGTATCAAGAGAACCTTGAATCTTGCACTTACACCCATATCTTTCATCTATGTATGGTTTTTCTGTAAGAAGGAAGGGGGAGGCAAAGAAATAAGACATGGTGATGAGTACTGTTGTTTGTGCTTTAAAGTGTTTCTGTCATATGATGACCCCCAAGATAATCCTACCATTGGGGTTTCTTTTTATTCAGAGGAAGACTGTCACTGCCTTCTTCTAAGGCTGAGAAAATGTGACTTGCCCAAAGTCACCCAGTAGATTCTCATTTCTGAGCAGGGATTTGGACTCTGGGAGACCAGGGAGACTAGTCCAACACTCATATTACTACACTATGCTGGCTCTTAGTGATGAATATAGCCAGAATTAATATGGCAGAAGTCAGAAAAGAATTTAAGGGGGAAGGCACAGTATATAATGCTTGATATGGGTATAGCTATAATTATATTTTTGTTGCAGGACTGGAGAAGTTAAAAGAAGGATTTCATCTGTTCCTCTACAGCACAATTTTCTGGGGAAGGGGTGGGTGGGTCATCACTATGTTGGTGAGAGTGGATTACAAGTCTTGATTCTTTATTAACCTGAGTATGTAGGACGAAGAGAATATATCATTGTGTTTTGCATCATTTGATGATGAAAGAAGATTACCAAGGTGGAGGGGGTGCTTAGTTTGCAATGGAGATGACATGTTGGATATGTGGAAGTCAAGGTGAAAACAGAGGGGAGAGTATTGTGCAAGGTCCATAATTTGAATGATATGTCTCAAATCGACTGCATGAAATTCTAGATCTGTACTGCCACACATTTTGTGGGTGGCATATTCTGACATTTTATGATCAAAGGGCCTGCAAGTATTTCAGACCTCTGTATCAATGCTACCCATAATGGTGGCCCATGGATCTGCGCCAGTCCATGACCCATTTCCTGCCATGGGCATGATAAACCCACTGGTCAGCCCCATCAGATAGCTTAAGAAACACTGCTCTACTCTGAAGTATGCCTCACAGAGTTTAATGTCTCTTACCGCTGGGTAAGTTGGTATAGGATTGCAAATCCTATGCCTTTAAAGTTTATGAGAGCTAATGTAGTTTTACAGTATTCTGCTAGCTTTTAATTGCTGAGCTTGCCACCATTTTAAAATGTTGATATATTGTTATTGATGGTTGTTTTAGTCAGGGGGCATTTTGTTGTTGTTTTTAACTGTAAGCAACACTGAGAAGGCATAGGATAAAATATTTTTAGAAATAAACAAGCAAGCTTGATCAATGTAAAGCAAGTGGGAATCAAGTGAGAGTCAATGGAGAGCAGCCAGACTGTAAAAGCAAGTAGACTTTTACATGCAGAGGTAGCTGTGTTGGCCATTCAGCAAATTCAAATAAAAATGTTTGGTGGATTTTTGTTAGACTTTTACATGTTTTTAATGCAATCCTATAGATTTCAGTCCAAAAGCAGTGCCTGATAAATTCAATGAGGCTTGCTCCCAATTCATAGTCTAGTTTGAGACTGCAATTTAAACTGCACAAAATATTAACCACTGAAATAAAATGTATTAAATGTTTAAAACAAAGACCTGTTTCTCAGTGATCCCAGCCACACTTGTATTCCCTGGGAAGAATGTAGTAATATCAACATTTCCCCTTCTCACTGTATATAAAAGGTGAAGAATCTGGGGAGAAGGGCCCTAAATCCAACTGTTAATCCCAAGTAAAGTAGTCCCATTGTATCAATGGGATTTACATAAATGTTGCCTTACTACGTTCCCATTGATTCAATGGCACTACTCTAGCTGGGATTAACAAGCAGATTTAGATGTTCATGCTCCTTGAAGTGGTTTCCTTTAGTCTGAGGCCCTGGTGAGTTGAGAAGCAAAATAAATAAAAAATAAATAAAAGCAATTCATCATTCAGTCCCTATAGATCTGAGGCCAAATGGGGATAGGGGAAAGGGAAGGGGAAGCAGTGGTTTGGGGCCATGGATAATTAGAGGTGGGAACTGTGAACATCTGCAAGGATGAAACTCTTGGAGACAGTCAGGGCAGAGGGATAAAGATTGATGGGAACTGAATGCTGGTGAAAAGGCAGAGATGAAGAAAAAATACTTCTTTGGATAGGCAAGGATAAAGCATGCCTAGGAACAGAGTTTTGGGGAGACTAGAAAGGGAAGAATTAGGCATAGGGATGGTAAGGGGGGCAAGGGGACAAGAGGAGGCCATCTAACAGAGCTATGGGGCTGGTTGGCACAGACTTGCCACAAAGGTGGGTTCCAGAGTTTGGAGAACTGACTTCCATGGAGACTTGGAGAACAACCCATGGCTGCTGGGGGATTCTAATAAGTTGAAGGCTGCATCTGCATTTCAGGAACAATGCATTTTGACACTGCTTTAACTTTGTTGTTGTTGTGTGTCTTCCGGTCGTTCCCATCTTATGGGCACCCTAAGGTAAACCTATTATTTGGTTTTCTTGGAAAGATTTGTTCAGAGGAGGTTTACCATTGCCTTCCCCCAAAGTTGAGAACATATGACTTGCCCAGTGGGTTTCCATGACCAAGCTGGGAATTGAACCCTGACCGCCAGTTGAAGTTCAACACTCAAACCAACTTTCATGGCCCAATGCTATGGAATCTTGGGATTTGTAGCTTCTTGTGGCACTGGAGATCTCTGATAGAGAAAGCTCAATATCAAAAAAAAACCCTACACATCCCAGGATTCCACAGCATTGAGCCATGGAAGTTGGTTTGAGGGTTGGCCTATGAGTGGAGACCAGGGTGCAATTGCCAGCTCAGCCATGGAAACCTACTGGGTGACCTTGGACAAGTTACTGCAGTTTCTGCAATGCAGAAGCAACCTGAAGGGATTGAGGTGAGTGGGGTAAGAAGAGAAAGGAGAGGCCCAAGATTTTTTTAAAAAATCAAATTTCAAATTCTATTTTTTTTAAAAAATTGTTTAAAAACATTACATTTTACCAAAATTTCACATTAAGCACATGAAACTATGTATACATAAATACATTTAGGTTGTGTGTATGATGTTATAACTTAAAAGTATAATTTCAATGGAGGGGGAATGACACCATGAGTTGCTGCATTGGGTGATGCCAACCCTAGTGACGCCACTGCCTATCATGGGGTTTTCTTGGCAATATTTTTTCAGAGGAGTTTTGCCATTGCCTTTCCCTAAGGCTGAGAGCATGTGACTTGCCCAAGG
>CM034701.1:10111080-10121240 GCA_020142125.1 Phrynosoma platyrhinos
GGAAGGAAAGAAGAAAGGAATGAGAAAGGAATGAAAGAAGAAAGAAAAGAAGGGCAACTGCTCCAGAGTCTTCTAGAAAAGTTACTGCCAATAAACCTATAAAGCATAGGTTACAGTCCTATAAAATCATTTCCCTTAGGATTAACTCCATTTAATTCTATTTGATTTAGTTCTGAGTAAACATCAAAAATACCCTAAAGACACCCAACTCTCTCTGATCTTGGAAGCTAAGCAGGGGCAGCTCTGGTTAGTGCTTGGATGAGAGACCAGCCACGAATACCAGATACTGTGGGCTAGATTTCAGAAAAAGGAAGTAACAAAACTGCCCAAAGGTCCAAAACACACTGGAGAAATAAATCCAGTTTAATACCACTTGAACTGCCCTGGCTCAATGCTAGGGAATTGTGGGAACTATAGTTTTGTGAGACTTTTAGCCTTCTCTGTCAGAGAGTTCTGGTGCCACAACAAACAATAATTCCCAGGACTCCTTAGCACTGTGCCAGGGCAATTCAAGCGCTATCAAACTGGATTATTTCTGCATGTGTTTTGGACCAAGATGCACATACATAAGATAAGAATCATCTTGATATTCTTATTTTTTTAAAAAAATATATTTATTTTATTAAATTAGAGTACACTTTCTTTAAAAAGTATATCAAACATAACATAGACGACTAAATAATAACACTTAAACAAAGAGGATACAAACATCCTGTAACAAAAAATATAACAAAAGGGGGAAACTTCCTTGACCCTTTCTTACTCTTGCTTTGTTTCAAATATTTACTACTTCTGTATATTTTATCATTTATTCCATAACACTCTATCATATTACATATATCACTTTCTACAATAATGACCATAGGCTTTATCTTAGTCCATGCCTATTATAAATTTGTCTCCCTATTCTTTCTGTAAAGTTAGCAAGAATCATCTTGCTATTCTAAAGCACAGTATCTTTTATCTGTAATTAACTGTTTTTAGTGTGGTTTTTACCACTATATCTTCCTTGAAAGGCAGTGTGGTGTAGTGGTTTCAGCATTGGACTATGACTCTGGAAACCAGGATTTGAATCCCAACTCGGCCATAGAAATTCACTGGATGACCCTGGGCAAGTCACACTCTCTCAGCCTCAGAGGATGGCAATGGCAAGAACCCTTCTGAAGAAACTTGCCAAGAGAACTCCATGGCCTTAGGGTCGCCATAAGTCAGAAATGGTTTGAAAGCACACGACACCAACAAAAAAACCAGGAGGGCATTTTATTAGGGGAACCCATTAAGGGCTACAGGTTTAATCTCTTTCTTTTCTTCAAAATCCCACCAAAGCAAGTTTCGGAGCAGTGAGGAAGGACTGACTGTGAGAAGAATAAGGTCCCATGATTAATGTAATTTTAATAGCACTCAAGATTAATGCCCCATTAAATGAAAATTAGAGCTGGCGAGCTCAGCACAGTATACATTATGGATGAATGGAAGGAAGGGAGGCTCAGTTAATTAGTTGTGTTAAAATCGGTGGAACACATTTAGGATGCAGATACTATTTAGCAATACAACTTCTCTCCCATGTTGGAGAATTGCTGGTGTGCAACCTGATTCAACTTACCAAGTAAGACCAAGTATAATGGCCCAAATACCCTAAAGTAACCACATCTCCTCTGATCGTGAAAGCTAAGCAAGCTCAGCCCTGGTTAGTACTTGGATGGGAGACCACCAACAAATACTGGGTTTTGTAGGCTATATTTCAGAAGAAGGAACTGGCAAAATCAGCTCTGAGTATCCCTTCCCCAAGAAACCATATGAAATTCATGGGATTGCCATAAGGTGGCAAGCGACAGAAGGGTTTTGCTAGGACTGAGAGAGTATGAGTCCACTAAAAGTCATCCAATGGGTTTCCAGGTCTGAGTGGGGATTCGAACTCTGGTCTCCTGGAGCCCTAGTCTAACACTCAAACCACTACACCACTGGCTTGAAATACTAAATAACTCAATTAACTGGCATTTACCCCCAGGTGTGGTGTACAGTTTTTTATAGTTCAAGTCAATGCACGTTAACTGAGAAGCATCCAACCTGAGTTTAACAGGATTTCTAGTAAGTGGACCTAAATCAAAACTGATTTTATCCTATGTTGCCCTAAGATCTTCTGATACAGGGAAGGATATAAATATTTTAATAATTATATATAGAAATAAACAACTTTATATTGACACTGAGCACATAACAACGCTATATTGACAATGAGTGCATGAGAGCCAGTGTGGCATACTGGTTTGAATGTTGGACTGCAACTTTGGAGGTCAGGGTTTGATTCCCAGTTCTACCAAGTAAACCCACTGGGTGACCTTGGGCCAGTCACACTCTCTCAGCCTCAGGGGAAGGCAATGGCAAACTTCCTCTGAACAAATCTTGCCAAGAACATGATACGTTCACCCTAGGCACACAACAACAACAAGCATAAGAAACAGCAGACACTATGCCACCAGATTGCATAAAAGGCCAATAAAACACGAAGCAAAACAAAGCTGTTTTTCAAGGTCTGCTTCAGGAAATCAAACTAACCTACCACCTGCAAAAATGACTGCAGTGGGACACAGAATTACAGGAGAAATAAGGCCAGCAGCCTTAGCAAGTAGAGGTGATGAATGTGTAACCTGAGGGTGACAGTCTAACATTGGAATCCAGATAATCTTTGTATGCATCCTTTTACCTTGCAAAAGCAAACACATTTCCCCCAGAAGCTTGGATATGGACACCTAATGCACTAAATAATGTGAAATGCCCTCTGTCTCTACCAAAGCTGCAAATACAGTGTCATATGTCTCTTGAAATCTCCCTATAACTTTTGTTTAAAACATTGTGGGCATGGTGGAAAGTGTGGGTCTATAAATGAAGAATTCCAGAAGGAGCAAAACCAGTTTGTAAATATTAGTTTCTCGCATCTTCTATCCTAAATGTAAATGATAAAATGCAATGAGAAAATGTCTGAAAATATAATGAGCTCTGTGTCCTGGTTACTGTCTATGTATTTGTTAGATGCAACCAGAGTAAGCCCATTGAATCAATGGAAACATGGTTAGTCAACCCATTGATAAGTAAACCATTGATGCAGGCAGTTTACTCAAGTAGGACTGCAGAATTTTATTTAGGTTTATGCATCCATCTTAGCTAAATCTGCCTCTCTCAAAAAGTGAGTTTTTGACATAGTTTAACCCAGCCTCCATTCTTCATTTGTTCTCTCAAACAGTGTTTGGGTACATCCAACACTCTTTTCTGAGATCTTGCTTCTACTGACAACAAAAATGTCTTTGTTCAAAAGGAAGGCACTGGAATTCCTAGCGACACTGCTGATGTCTATCCCAGAAACTACACTTCTCCAGCTCTTTCAGTTGTCTGTGCTGAAATGCCCAAATCTCTGGGCCACATTGGATTCGAGGAACGCATTTCCCAACAAACATTTCCATTAACCAACTTCCCTACAGAGTGAATATTAAAGTAGCCCTGGTAATCTTCTGTTCTGTTGTTTAGATATACTGAGTTTGAGTCTCCCATGAATCTGTTTCACTGCAGTGTATACTGAGATCCAGTTTGTGTAGTGTAAATGTACACTCACAAGGTTAAGTTGTGGTTGTACTACACCACCCTTCTCTGAACACCAATATTGTACAACTAACTGATTGCATATCTGCCATGTGCCTGCTTAAATATACCACTGTGCTGTAGTGAATGTGGAGTACCACTTACCACAATCCCAGTGTATCTGGTGGTACATACATTAAAGACACTGACAAATACTTAAGCATCATCAAAGTAACCCCCCCTCCATTTATTCAGATGTAGGTCAGATGACTTTCAATGTGACTTATTTCCAAATTTGCTTTAGACCGAAGTTTGATTTTCAAAATTGTATGAGAGTATGCTCCAGTAAACCTTGTGGGACTTATTTCTGCATATTAAGATATAATACAATATAAAATAAATGTATGCCCTTAAGTTACAAGTTGATAGCCTCATTTTAAAAAAGAATATTTTAAAAAATTAAACTGGAACATGTCCAAGAGACCAAAATAATCAAAGGTCTGGGAGCTGGATATGTTTAGCTTGGAGAAGAGAAGATTGAAGACTTTAAATATCTGAAGGAGAAGATGGAGCAAGTTTGTTTTTTGCTGCTCCAAGGACTAAAACATTAACCAATGGATTCAAATTACAAGAAAAGAGATTCTACCTAAACATTAGGAAGAACTTTTTTTTACTGTAAGAGCTGCTCAACAATGGAATAGAGTCTGCTTTGTCTCCATTATTTGATATGGTCACACACAAGTTATGCACAAGATTTTCTGTAGGACCTCAGGTGCATTTGTGTTTACCAGTGTAGTGATAAAATTTCGAGGGTGAGCACTTATGATAGTCCCTATAATTGTGATCCCAAAGAGAGTTAAAAAATGTGCCTGCATATATACGACGAGAGAAAGAGATCATATATTGTCACTGCTGCCACTCTTTGGGGAAAAGGCATAGTATAAATCCAATCAATCAATCAATCAATCATGGTATACATCCAATCAATCAATCAGCCTTCTTCCACCGTAGCTCCTGTGAGGATTGCAGCTAATCTGAGAGGGAATAAGGAAGGTTGAAGGGGCCAGTAGATGACATGATTGTTCTTGAGAATAATTAAAGAAATGGAAAGACCCACAACACTTTGAGGTTATGAACACTGCACCACTGCAATAGTGGTGTTTCTATGATAAACTTGTAAAGTGGCTCACTCGTCTTCAAATATTGAAATTCATGTTGACATATGATTGGCTGTGGCTGTGCCCCATCCATCCATCCAGAGATAGCCCTGCCAAGGCCAAGGTGAACTCAAAGATCAGTGAAGATTTCATTCAGCTCATAGATTTCTTCATGAATGAAATTCCAGCATAGCCCCTGTGGTGTCTTCCACCTCTATGATTCTATGATTAAAAGAACTTTGAATGTTTTAAAAACATTCAAATATGAGAGGCAGTTAAATCAGCAAGAGCTTAAAGTGGATATTTTATTGAACATGGGGAACAGACACAAGAATCTTGAATGAAGCAATACAGACTTGAACTTAATACAACATAGCAAAGCCAAGGAAGTGGAGTGGATTTCTGAAGGGCAAACATGGAACCTGCCACTAATCTCCTGTGGTCCAAGCACAGCCATGCAAGCTGAGTGATTCTGTGAGTGATTGTACAAAAAAGTAACTTTTTCCTGTTTTTCTCCAGTTTACTCCATTCTCCAGTTTACTCCATTCTCCGGGAAAGCTCAGTATATTGGGAGATGGGTTTCTCTCCCTCCCAGGCAAGGAGCATAGTGTTCAAAGTCAGACAAGTTATTCTGGCACCTGAAGAAGAGAGTCTCACACACAAGTTATTCTGGCACCCAACTCAACCTCTCCCACTCTTCTATATACTCCTCCCAGTCCTCCAGAGTGGATTTTTGGAGGACATTGGGTATTTGAAGAGTGGGTGAGGAGAAAGATTTCTTCCTTCCTCCAGTCAGCCTGTGGAAAAGTTTTCCCAGATCAAAAGCCTCCCTGTGAGGAGTCCTCTCACCCAGGGGAAATAAATTGCTAGATGCAACCTATTATATGTCTACTGCCAAGGACAGAGAATGACATGTGTGAGACTCTCTTCTTCAGGTGCCAGAATAACTTGTCTGACCTTGAACACTATACTCCTTGCCTGGGAGGGAGAGAAACCCATCTCCCAGTATACTGAGCTTTCCCGGTTGCTGCAAGCATATGGAGAATAGTAGATTTCTGGAAGATCCTTGGCTTCCATTATTCAAGGAGAGACAGCTGGGCCAGCCCTACTACGGGCGGGCAAAGTGCAGCTTCAGAGTTTCCTTTCACCTCTGAGAACTCAGCAGCCGAACATCCTTTTGGCTTGAATCCAGTCCTATTGGTCATCCACTCTTCCCCTGTTGAGTGCCTTTTGATCTAGGAGTCTCATTTTCCAAACACCTCTAGTTTCATTCAGAATTGTTTTCAAGGTAAAAGGAATTGTCTTCTGCACAGTCCTTGGGGACTTCTGAAGCCTTCCAAAGCACCCCCAAAATTTCAGGTGATCCCCCTCCAAAAAAAAAAAAACCTGCTCAAAACTGCTGCAAAGCCACAGTGAGCTTGCTCCCTCAAGCCATTCATATATCTTAAAACCATGCAAGAATTCTCCAAAATCTAAAGACTAGAGACAAGTGCCTCAGACAACAGATGCTGGAAAGAGGCATCACCACTCCTCAGCTGTTCCTTTGGGGACCCCTAGCCCTAGCCTTAGCCCTTCCCTTCCCTTTCCTTTCCTTCCCTTGGTGAACAGAGACTGTCCTGGGCCTACTGAACTAACCTGCTCACATGGATGCAGTACATAATGCTGTCCCATTACTATTGATGACTGCATCCAGCAAGCCAGCTGGTTCTGCTCTTGGAAGTGGAGATTTGGCATGTAAGGAATACTCACAGATTTTTACAACCTTCCTAGGGTGAGGCTGGGGAGGAGATCTTTTGACACTATGCTGAGAACATGGAGAACGGATGCAAAATGTTTATCACTTTCTTTTCAGAAAATTTGTTTGCACTCAAAGAGTGTTGTTTTGCATACCCAAAATGTTATAATTTTGTTTTCAACAAAACATTATTTTTTTTGTAGAAAAGCAACTTTTTGCATAGTGAGTAGTGTATTTTGTGCATGATTATGATTATGATCTCTTTCCCACCGCTCCTCAAGACTCGAGACAGAGTCCAGCATGTTAAAATACAAAACACAATTAAAAACACATAAACCCACATTTCAAATACAATACTATGAAACCACTAAAATACACTCATGTGAGTACATATACAAATTAAAAAGTCAGGATTTAAAACTGACTGGGTAGGCCTGTTGGAAGAGATATGTTTTTAATGCTGTTTTAAATGCAGTCAACATTTTCAGGTGTTGTATCTCCTCTGGCAGGTCATTCCACAGTCTGGGGGCAGCAGATGAAAAGGTCCCTCTCTCTGCCAAAATATAGCCTCCAAGATGGCTTGCATCCTGTTCAGCTGTTATGAGATCAGAAGCTGGACTTGCAGTCTTGTAACTGCTCACAATTCATGTTTATGGTTGTGAACAACTGAATAGATCCCCACCAAAAATACCTTTGCAGCCTGGCAGTGGCCCGCCTGAAGTGTTTCCAAGGTGCTGCATATCATGGCACAGGAAAATGACATCTACAGCAATGTCTAGTCGCAGGAGATGTCCCTCTCTCTGCCAAAATATAGCCTCCAAGATGGCTTGCATCCTGTTCAGCTGTTATGAGATCAGAAGCTGGACCTGGAGTCTTGTAACTGCTCAGAATTCATCTTTATGGTTGTGAACAACTGAATAGATCCCCACCAAAACATACCTTTGCAGCCTGGCAGTGGCCCGCCTGAAGTGTTACCAAGGTGCTGCAGATGGGAAATGACATCTACAGCAATGTCCCAGTCGCAGGAGATGTCAAGAACAGGCAGCTGGGGGAGACTTCTGGAGTCCTGCCACAGATGCTTATATCAAGGTGCCTCATGACCAGGAGATGGCTACAGATATCATTTCCCAGTGCCCTGATCTGCAAAACGTCCGAAACACTTCAATCAGGGTGCTGTTAGATTTGAGGATGATGGCATCATCACTTAACTGCAAAAATGGAGTTCTGTCACTGTAATTGCAATCAAAAAGGAAAACCTCCAGCTTACCTCTCACTGTACCCAACAACACAACACACACACACACACACACACACACAGAAAAAGAAACTTTTAGCAAACCAAAGTTCTTCCTCACATTCCCTATACCATTTACCGACTATGAAGTCTTTTTAAGACTTCTGTATCAGTCATGTGAGGAAGAACCCTGGTTTGGTAACATTTCATGAGCATCATTTCTAACTGATGGAGGATTACGTAACAGCATATAAATCCTGGGAATAGCTGTCTCTTTAAGGAGTGTATTGATATAGATTCTCCAACTTAAGATCATTAAGAAGCTCAAGATATACTGATTGTTCATCTTTAGAAGTACATCTTTCAGCAATACAGTCTGATTCAGAAGAACAGAAGGTCTCAGCAACTGCCACAGTAACTCCACCACAGAGGATTAGACATTGTGGAGGATTATGTTTTGCTTCTTTTATGGATTTAGGAAAATACTTATATCAGGATTTATAATATATGAATTTCACATAGTCTGTTCAATGAAGAAGTATACAGATGTGTTTCATTAATGCTTGTAAAAACTGCATTTTTGTTTGATATATGGTTGTTTCATATACCTTCTAATACTTAGAATACATTGGAGCAGATATCCAGATTATAAACGCTGTAGAGTTTTGGGTTTGTTTTTATCCACCATCCTTTCTTTGGTTTTGTTGCAATTATGATGGCAATGCAGGATCTTAGCTTACATTTTAAGCGCAAAATAAACATGTGCATTTTATCATAAATGTCTCGAAAAGAGTGCTGAAGTGCAAGTGGCGGTTTAAAATTGTGCAGAAACCCTTGTATTTTTATATGTCAGGGAGAAAACTGTTGACATTGCTCAATATATTAAATAATATTACATATTAAAACAGTTAAAATATTTAAACATTAAAACATCAGAACCATTAAAAACCATAGAACACATTGGATTAAAATAACAACAGAACAAAAAAATAATAATGGAAAGCACATATTCACAATGGAAGAATGAAAGGAGACAAACTCCTAAAGCTATATGGTGGTCAAAAAAAATTGTTTCTTAAAAAGCCCAACAGGCTTCAGCCTTCTTCAGGGACAATTCTCAGACATTTCTGGAGTTGCAGTCTGTTTTTTCTACAGGTGTGAACTTTGTCCACAGTTATTCCTGGCAGGGAATCACTTATCATCACCACATTAATATTTATTTATTTTGCATGTTCTGGATCATTTAGTACATTTCTGACTGATAATTCCCAAGGAAACTCAACTAAATAGGAGTCCTGGTCATCCAATTTGCTTGATCCTTTTCAGTCCAGTGGATTTCTGGTGGGTTGGGGTTTAAACCCCTCTGCTCCAGGGTTCATGCTCTGGCTGAGAGCCCACATTGAGGAAATGATGCTTAACTTTACATTCACAGAGTCAAGCAACAGTTGTTGAATGCTATTCCATGAGTAAATTGCAATGTTGCACAACCATAGTTGCATGTGCATTTGTATACACACTGCACAGTGCTCAACAATGCATAGTATACATTTACATGAAGGTTCATCTGTGTGAAATACACATGTGCATTCATGCACAATGTTGTCACATGTGGAAGTCTGCTTTCACTACCTGCACTGAATACAACCGTAGTACATCATCCAAAAATGTCCTGCCACTTTCATAGGTGAATTTACTCATGCATAAGACACCACCAGGATTTTAGCCCTGACTTCTCTGTGTATGTACCTGCTTCCCTGTTCTCAGTTCTATCCATAGGCTCTCCCAAGGTTCTATATGGCATAGATTAAGAAACACTGTGCTAGATGATGATGATGATGATGATGATGATGATGATGGCCTGTATGAATGCCACACAGAGAGTCTCTCTCACACAGAAACATAATGACCAAGATTCAAAAGTGGGGTTGTATATCATAAAACCCTGAATGTGGAATCACACTCTAATTGTGATATGCAACTCTTATGTTGAATAGCAGTGTTGCACAACTGAACTAAGGTGCCAAATATGTGCCTGAATGCACAACCAAATGTGCATCTGCATCCATGAACAATGCGCACCACATGCATGCTCATGAGCATCCATGCATAATGTGACCCATGCACAATTGCACTTGTGCAACCATGAAATGAATGCAGCCATTCCACATTGGACAAAGCTGTCTAACTTCTTCTTTTGTAGAAGTTATTCCTGAGTAAGACATCAACACGCTCCCAGCCACTGAGTACTTCTATCCTACTCCCCATAGTTAAGAGTTTGCAGAAAGAGAAGGAGACTTCACCACCACTTTAGGCAATTGGTTCCATTGCTGAACTGCTCCTTCTAACATTCAGCCAAAATCTACCCTCCTGCAAATTAGAACCATTAGACCTGGCTCTACCCTCTGGGCAGCAAAAAAACAAGCCTGCACTTGACTCTCTGTGACAGCCCTTGAGGTATTTA
>CM034701.1:10145604-10156552 GCA_020142125.1 Phrynosoma platyrhinos
ATAGTTCTGCCTCAACTCTTTTCCAAACTAACTTCTGATTTCCTGAGCCTTGAGTGTGTGCATGTATGTGAATTGCTGTGTGATTTTCCCCTTTAATAAATAATACTTTAATTGGAGGATTCTGTCTCTGCATTAATTGTTAGATCCACCTGACTCTTGGTATACATATAGGAGATGGTCTCGCAGGGTCCTTGTAGCAGACCACCTCTCAATTTGAGCTAAATAAAATTCCCCTTAATATACTTTTGGCTGCAGAAGGTAAACAGCATTCTGTGCAATCATGCTGGCCACATGATCTCAGAGTAGTCTCTGACAACACTGGCCCTTCAGTTTAGTAATGGATATAAGCATTGCCCCCTACAGTTGGACACGACTTGACAACCCTTCTCAGTGGGGAATACCTTTACCTTTTACCTTTATATTTTGATATCTTGTATTGCACACAGTAAACTATCGTGTGGATTGCTTTGTGATTAGAAAGATAAAACAAAATAAACTGAGCCTCCATAGAAGAGAAAATGGGTAAAGATTTTGCACAGTATTGTACATTTTCTTTTCCTTTCTTGTTGTATGCCTTCAAGTTGTTTCTGACATATGGTGATGCTAAAGCAAACCTGGCAGGAGCCAGCATGGTGTGGTTTGAGTGTTGGACTAGGACTCTGGAGAGCAGGGTCTGGATCCCGGCTGAGCCATGTAAACCCACTAGTGACCTTGAGCAAGTCACATTCTCTCAGCCTCAGAGGATGGCAATGGCAAACCCCTTCTGAAGAAACTTGCCAAGAAAATGACTGGTTCATCTTAGGACCACCATAAGTCAGAAACAACTTGAAGGCACACAACAGCAACAATAACAATAACAATAACAATAACAAGGCAAGTCTATTACAGGATTTTCTTGGCAACATTTGTTCAGAGGAGATTTGCTTTTGCTTTTGCTTTTGCATTTGCATTTGCCTTGCTGTGAGGCTGAGAAGGTATCATTTGCCCAAGGTGACACAGTGAATTTCATGGCCTTGCATGGTGGCTTTCTAAAACAAACCAACAGAGGAAATCAGCAATGATGGTGTTGAAATGGTGTGATCCAACCAGAAGAGGGCACTCAAATACCAGGCAAGGACTGTTCATAGAGAAGGAAGAAGGAAACAGTTTCCCTTGTAACTTTCCCTAGATCTCGACCCATGGTGACTCTGTGTATGAGACATCTCCAAGACCCTCTGTCCTCTACTGCTCTGCTTAAATCCTGCAACCCCTTAATACCCAAAGTGACCTCCTTAACAGAGTCCCTCCATCTGGCCTGTGGCCTTCCTCTCTTTCTACATCCCTCCACCTTTCCCAGCATTATTGTCTTTTCCAAAGAGTCCTCTCTTCTCATGATGTGTCTGAAGTATGATAGCCTCCATTTCGTCATCTTGGTTTCCAGGGAGATTTCTGGCTTGATCTGTTCAAGGACCCATTTGTTCGTCTCTTTGGCTGTCCACAGGATCCTCAGCACTCTTCTCCAGCACCACAGCTCAAATGATTTGACTTTTTCCTTATCTTTTCCTTATCTTCTTTCTTAACAGATCTCACATCTATACATAGTAACAGGGAAAACAATGGCTTGTATGATTCTAACTTTTGTGCCAAGTTGTGTATCTTTGCATTTTAGGATTTTTTTTCTAGTTCTTGAATAGCTGAAGGATTATCAGATTGTCCTATTTTCACTCCTCCTTCTTCTGTGTCCAAACCAGCTTCTCTTATAATATAAATTGAACAGGTAGTGTGATAAGATGAAGCCTTGCCTGACCCCTTTGCCAATTGCTAGTTCTTTCATAGCTCCCTTCCCCATTCTTAATCTTCTTTTGATTTCCTGACTGCAGTCCCCATTTCTATCAATGTTTGATCCCAGGTATGGGAATTCTTTTACTATTTCTGTTTCTTCAAGGTTGACCTTGTGAAGGTCCTCAGTGGTCATTATTTTTCTTTTCTTTATGTTCAGCATTAAGCCTGCCTTTGCACTTTCTTCCTTGATCTTTCTTAGTAGGTGTTCCAGGTCTGTGAGGTTTTCTGTTAGTATTATGGTGTCGTCTGCGTATTTTAGGAGACTATGGTACAAGTGTGCTAAGATTATCAGACGATGTCATGTGACATCACCATAATCCTGCCATTATTGGGTGAATAAAGAGGAATTCTATGACTGTTTTTTATTCATGGGTCTTTCCTGTGAATAAAAAGCAGCCATAGAATTCCTCTTTATTCGTGCAATAATGACGGGATTATGGCGACTTGTCTGATGTCATCTGATAATCTTAGCACACTAGCGAGCATCCAGGTATGCTCCTGTCACTTTCCTCAGTGTGATAATCTCCTTAGATTGTTGATATTCCTTCCTCCTATTTTCACTCCTCCTCCTTCTGTGTCCAAGCCTGCTTTTCTTACAATATAAGTTGCACAGATAGGGTGATAAGATGCAACCTAGTCTGACTCCTTTGCCAATTGGGAGCCATTCTGTTTCTCCATCTTCTGTTCTGTTCTGTTCTGACAGTAGCCTCTTGCCCTGAGTACAGATTCCTCATCAGGACTTTCAGATGTGTTGGCACTCCCATATCTTTAAGGGCGTTCTGTAGTCTTTCATGATCTATGCAGTCAAAGGCTTTGCTGTAGTCTATAAAGCACATGCTGATTTTCTTTTGGAATTCCCTGGTGTGCTCCATTAGCCATCATATGTTTGCAGTGTGATCCCTTGTGCCTCTTCCTTTCCTGAACTCCACCTGGACCTCTGGGATTTCTCTTTCCATGTGTGGTTGGAGAAGTTTGAGCATGATTTTGCTTGGGTGGGAGATTAGTGCTATGGTCCCATAGTTGCCGCAGTCTTTTGTGTCTCCTTTTTGGTGGATGGGGATGTATATTGATTGTTTCCAATCTGTTGGCCATTGTCTTGTTTTCCATACCCATTGACATATGTTGGTTAGCATTAGTGGTTGACTGTGTCAATGTAGATTGATTTGTTTTTCACGGTTTCTGTTACTGTAGCTTCCACCTTGGTATTTAAGAATTTGGGGTTCATCTTCATATGACTCTTTGTTCCATGCATCCTTTATTTTGTCATCCCTTTTATATAACTGTCCTGTGCATTGCATCCAACATCTTTTTATTCCTTCCTGGTCTTTCTTTATTCCTCAGGTCATCATCATCAACATCATAATTATCATCATCCCCATATGATGATGATGATATTTATTTGTATCCCACCTGTCTCCCAAAATTTATTCCTCCCTGATTTTGAACTATGTTATTTTTATTGTCATAGAGGAGGAGGCAATCCTGTATGTATGTATGTGATGATGATGATGATGATGATGATGATGATGATGATGATGATGATGATTTAAATCTTGAGTTAAGTCAGCTGAGGGGTAGGCTGCAACATAAGATATTTTGAAGGGGATCCCTGGTAAAGAAAAGGTTAAGAACCACTGATGAAGAACAAAAAACAAGGCATGGTGGTATGGGGATGATGGTGGTGATGATGATATTTATTTGTATCCCAGCTGCCTCCCAAAATTGCAACTCAAGGTAGCTTACAATTTTAAAAAGAACTATACAGTTAAAAACATACAAAAAGTGGACGTTAAAATGGAACTGAAACTATTCACAGCATGAAAATGATTTAAATCTACACTTTAAAAGATAAAATCCAATTAAAAAGATTAAAAGCTATTAAAAACAGGTTAAAGCCTGTTCTTTAAAACTCTTTCTGCTCTAAAACTCTATCTAAATAAAAAGAGTTTTGCCTGCTGAGAGGAGGACAGTAAGGAGGGGGCCATTCTGGCCTTTCTGGGAAGAGCGTTCCAGAGTCTGGAGCAGCCACCGAAAAGACCCTGCCTTGTCTTCTCCCCTGCCCTACCTGTGAAGGTGGTGGGACCAAGAGAAGGGCCTTTCCTATGGATTTCGGGGCCTGGGAAGACTCTTATGGGGAGACATGGTCTGCCAGATAGCCTGGACCTGAGCCATATGGGGCTTTATAGGTAACCAGCACTTTGAATTGTGCCAGTGTGGTATAATGATTTGAGCAATGGACTATGACTCTTGAGTGTAGGGTTTGAATCCTGCTGGGTGACCTTGGGCAAGTCACACTCTCTCAGCCTCAGAGGATGGGAGAGAGTGACTTGCAATGGCTAACCCCCCTGAAGAAACTTGCCAAGGAAACCTGGTGAGCCTTAGGGTTGCCGAAAATTGGAAATGAATTGAAGGCACACAAAAACAAAAGCAACTGGAAACAAACCAACAGCCAGTGGAGCTGTTGTAACAAGAGAGCACTACAGTCCCTTTAACCTGCCTCGGCTAACACAAGTAAGAAAGATTATTTATGATGCATCGCATGAATTTGACAATGCTAACACTTATGCAAAAGTGAACATATGGAACAAAAATGACCCTGTTGGTGCTACAGTCATCTTCTTGGCCATGCGCTGTACTTGGGACACCTGTTCCTGCATGCATAATTTTCACCATCCATTAAGAGGACAGAAATAAAGGACTGTTCTTCATTGGACCCCAGAGTATAGTCTTATATTTTCTTTCTTCAGTGAACTGAAGCAGCCGCAGAAGCAAGCATTGCCTAGCAGTGCGTCTCACTTCCTGGACTTTCAGCAGGGTTTATGGGGCATACCAATGTGAATTCTGTTGCTATTTTAATATCGCTGGCATATTTACAAGAAGATTTTTTTTAAAGTTTTGCATATACTTTTAAAGTGCAATACAGATTGGACTGGTGCTGAAGAGCTAAGAAATGTCTCTCCCTTTTGCATGTGGTTGAAATATTGTATGTACATTTTATTTATTGGTTACAATTTAAGGTTTGTTTCTACAGCGCACAGCAAATGATCTGTCAGACACGAGCTACCCAGATTTGGAAACCTGGTCAGAAAGTTGGATGGAAGGCCACTGGAAACTCCATCCAAAAACAGGATGTGTGCATAATGAATACGGCCAAGATTATATTTTAAGGAAATGGAGTGTAACTTTACTCTCAAGAACTATGCCAAATTTGCACAATACAGCTTTCTTAGTGGATTGTGACACTACACAACTGCATGTGAAACACAAATGCATTTGTTTCTCCATGCACAATGCACTTCCTGCAATTCTCATGTGCTCCATGAATGCTTATAGCCAATGCACATATACAGCCATGCTCAATGGAGCCACATGTCCAACTCCGCTGCTGCAATTGTGAACAGAATACAACTCTTCTGCATCAGACAAAAATGTTCAATCACTTCCACAGGAGAATTCACACATCTGGGTAAGACAACAGCATTTTTGAAAACATGGTTTTTACAGGATCTCCTTTCTCTCTGCCTTTCCTAGTGTGCTCAACTCCAGTGGGGCTTGACTCAAGGGGTGAAGCTAATTTTGTTACACATGACCTATCAATGGAAGCAGCCTTTTTATATTACCTGACACCCATTATGAGATGAAACACATCTCATCTCTGGAATTGGCATGTTTGCAAGACTTGGAGCTAGTGCAATGTATTGGTTTGAGTTTTGGACTAGGACTCTGGACAGTAGACCCAGGTTCAAATCCCTGCTCAGCCATGGAAACCCACTGGGTGCCCTAGAACAAGTCATACTCTTTCAGCTTAAGAGGAAGGCATTGACAAACCTTCTCTGGATAGATCATGCCAAGAAAAGTCTAGGATAGGATTGACTTGACTTTAAGATGCATAGGAACTAACAGCTATGCATGGATAAATTTCCCTATAGAAGAGCAGAGTCCCCTGCTGGCTGGGGAATCAGTGAGCTGCCATCAAAAAAGCAAATTTGGTCCAAAGCACACTGCAGAATTAATCCAGTTTGAGACTGCTTTAACTGGCCTGGCTCAGTACTAGGGAAGTCTGGGAAGTGGTGTTTATTGTGGCACCAGACCACTCTGACACAGAAAGCTAGATGTCTCACAAAACTAGAGTTCCCAGAATGCCCTAGCATTGAGCCAGGGCAGTTAAAGCAGTCTCAAACTGGATTATTTCTGCAGAGTGTTTTGGACCTTAACTTGCCTTGGTACACTCCATACTGCAACATTTTGTTGCAGGTTATAGTTGTATACAGCTTGATTCTCCCTTATCCAAAATGCTTGAGACCAGAGTGTTTGGGATTTTGGAGTTTTTCAGATTTTGAAATATTTGCACATATACATATGCAAATATTTGATCCTATCCTGAAAATTCATTTACGTTTCCTATACACCTTATACACATAGTCTGAAGGTAATTTTATACACAACACAATTTTATGCGTGAAACAAGGTTTGTGTATATTGGACCATCAGCAAGCAAAGGTACCACCATCTCAGCCACCCCTGTGGATGATTTTGGATTTTAAAATATTTCAGATTTTGGAACTCCAAATAAGGGAGACTGAACTGTACTACAAACTTGGAGATTATATGGTGTAGATGGATATGTTCTTGTACCACCTCTAAACCTGATACAGTACTAAATCAGTGGCACCCAGTGTGGGGAGTGGGGCTTCTGGGGGGCAGGACTTCTGGCCCCAGATTTCTGGCAGGGTTTCCGGGGTGGGGGGCACTAGGGAACCCCCATGCAGGACTTTGGAAGCCTGAAAAGCCCCCAATTGGGCCCACAGAGCAACCATGTGGGCCAAAACAGCACCCATGAGGATCGGGGAGCTAACCTAGTGTCACCCCCCTTTTGGGGTGTCACCCGGTGCGCCCCGCAACCCCCCCCATGTTGCTAGTGTACTAAATCATCCTTTTTCTATTCTTTGCAAGAAAACATGTTCACCCCGCTTAAGGAATTTAAAATACTTCCAACTTATCTATTAATAACGTTTGGTCATTTAAATACCGGATAGAGAATTTTCTTGTATACATTGTCTTACTATGCGGTGTGCCATTTTTGATCGGGTGGATATGCAAGAGCTGCAAACAGAATTTCGGGTAAACTGTGCATTGCCTGCGCAAAAGATTGATATTCAATTGTTCTCACCAGGAAATCAAAACCACAAGGCTTCTTAAATGACTGGGTTGGGAGTCACACTCCCTATGTGAAAAAGAGAATTCTGTCATATAAAAAAAATTGCTTACCTTCTCAATGGCTGTCTGTTACAGTCTTTTTCCCCTCCTTAAAGATATAACTACTAACTTTACCAGTTTTGTAGTAAAAGTAGTACATTTGCTGGGGCTATTAACATTTGCAAGTTCTAGCAATCACTGATACCTTTTCCCAGAGCTAACTAAGGGGGGTTGCAGAATGCCAGAAATAGTGCAAATTGAGTCCACTTTTAGGGTTAGGGTTAGGGTTAGGGAATCATGGGAACTGTATTTTATTGTGGCACCAGAGCTCTCTGACAGAGAAGGCTCAATGTCTCAGGGGGAAAAAAATCCCATGATTCCCTAGCACTAACCCTAAACCTAAAAGTGGACTCAATTTGCACTATTTCTGGCAGTCTGCAACCCCCCTCAGTGAGTTGACCATCTGGACCTCAGTAACAGTAGCAACTAGTCATCTTGTGGGTGACTGGCATAATGAGCAAAGTGGCTAGTTCCTTTTTAAAAGTAATGTTACAAACTCTGACCTTGTACAAATAGCAGCACAAATCACAATGGTATAAAATTCCCTGAACTTATAGCTGAAAAAGATTTAAGAAGGAGATTCTAAATTAGTAGTAGTAGTATTAGCAGCAGCAGCATTTGTATCCCACTTTTTTTTTTTGCAAAATTGGGACTCACAATTTAAAAGAACACTACAATTAAAAACATACAAAAAGTGAATGTTAAAACAGAATTAAACTATTTACACTATTAAAACAACCCACACCTCCAAACAGGTCTCTAAGGGTGGCAGGACTTAGAGAAGAGATCTACAGATCTCAGAGTTCAGGCAGAATTGAGTGAAAGAGTATAGTATAGTCCATCGAATAGTATGGAACCAGCACTTGAATTGTGCCCAGACACAGATCAGTAGCCAAGGAAGCTATAGTAACAAGGAAGTTGCATGCATAACAAGGGAACCACATACCTTCCAGCTGTCTCTGTTTGTCAAGGATATCTTCAGTTCATCCTCTGCAGTCCTATTTACTCTACTGCTTTTAAAATGTCCCAGTTTTCCCCCTCCCTCCTCCCAGTTTCAGTTTATTTCAAATGCTGCAAACTGAGTTCAAAGTGCAGAAATAGTTTGCATTCAGTGAACACAGCAGGAGGAAAAAGAATGGAAGGGGCCGAGTCTTGCTCTTGCTCAACTCAGTATGGAAATTTCTCTGCTTCAGACAGAAATTTTGGGTTATCTTCCTCATCAAACTAAGTTTGCCCTTTTGTTGCCTGGCCATGTCTTTTGCCCTAGGAGGGTACAGGGGGTGCACCCCGCACTAGGTGACACCACTGCTCCTCAAACATCTGCATTTAGGAAGAAATGGGCTGTGACATTCTCCTATATCTTTTTAAAATGCTGAAAAGATGGGGTGAGGCTCAATGGAAGGAAAAAGTGGTTAGTAGTGGTTTGAGAGACCACGACTCTGGAGACCAGGGTTTGATTCCCGCTCAGCCACAAACCCCACTGGGTGCCCTTGGGCAGGTCACATACTCTCAACCTCAGGGGAAGAGAATGGCAAACCTCCTCTGAACAAATCTCGCCAAGAAAACCCTGCGATAAAGACTCCAACACTCCAACCACTATGTCATGCTGGCTCTCGAAAAAAGGTATACGGACTGTGAAACCATATTGTGGTTCAGAGCTTGGAAATGGTTTTTGTTTGGACTATGGCTCCTAGAATGCTGTCTGGGGGATTCTGGGAGCCATAGTGCAAACAAAGAACATTTACGGCCTGCACCATGGACTGTTTTCCAAGCTCTGCTCCCGTCACACAACACCAAAAGACCCTCTTTCTCCCCATACAAGACCCGGGTGACCTTGCCAGCTCCTTGCTCTTGCAGACCAGCATTTCTAATAAACTTCATGGTGGTGTTTGGGGGAGTAGTGGGGCCTTTTGTGAAATCGACATCTCTTTTTTCCTGCCACAATCTCTGGGCCGCATCAAACTCCCTGGAGCTCCCTTGGAGTCCCTTTATTTTTATTTTTTTGCTGCGGATGGTGTATGTGTGTGTGTTGTGTGTGTGTGCTTTTCTCTGTGGAGATGTGGGCGAGCAAGTGGACAGGACGATCGAGTTACAACTTTCATTTCCTGAAATGTTTGGTGGTGGCTGTGGGGCAGTGGAAAGAGAGACAGGGTGTTTTTTATCCCCCCATCAGGCTAAGCCCAGGGAGCTCTGGTTTCAGGCCTTGTCACTCAGCTGTCACCAAACAAATGAGGCTCTCAGGGCTGAGGATGTGGAAGGAGGGAGCTCCCTGCTCTTTGGGTCTCCCCTCCACCTTGAAACAGGTGATTGCTGGGGGTGGCCAAGAGGAAGCAGGTCCCATTCATCACCTGGCGGTGATGCTCCCTTTCCTCCCTCTTCTTTCTTTGGCTGAGCAGCCCAGTGTGAAATCTGTCAAGGGCAGGAAGGCTGGAGAGCCTGGAGAACTGGGTAGCAGAGAGGGAATGAAATAAAGTCTTTCTTTTCCTCCTCCGGCTTGCCCATCCGTGTCTGGAGGAGGGCAGGGGGGAGAGAAGAGATTAAACAAAAGGAGGGGGAGATCAGCAAGGTGGAGAAAGAAAAGTTCTCAGGTGACTTTTCGATGATCCCAAAGGGCATCCTTCAGGGGAGGTCTTTAATGATGAAAAGAAATGAGCCTGGAATCATACAGTCAGCTTATGCCTGAGACAGAGGAAGCTGCAGCCTAGAAACATCATCATCATCATCATCATCATCATCATCATCATCATTGCCCTGGTGGCGCTGTAATAATAATAATAATAAAATTTATTTATATCCCACCCCTTTGAGATCAATTGGGGCGGCTAACAACAATAAAATTTAACATACAAAAGTAAAATCTGAATCCCCCCCCTTAAAAAGTCATTAAATCTATTACAAATTTAAAACATACAATATAAAACAAGAATAATGTAAAAACATCTCACAATGTGGCTGCGGTTCCAATTTTAGATGTTTAAACTAAGAACCTAGAAGCCCTCCTGCAGGAGGGATTCCTGAGGCCGGGATTATCTATCCCGGAAAGGCCTGCCGGAAGAGATCCGTCTTGACAGCCTTTTTAAAGCTGTCTAAAGATGTCAATTGATGGATCTCATCCGGCAGGCTGTTCCATAATCTGCGGGCGACAACGGAAAAAGCTGTGGTTAAATACCTGCATTGCTGCCACTCACTCACAAACCACAAGGTTGTGAGTTCAATACCAGCCAAGGGCTCAGGCTCGACTCAGGCTTGCATCCTTCCAAGGTCACTAAAATGAGTACCCAGCTTGTTGGGGGCAATAAGCTTACACTTTGTAAACCACTTAGAGACCACAAAGCACAGTATGAAGCGGTATATACAATGAAGCTGCTATTGCTATAATAATAATAATGTTTTTATTTCTTACCCACCTCCCCCCAAGGCTCAAGACAGAGTACAACCTAGATTATGCAATATATAACTGACCATTAGACACATAAATGAAAACAGATAAACACAGGATTAAAATGACGATTACAGGCTTCATTCCCACGACAAAATAAATTGTTCTTTGAGTCAAAGTGATGAAGCAATTTAGCACCAAATAGACACTATTTGAGCCGTGATTGAACCTACCTGTTTCAATTTAATCCACTTTGTGTTCACATTCAGCAATAGATCGATTCATAGAATCATAGAATCATAGAATTATAGAGTTGGAAGAGACCACAAGGGCTATCCAGTCCAACCCCCTGCCATGCAGGAACTCCCAATCAAAGCATCCCCGACAGATGGCCATCCAGCCTCTGCTTAAAGACCTCCAAAGAAGGAGGTCCACCATTCTCCGAGGGAGTGTGTTTCACTGTCCAACAGCTCTCACTGTCAGGAAGTTCCT
>CM034701.1:10166451-10177240 GCA_020142125.1 Phrynosoma platyrhinos
AAGTCATGCTGAGCATCCTCAAAGTAGGTCAGTGTATCCCCTACCCTAAATGATCCAATGGTTATCAGCATTATGGTAGTGGAGCTATTTAACCTTCTTACATGATCATAATATTACTTTTGCTGGACACCAGGATGATGCCGCATCCAGCCTAAGTTCACCTGTTTGCTAACTTCCATTGAGTCCAGTGGCCTTAACTCCCAAGGCCTTAACACATTCTACACTGGCTTGGTCTGATTTATTAATAACCTCAACCAAATTATTTGCCATTGCCATCATAGGCTATATCTGCACTGCAGAAACAATGCAGTGTGACATAATAATAATAATAATAATAATAATAATAATAATAATAATAATAAAATTTATTTATACCCTGCCCAATGGGGACCCAGTCAGGGCGGCTTACAAGTTTAAAAGCATAATCCAGATAAAACATATAATACAAAAGACCCCCCCTTAAAACAATATTAAATCAGACAAATTTAAAATCAACATGATTAAAATTTAAAATCCTACACAGAATAACTAAAGCCTAACTAGATGATCCCCTCCATTTACCGATGGGGCCACGTAGGAGCATCATTAGCGTGGCTATTTATGTCCGGGGTGGGGGTAACTAGTCCGGAAAGGGGTAACTAGTCCAGAAAGGTAACTAGTCTGGAAATTTGTAGTTTGTTGTGGCACCAGAGCTCTGTGACAGAGAAGACTAAATATCTCACAGAACTATAGATCCCAGAATTCCATAGCATGGAGCCATGGCAGTTAAAGCAGATTCAAACAGTATTCGTTCTTAGGTTTAGTGGGTTTTTCGAGCTGTGAGGCCGTATTCTAGAAGAAAGTACGCCTGATGTTTCGCCTGCATCTGTGGCTGGCATCTTCAGCCACAGATGCAGGTGAAACATCTGGAATACATTCTTCTAGAACATGGTCTCACAGCCCAAAAAACCCACAAAAACCTATGGATGCCAACCGTGAAAGCCTTCGACTTCACAGTATTCATTCTGCAGTGTAGACGCAGCCTAGCCTCTTGCATGGCTTGACTAGGAATAAAAGCATAACCTGCAACTGTCTTGATTTGGCAGGGACAGTCCTGATTAATCCTCTGCCATCCCACTTTCTCGACTGCTTTTAAAATGTCCCAATTTCTTCCTCCCACTTTCCCCCTTTGTCCCCAGCATACTTCCAGTGCTGCAAACCAAGTGCCAAAGTGGTCTGCACTCCATGCAGCGTCAGGAGGGAAGGAACTGATAATAGGAATTTTGCCCTTCCCAGTAGCTCAGACAAAAGCAAACTGTAGCAACTTCTCCTTGCTTGCAGTCGTCTTCCTCCTCAATAACATTTGCCATCTTGACCACGCTGTGACATTGCTTGGCCACATGTGTCCCAGTTTTCATCTGTAAAATGTTGGAGAGTATGCATGTTGTAGTGGTTTGAGAGTTGGACTACGACTTCGGCTCAGCCATGAAACCCACTGGGTGACCTTGGGCAAGTCACACTCTTTCAGCCTCAGAGGAAGGCAAGGCCAACCCCCTCTGAACAAAGCTGGCCAAGAAAACTGGTCATAGGTTCTCCTTAGGGTTGCCATAAGTCATACTCTTTCAGCCTCAGAGGATGGCAATGGGGAACCCCCTCTAAAGAAACTTGCCAAGAAAACCGGGCTGTGGAAACCCACTGGGAGACCTTGGGCAAGTCACACTCTCTCAGCCTCAGAGGATAGCCATGGGCAATCTCCTCTGAACAAAGCTGGCCAAGAAAACTGGTCATAGGTTCTCCTTAGGTTACGACTTGAAGGCACACAACAACCACATCAACAACAATGAATCCATGCAGGTTTGTGTCTACATTGGAACCAATCCAACACTAAGTTGGGGCTCATTTGTTTCCCTCTAGTTTCTGTGCCTGCGGATTGTGGGTCGGTGAACAGGATCTTGGACAGCCTCTTTCTTTGGGTGATTTAAAAATTAATGCATGTGAAGAATGGTCCAGATTAGCTGGCCAACTTTTCTTTCCCACCAGACCTCCCCCCGCAAATTGGAGAGAGTTGCCCTTCTGTAGCCCAAGACCCTGAGAGTAAACAGGGCCAAGACTTAAGATAAACAGACACTTAATGATGCAAAACACTAACTGGGGAGATTGGGGTCATTAGCTCCCAGGAAAAACTGAAAAGACGGGGAAACTTAATCAGTGGGCTGCTTGGTCCCCATTCCTGTCTCAATACCTTTTGCAAGTTCCTGCAAACCAACATGGTGTTTTTTGTGGGTTTTTTGGGCTGTGTGGCCATGTTCTAGAAGAGTTTCTTTCTGACGTTTCGCCAGCATCTGAAGATGCCAGCCACAGATGCTGGCGAAATGTCAGAAAGAAACTCTTCTAGAACATGGCCACACAGCCCGAAAAACCCACAAAAAACTATGGATGCCAGCCATGAAAGCCTACGACTTCACAACATGTTGTTGTTGTTGTTTTTAAAAAATCCCAAATATATATCTTTTGCATTTTCATTCATATCTATATCTATATTGGCAATCTCCAATCGGTTGTGTTTTTAGCCATTTTTTAAAAGTTTGGGCAAACGTTTTAGAGATTTCTTCTGCTTTTTAAATTGGGTATTTTCTGCTGTAGACTCTATTTCAGAAGGGACCAGGAAAACCACCTCTGGGTATCCTTTGTCCAAGAAAACCCTATGAAATTCATGGGGTTGTCATGAGTCAACAGGTGACTTGAAGACATACACATACACATTTTCTGGTACTGAGCAGCACATTTTTAAAAATGGCTAGGAAACTGATGTATATTCGCTTTGGTCTGGTGCCACCACAAACTGCAATCCCCAGAATTTCATAGCATTCAGCCATGGCAGTTAAAGTGATATCAGACTGGATTATTTCTGCAGTGTGGATGCAACCCTGGAGATCAATTTCCATTAAATTCCTCTGCTATTGCAAGGAGTCAAGCCTTTCATAACTCTTAGGGTTGCCTGGTTTGCAGTGAAAGCTGCTATTTTACGGAAGGAAGAAGTAGATAAGGGCCACAAATAGACTGCTGTGCAAATTATAAGAGACTCAAATATAAACTATGTAAAATTTTTATCGTTGTGTGTGTATATATGTGTGTGTATGTATTATATATAAATATATAATATTTTTATTTGGAATGGTCTGGAGACTATTCAATAAAGATGTATTCCATTAAATTCAAGGAGACTTGCAGCTTCAGTCAATGCATGCACTCTCTTTTTTCTTGGAGCCACTCTTTTTCAATATGCTGCTTTGTTGGATTTTTTAAAGTCACCAGTGTAAAGAGGAGTCTTACTTCTGAACATCAGCAGATACATAAAATGCAATCCAAGACACATTTACTAAAGGGGTAAATCTTATGGAGAACTAAATTCCTCTGGTTCTAAACAGTATAATTTAGGATTTTCTTTCTCTCTCTCTCCAGTTGAGCTCAGTGGAAACTTCAATGGGTTAAAAATTCCACTGACTTTTCCTGCAGTGTTCACACCTTGGTCATTTAATGTTTATTCTCTTTATGGATGAATGCTTGCTAAACAAAGCATTAGTGACTTTTAAGGGAGGGGTGTAATTTGCTCAGGAGGCCATTTGAATGGGCCTCAAACTCCCTTCACCCCAATTAGAAAGTTCCTTTTTAAAAAGCAATTGGAGAACCTTAAAAGTAGTTCCAGAAGTAAATTGCTTAAGTTTCCCAGATTGGAGACCATGCCTGTATCTTTAATGACAGTGCAGAGGAGTTTCCAGTGTGTGGCAACTTTGATATTGTTTTAAAACAGCATCCTTCTCCTTTGTAGTATTCAAAAGTAACTTGCATAGTTATCTTTTTAAATGTTTTTTTAAAACTGCTAATCTGAAAGAAAATAAACATAACAAGGTACATTTTTTTACAGCTTGCTAAAAGCAACTGCACTTCAAAAGGAATTAAAGTATCCTCCATTGCGTAACAGCCCTAATGTAACTTCTATTTTAATGTACTTTTTAAAAAATATTGTAAGCCACCCTGAGTCCCAGTTTTGGAGAAAGGGTGACATACAAATAAATATAACAACTTGGTTATCAGGTTATTACTCCAAAATTACAAGTCATTCTTTATTTGTAGCTAAAAGTAGTGCCTGAGAGTAATGAGCTAAAAATAAAGAGTTACTTGTAATTGGAGAACCTTTACAAGTCACTCTTTATTTGTTGTAATTCATCTTGTGGAACAGTAACTCCAAACCTCAACCAGAATTCTGTTGGGGACTTCTTTCTTCCTAAGGCTGCATCTGCACTGCAGAAATAATGCAGTTTGACACTGCTTTAACTGTCATGGCTCCATCCTGTATCCTAATATCCTGGGAGTTATAGTTTGTTGTGGCACCAGGGCACTCCAACAGAGAAGGCTAAATATCTCACAAAAGTGCAAGTCCCAGAATTCCATAGCACTGAGCCATGGCAGTTAAAGTGGTGTCAAACTGCATTATTTCTGCAGTGCAGATGCAGCCTAAAGTGGACCAGTTTAGCAATTCACTAACAAGAGTATTTTAGCACTTCTGTTCTCTCACTATTCCCTACAGTCATAAGGAAGGTCTCATTAAAACATTAAAGAGATTACTCTTTAAAAGTAGTTACAGAATACAGAGTACAAAGATCTGAAACCCAAACTTCAGTATTTCTGGCCAGAACAAGATTATTTGATGTGGGAATGGGAGCGAGAAAAAAACAAACCACAATCTTCCAAATATCTATTTATAAATTATTTTTAAAAAGAAAGTATTTTGAGTCTTCACAACATTCTTTAATTTAGACTTCTGTGGATACAAGAAACCTGGAAAGGAAAGTACATGCTACTATGGGTAACAAAACAAAAAAATCAAATTGCCAATGTCTTTGTTTTCTGCATATTTTTCTCTCCTTTTTTATTTTTGCAAGCCAAACTATGGGGAAAAGAAAGACAGACAGAGAAAACCTATAAAAAGAGGGTGGCTTATGGGTCGATTGTCCTGGGTAACTTGATCCTGCTTTTTTTTTTTTCCATGTTCATTTTTTTTCCTTAAAAAACAACAACAACCAAGAGTCATAAGGATTCATTTCCTAACTCCACCACAAACATAAAAATGACATGAAAGGTATGGTCACATTTCAGATTTGCTCTAACAGAAAGGCCTCACACACCTGCATTAAGACATAGGCACTTACATTCTTCACCTAATACTGCACCATTTTTATTTTGTTTTGAAACTACTTCCAAAATTTCTTTCAGAATGCTAAACCTGACACCCTCCCAAAACCAAAAAATAAAATAAAATATGTAAACTTAATTTGCTTTCTTCAGATCTCCCATTCAAAATACAAGGTTCGGTGCATTACTACCCCTTCCCTACACTAACCCCTTCCCCTAAGAAGTCAAATCAGAACCACAAGCCCACCACCAACTATTAAAAATACTTCCTAAGCAGACCTGGAGTCCATCCACACTGCAGAAATAATCTGGTTTGACACCACTTTAACTGCCATGGCTCAATGCTATGGAATCCTGAGAATGGTCGTTTATTGTGGTGCCAGAGCTTTGTTCTATCATTATCATTGTCATTATAGAATTATTATAGTTGCTAATAATAATAATAATAATAATAATAATAATAATAATAATAATAATAATAATAATAATAATAGGAGCTTTACTTTGGTGTCAGAGATACCACAACATCTACTACTCCCAGAATTCCATAGCATTGAGCCACGGCAGTTAAAGCGGTGTCAAACCAGATTATTTCTGCAGTGCAGATGCAGCCTTACTCAAGTGTAAAGCTGCAATGCTATGCAGATCTGGTAGTCAGTTGCATCCAACTCCCTTCTGCATAAACATGCATAGAATTGTTCTCTTAGGCTGCATACAAACTGTAGAAATAATCCAGTTTGACACCACTTTAACTGGGTCAATGCAATGGAATCCTGGGGACTGTAGTTTTGTAGGCCATTTATCCTTCTCTCTCTTGGAGAGCTCTTGTGCCACAACAAACTACAATTCCCACCCTTCTTGAGCCATGGCAGTTAAAGTGGGGTCGAGCTGGATTATTTCTGCTGTGTGGATGCAGCCTTAGTCCCATAGACCTTCTCCTGGGATTGATTTCTGAGTAAGAATGGTTCCGATTCTGCTAGAAAATATGTTTTTCTCTCTTTTATGTATTTATTTCTCCCCTGCAGGAAGGGCACCTGGCAGGATCCAGCCCAAGCTAAGCATTTTCAAGTCCTTATTTCTCCTGTTGTGATCCTGGCTCAGCCATGTAAACCCACTGGGTGACCTTGGGCAAGTCACACTCTCTCAGCCCCAGAGGAAACTTCTTAGGAAACTTGCCAAGAAAACCCCATGATAGGTTTGCCTTAGGGTCACCATAAATCTGAAATGACTTGAAGGCACACAACAAAAACAGCAGTCCATGAGACTTCAACTTGGGCTGGAGTGCATCCGCCATTTAAATAGAATAAAAATCATTGTAAATCCAGCTGATAAGAGCTTAATAAATTGAACTGCAAGGAATATCAATGGTAAAAAAGGAGGGAGGACCAGGTGAGAGAAGTGTGCTCATAAGTATACCTGTGGGTAAGTGTTAATTGCCTTGGGCTGCATCTGCACTTCAGAAATAATCCACTTTGACACCACTTTAACAGCCATGGTTCCATCCTATGGAATATTGGGATTTGTTGCTTGTTGTGACATCAGAGCTCTCTGACAGTGAATTATTATATTATTTATTATTATATTTATTTGCATCTCCCCAAAACTGGGACTCAGAGCAGCTTACAATTTTAAAAAAACAAAAAACAGTGAAGGCTAAATATATCACAAAACTACAAATCCAGAATACCATAGCATTGAACCCTGGCCGTTAAAGTGGTGTCAAGCTGCACTGATGATGCAGTGTAGATGCAGCCCTAGTTGTATGAAAACTGCACGTCTTTAGCTGTCATGGCTCCTTCCTAGAGAGTCCTGGGATGTATAGTTTGGTGAGGGTCTTAGAATTCCCTGCTGGAGATCACTAGTGCTGCAGCTGAGATTAGAACTCTCTAGAGGAAAGGTCCAGGTAGCCTCACCAAAGAACAAATCCCAGGGTTCCATAGGATACATCTGTGACAGTTAAAAGTGATATCAAACTGCTTTAATGGTGCAGTGCAGATATCTAGAGCTAAAACAGTGATTCTTAAACTTTGGTCCTTCAGGTTATTTTGGACTTCAGGTCTCAGAATTCCTGACTATTGGCCTTGGAGTCCAAAATTACCTGGAGGAACAAAGTTTAGGAATCACTGAGCTAAGACCTCATGAAGTTGGGTGGGAGGAATATTGGGTGAGAGAGAAAAGGATTGTTTCAAAGGAGATTTCCCTGGGAATTGTGCGGGATCAAAGGAGCTTTCGCCAAGAATTGTGCTGGATCAGAGGAAATTTCCCCAGGAATTGTGCCAGATCAAAGGAGAATTCCTCAGAAATTATATTGGAGCAAAGGAGAATTCCCGGGGAATTGTGCTGGATAAAAGGAGAATTCCCTGGGACTTGTGCCGTATCAAAGAATAATTCCCTGGGAATTGTGCCGGATCAAAGGAGAATTCCCCAAGAATTGTGCTGGATCAAAGAATAATTCCCTGGAAATTGTGCCAATCAAAGGAGAATTCCCTGGGAATTGTGCTGGATCAGAAGAGAATTCCCTGGGAATTGTGCCGGATCAAATAATTCCCTGGGAATTGTACCAGATCAAAGGAGAATTCCCTGGGAATTGTGTTAGATGAAAAGAGAATTCCCCAGGAATCAGGCCAAATCAAAGGAGAATTCCCTGAAAATTGTGCTGGATCAAAGGAGAATTTTCCAGGAATTGTGCTGGACCAGAGGAGAATTCCCTGGGAATTGTGTTGCATCAATGGAGAATTTCCTGGGAATTGTGCCTGATCAGAGGAGAGTTCCCTGGGAATTGTATTGTATCAATGGAGAATTTCTTGGGAATTGTGCCGGATCAAAGGAGTAATCCCCGGGAATTGTGTTGCATCAATGGAGAATTTCCTGGAAATTGTGCCGAATCAAGACCTTGAAGAAAAAAGTGTTGGTGATGGTGTTTCCAAAGTCCCTTTCCCAAATGGTCAGGTAGGGAAACTCTGGGAAAAGCAAAATGAAAAGTAGAAGAAGAAGAAGCAAAGGGAAAACCTGCCATGATCCTGTCCCCTTATTTACATGCCACCTGGGGAAAGAAACCCCCCCTCCCTGCCGCCTTTGGGTGGCCACTTAGTCCAAAGATTATGAGCCCAGGTCCACCAAGCTGGATGTGAGAGGGCCAAGGAGGGAGTCCTGGAGCTGATGCGCCTGGAGGCCATGAGCCGCTGCAGCCGCCTGGGAGGCAGTTAAGCCGGTCAAGGAATAGCTGGAGGTCCTGGTGTGGCCCAGGTTGCCCTGGAGGAGAAGAAGGGAGTTCTGGTCTGGGCTTTGCGGGGGTGAAAACTCCTCTTCTGAGCTGGACAGGAGAGGCTTGGCCCCCTCCAAGGGGGAGAGCTGGTTGGGTTTGTTGGTGGAGCTGTTGTTGTTCTCTGTATTCTCTCTGGAGGAGGCGAGAAAGGGAGACAGGTTTTATTTATTATTATTATTATTATTATTATTTATTATTATTATTATTATTATTATTATTATTATTATTATTATTATTCGTATTATTATTTGTATTATTATTTGCAGTATGTAGAGCGATCTTGTAGCACCTTTGAGACTCACGAAAAGAAAGAAGTTGGCAGCATGAACTTTCCCAGACTCAAGTTCTACTTTCTCAGATGCATTCTTCAGATGCAAAGTCCAAGCCGCAAATGTGGAGGGCTGACTGTAAATAATAATTCAAAGATATAGCCATGTTAGTCTGTAGAATCAGTAGGGAGAGAGATCTTGTAGCTCCTTTGAGACTCACTGAAAGAAAGAAGTTGGCAGCATGAACTTTCCTAGACTCAAGTTCTACTTTCTCAGATGCATTCTTCAGATGCATTGAGGAAATGCATCTGAGGAAGTCTAAGAAAGCTCATGGTGCCAACTTCTTTCTTGCAGTGAGTCTCAAAGGTGCTACAAGATCTCTCTCCCTACTGATTCTACAGACTAACACAGCTATATCTTTGAATTAGTCAGCCCTCCACATTTGCAGCTTTGACTTTTGTGGATTTGATTATTTGTGGATTTGATCCATATGTTCCCTCTAGGAATCTCTAGGTCCTCCAGATAAATTCTGATGGAAGTTGACCATAGAGTTGCACTGGAGGGCCTAAAGATTCCTAGAGAAAACACTTCTCTAGGCATCTGTAGGTCCCCCAGCATGATTCTATGGTCAAACTCTGGCAGATGTTGAACCAAGAAAACTAACTGGTCATAGGTTCTCCTTAGGGTTGCCATAAGTCGGAAGGGACCTGAAGGCACCCAACACCAAAACCAATGACTCTTAACCTCTTTGCCTGATGAAGAAGCCAGTGCAGCTTTGAATGTTTGCATCATATATTTTTGTGCCTTTTAGGGCCTTTACAGACTGCCAGAAATAGTGCAAATTTAGTCCACTTTAACTGCCCTGGCTCAGTGCTAGGGAAGAGAACACCTCTCTAGGCATTTCCAGGTCCTCCAGTGTAAATCTATGGTCAACATCTGCTAAAAGTTTATCATAGACTCTTGCTGGAGGACCTGCGAATGCCTAGAGAAGTGTTTTCTCTAGGAACTTCTAGGTTCTCCAACACAACTCTATGGTCAACTTCTGGCAGGGTTGCACTGGAGGACTTAAGAGTTTCCTAGAGAGAACACATCAATCAAAACTGCAAATAATCAAATCCGCAAAAGTCAATGCTGCAAATTATTATAATAATAAGGACAACAATAATATTTGGAGCTTTTGACGTGCCACAACAAAATACTGTACAATATTTTATTGTATATTATTGTAAATTATACAATACAATATTTTGCTGTGGCACCAGAACTTTGCTCTCTATCATTATCATTATATGATTATTAGAGTTGCTATCAATAACAATGTATCATCATCATCATCTCATCATCATCTGTGGGGTGCTTTGTGTCTTTCTGCATGATGGCAAGTTAATTTTTATAATAGTGATAATAATGATAATGATGATGATGATGATGATGATAATAATAATAATAATAATAATAATAATAATAATAATCCATCCTTTATTATCACACATTGTTGAATTAAAAGGTATTATATCATTATTATCATTATTATCCATCCTTTTTTATCACATTTTGTTGAATGAAAACGTATTCAACAACAACAACAATAATAATCCATCCTTTATTATCACACATTTTTGAATGAAAAGGTATTCTATCATTATTATCATTATTATCCATTGTTTATTATAACACTTTGTTGAATGAAAAGTATTCTACAATTATTATAATTATTATCCATCCTGTATTATCACACTTTGTTGAATGAAAAGGTATTCAATATAATAATAATAACAATCATCATCCATCCTTTATTATCACACATTGTTGAATGAAAAGGCATTCTATCATTATTATCATTATTATCCAATCTTTATTATAACACTTTGTTGAATGAAAAGGTATTATATCATCCTCATCATCCTCATCATCATCATCATTATTACACTTTGTTGCATGAAAAGGTAACAGCAGAAAAACAAGTAAACCAGACAAACCACAACTGTGTATTCCTGCAGGGCAGAGGGCTGAATTCATGGCCCCTGAAGCCTTAAGAGTCTGTGCTTCTAAGACTAATTGTGAATGCTGTATAGGAAGAAAA
>CM034701.1:10206634-10222760 GCA_020142125.1 Phrynosoma platyrhinos
ATATATATATATATATATATATATATATATATATATTGCTCCAGCGATCTGCATGGACCTTACCTCTGAGTAGATATGGTGCTGATCCATGTAATTTCTACACAATTTAGAGCCTCAATGCTACATCCATACACACACATATAAAACACTGAAGCTCTAAATTCTGTAGACATTACATGGATCAGCAGCATTTCTACTCAGATCACTGGAGATATAATTATTTCTTTGCTGCCTCTCCTCAAGGTTTGTGAAGATGGGGTACACACAAAGCACCAATAAAAACACATAAATGGATCAATAGCATGGTGTGGCATGGCATGGGTCCATTGATCCATGGCATGGAATTCCATAGCATTGAATCCATGGCAGCTAAAGTAGTGTCAGACCGGATTATTCCTGCAATGTGAATGCAGCAGAATTTCACAGCATTGGACCCATGGCAGCTAAAGTAGTGTCAGACCGGATTATTCCTGCAATGTGGATGCAGCAGAATTTCACAACATTGGACCCATGGCAGCGAAAGCAGTGTCAGACCGGATTATTCCTGCAGTGTGGATGCAGCAAAATGCCATAGCATTGAATCCATGGCAGCTAAAGTGGTGTCAGGACAGATTATTCCTGCAATGTGGATGCAGCCCAAGTGGCTTCCTTCTACCCATCTTTGCTCATTCCCTAAAGCAAATTTGCACAAGAAAAGAATTCCCTTTCAACAAGTACATACATAAACCCCAAGGAAAAGGAAAAAGAAAAGGAAAAGGGGAAAAGGCAGGCATAATTGTCAGGCAGGAGGCCTGAAAAGCAGCAAGGAGGGCCAAGGCTCCTGGGTGGGTGCGCGTCTTTCCGGGGAATTACGGTAGGGCTGGTCTCCAATCCATCCTAATGGGAAGGCAATTGGAGTCCCTGATGAAGGCAGCTCAGGTTTCGGGTAATGGCTCTACCACATTTTCCTGGCCCTCCTTTTTGAACCTGAGCTGCTCTTCTTCTCAGCTGCTGATGACTTCAAGATGTGGGGATTTGGGAAGGGAAGCTGAGAGGGAGCCAGCACAGTTTAGATTAGCCAGGACACTGTTTGTTGTTGTTCAAGGCTGTTTATTTAATCGCAGGACCAAAGCTGCAGACTGCGCCTTTCCTCTCCCCAACTCCATCCTTCATTTAAATCTGTTCCCCCCCTCCTTTTCTCTTTTTTTCCTTTCTGAGGATGCATCCACACTGCAGAAATAATCCAGTCTGACACTGCTTTGATTGCCCTGACTCAATGCTAGGGAATTCTCTGGTGGCACCTAAATGTCTCACAAAAAAATACAATTCCCAGAATGATGGCTTCCTTTCTTTTGCAAAGTGGACCAAGGTGCAAAACACACTGCAGAAATAATCCAGTTTGAGACCGCTTTGATTGCCCTGACTCAATGCTAGGGAATTCTCTGGTGGCACCTAAATGCCTTACAAAAAATAACAGTTCCCAGAATGATAACTTCATTTCTTTTGCAGGGTATGTTGACCAAAGTTCCAAACACACTGCAGAAATAATTCAGTTTGAGACCACTTTAACTGCCCTGGCTCAATGCTATGGAATCCTGGGAATGGTAGTTTGTTGTGGCACTAAATGTCTCACAAAGCTACAATTCCCAGAATGATAGCTTCATTTCTTTTGCAGGGTAATCTTACCAAGAATCCATCCGTCTTGCAGAAATAATCCAGTTTGACACCACTTTAACTACTGTGGCTGAATGCTGTGGAATGGTGGGAATTGTAGTTTTGTAGTGGCACCAGAGCTCTCTGACAGAGAAGGCTCAATGTCTCACAAAACTACAGTTCCCAAAATTCCATAGCATTGAGCCAGGGCAGTTAAAGTGGTGTCAAACTGGATTATTTCTGCAGTTTAGATGCAGCCTGAATTTTCATCATGGGTTTTTCCTGGTGAAAGACAGAAGTGTTTTCTTTCTATGCAGTACAAGGAGAGTTAGCTAAGGAAGCCAGTTTCCCTGAGTTTGCAAGACCTGAGCAGGCTGTTGAGGACAGGGGTCTTGGAGGTCCTTTTACCAGAGCATTCAATCCTAGTACTGGGATACTTTAACTGAGGAAAACATAGGGTTTTTTCATGCAGGAAACACTAGCTATTTATAAATACTAGCTTTCAAAAAATACCACTTGCTGTAAGTCGCAAAGAGGGAGGGAAGAGAGAATGCTGATTTTTCCCAACACTTCTTCCAAAGCTGACTTGACAACAATTAAGAACAACACATTCTGCATTCAGAATTCAGCTCTGAAGACTTAAGATATTCAGCATAGCTTTAAGCCTGCAGATCTGCAAGACTTGGCCTCTTCAGTTGCATAACACCAAAGCTCCAGTCCTTGCAAAAGATAAGCATGGATGGACTACATCTCCCATCATTGCTAGCCAGTGTGCATAGTGGCCCACCTGCCTCAGGATGAGGAAAGATGGACAAGGGATTTATTTTAGGCAGGAGGTACAAAGCTGATCCAGCTAGAAAGAACTTGTTCATTGCTATCAAGCTGACTTTGCTATGAATGAGTGATGTCCAAGACACTTGGGCTGCTTCTACACCGCAGAATTAATGCAGTTTGGCACCACTTTAACTGCCATGGTTCAATGCTATGCTATTCTGGGCATTTGTAGTTTTGTGAGCTATTTAGCCTTCCCTGTCAGAGAGCTCTGGTGCCACAACAAACTACAAATCCTTGGTCTCCATAGGATGTAGCTCTGACAGTTAAAGCAGTGTCAAACTGCATTAATTCTGCAGCAGCCTTGGTCATCAACTGCTCTGCTCAGGTCTTGCAAACTCAAGACTATGGCTTCATCAACTAAGTATATGCACCTGTAATGCAATATCCCTCTTTTCCTATGGTCTTTCACTGTAGCAAGCGTTATCATCTTTTCTAACGTCTCATGATATGTCCAAAATATGATAACCTCACAGAAAGAACTACAGTTATGTACATATCAGGGCCTCTTTCATGCTACAATGCAGGAAAGTACAGTGGTCCCTCCACATTTGCTGGGGTTAGGGGCACAGGACCCCCGTGAAAGTGAACTAACCACAAATAAAAAAACTATGTTTTAACCTGAGAGAACACCTCTCTAGACATCTGTAGTTCCTCCAATGCAACTCTATGGCCAACATCTGTCAGAAGTTGACCATAGAATAATTGCACTGGAGGACCTACAAATGCCTAGAGAAGTGTTTCTCTAGGACTCTCTAGATCCTTCGGTGTGAATTTTGGCAGCGGTTGACCATAGAGTCATGCTAGAAGACCTAGAAATTCCTAGAGAGAACATATGAATCAAACCTGGAAATAGTCAAAATCCACAAAAGTCAAAGCTGCAAACGTGGAGGGATGACTGTACTATGATTCCACTATAACTGCCATGGTTGCATCTTATAGGATTTGCAGTTTAGCGAGGAGCATTTTGAATTCTCCAGTCATAGTGGTTTGAGTGTTGGATTATGTCTCTGAAGGCAAGAGTCCGAGTCCCAACTCAGCCATGAAACCTGTTGGTTGACCTTGGGCAAGTCACAGTCTCTCAGCCTCAGGGGAAGGCCATGGCAAACCTCCTCTGAACAAATCTTGCCAAGAAAACCAGGTGAGAAGGTTGCCATAACTTGGAAACAACTCGAAGGCACACAACAACAACAAAAGTGCATCCTCAAATACAGGTCTTAAGATTTCATAGGATGGAGTCATGGTAGTTAGAGTGGAACCATGGTGCCATAATTGTATAGTGTGAAAGGGCTCTTGGACTAGGGCCTTTGCAGACTGCCAGAAATAGTGCAAATTGAGTCCACTTTAACTGCCCTGACTCAGTGCTAGGGAATCATGGGAACTGTAGTTTATTGTGGCACCAGAGCTCTCTGATAGAGAAAGCTCAATGTCTCAGAAAAAAAATACAATTCCCATGATTCCCTAGCACTGAGCCAGGATAGTTAAAGTGGTCTCAATTTGCACTATTTCTACCAGTCTGCAAAGGCCCGAAAGGAAAAGCTACTTTTTTGAACGATAAGTTTATGCTATCTTTAGACTACAACTCCTAGAATGCTAGCTATGGGATTTTGGGAATTGTGATCTAAAAATAGTCCAAAACCCAGTTTGAATCTTGCAAAGATATATTAGAATGACCAAGTAGTGTGGTGGAGCCTCCTTCTTTAGAGGTTTTAAAAAAGAGGCTGGATAGTCATTTGTCGGGAGTGCTTGGACTGTGTATTCCTGCATGGCAGAATGGGGTTGGACTGTATGGCCCTTGGGGCTCTTCTAAGTATACAGTTCCTTTTCAAGTGTAATCATACTGCAAAATCTCATGTTATCTCTACTTAGATGTAAGTCTCATTGAACTCCAAGTAACCGTACTCCTAGGTAAAGTGTGTTACAGGGTTGCACATTTAAGCATTTTTAAACTTGAATTCAAAGGTCGCAATGCTTATTTTTATTTTATTCTGCTTATTATTAAGATGTATTCTCTACCTTTCAGCTGAGCCACTTGAATAATGTCCAGTTGTGCCTTCTATTTTGCTCTCATTTTAACATTATTTTTAACCATAATTTCTGCATTGTATTTCTTTTTCCAGAGCACCTTACAAATGCTTCCATGTTATAATCGTGTTATTAACATTATAACAGTAAAATAGACTGGAAACAAGTAATACAAAAAGGGGATACAAGGCGTATTTTCCCCCCATTACCAGTTTAAAAAGAAAAGAAATTTGGTAGACATCAATGGGGAGAGAATTCCACAATTCTAAAATATAGGCTCAATATATGCTTTCTGAATGCAGAAAATAATGGGTTCACATCCTAGAAATGGATAGGACAAAGTCTAGTTACAGACTCAGAGATTTGTTAACATTCCTTGCTGAGGTTACAAAATACAAATACAACCTTTTTTTTTTTTTTTTGCTTTTTTACATTTTTCAAATGTAACTACATTTCTTTTAGTTACTCTTAACTTACCTTTTAAAAACTCAAGACTGTTACAACTAGCTGCCCTGTGATGCAAAATGAACCTAAATATTAAGGCTACACTCACTGCCCATAACTGCAGGTGTTATATATCTAGATGAACTACAAAGTTAAATCATTTGAATACCATTTTCATTGTCACAGTTGCATCCTAAGGAATTCTGGGATCAGAAGTCTGATAAGGTAGTTAGCAGGTACAAATGTGTCTTGAGAAAAGAGGGTGTATATAATTCTGCAGTGAATAAGCATTCAAGGCACCTTGGGAATTCTAGTTTAGGGGAATGGAGACTACTTCTCTCCGGCATGCGTGCTTGTTGTTGTTGTGTGCCTTCGTTTCTGACTTATGGCGACCCTAAGGTGAATCTATCAGGGGATATTCCTGGCAGATTTGTTCAGAGGAGGTTTGCCATTGTGTTCACCTGAGTGTGACTTGTCCAAGGTCATATAGTGGGTTTCATGGCCGAGCTGGGAATCGAACCCTGGTCTCCAGACTCATAGTCCAACGCTCAAACCACTACACCATACTGGCTCACTCTAAGTGGCTTACTAAACCACAAATTCCAGGATTCAGTGGGATGCAGCCATGACAGTAAAGTTGGTTATAAAATAACTATAACTGTGTAGAATAGTCCCTTAAGACAGTAAATAAAGCTTGTAAACTTGCTAGAAATAGTGCAAAATGAGTCCACTTTAAGGGTTAGGGTTAGGGAATCATGGGAGCTGTATTTTATTGTGGCACCAGAGCTCTCTGACAGAGAAGGCTCAATGTCTCAGAAAAAACAATTCCCATGATTCCCTAGCACTAACCCTAACCCTAAAAGTGGACTCAATTTGCACTATTTCTGGCAGTCTGCAAAGGCCCTAAATGAAGCTGTAACTTAACATTATAAGCAATGCATTAATTATTCCAAAAAGGTCTTTTGTGACTAGTTTTGCCTAAATTTAATCTGAAATCATGGCGGCCATGGATGCACTGAAGGCTGAAAATGTTGGAATGGACTTAATGGAGAAGTCCACAAATTGCTCATACGGGGAATGAGTTGTGCATTGCATGGCAGCATGCTTCTGAAATCTACTCCAAGAGGATCCCATTTCTCTGCCTTAGCCAGATGGTCCCAGCTGAGCTGAGAGATAAATCTCAAGCAGGAGACAGCTGAGCCTAGGGGTTAAGGTCATGTGTAATCTTGTGGTTATGACACTAGGGGGCAGCATGGAAACTAGAGCAGGAATGGTCAATTTCAATATGGGGGGGCCATTCTATTATTATTATTGCACCTTAGTAGTCCCAATGTAGCCTTCCCTGGTATGCTGGGTTATATTATTTCCATTCAAGACAGCATGCTGGCTGAGATTATGGGCACAGATGTACACAGTTTCAGTAAGGCCTTTGACAAGGTCCCCCATGATATTCTTGCAAACAAGTTGGTAAAATGTGGGCTAGATAATGCAACTGTTAGGTGGATTTGTAATTGGATGACTGGCCGAACCCAAAGGGGGCTCAGCAACGGCTCCTCTTCATCCTGGAAAGAAGTGACTAGTGAGGTTCTGTCCTGGGCCCAGTGCTATTCAAGGAATAAAAGGCGTGCTTATGATCTCTTCCAATTCTATGATTCTGGAAGAAATGAGCTGGGGAAACTCAGGCTATTGTATTTAATGTGTGCACATTGGTTCAATCCATTTATTCTGGGCCAGTATCAAGGTCCTGCAGCAATTAGAATCTGATTGAGTCTTCTTCAAAGTATCCTCCATATGTGCTGGGTGATCCCACTGGGTGATGTTAGGTAAGTCACACTCTCTCAGCCTCAGCAATGGCAAACCCCCTTTGAACAAATCTTGCCAAGAAAACTCCATGATAGGTTTGCCTTAAGGTTGCCATAAGTCAGAAATGAATTGAAGGCACTCAACAACAACAACAACATGTGTGCTGAACAACAGATCCCTAGCCAAACATGGCCTGCATGTGAAACCTATATTGTGCCAGTTGCATTGGTTCCCAGTGTGTTTCCAGACCTATGTTTAAATGCCGGTCTTAAACTTTCAAAGAACTAAACTATTTGGAACTAAACCAAAAGAACCACTTTCACTTGTATTTCAAAATCAGTTTCAGAGAGCCTGCTTGGATTCCAGCTTCACTGTTGTTGTTGTTGTGTGCCTTCAAGTCATTTGTGACTTATGGCGACCCAAATACTTGCTAAACCTATCATGAGGTTTTCTCGACAAGATTTGTTCAGAGGAGGTTGCCTTTGCCTTCCTCTAAGGCTGAGAGTGTGTGACTTGCCCAAGGGTTTAAATGGCTGAGCAAGAATTCGAACCCTGGTTTCCAGAGGCAAAGTCCAATGCTCAAATGACTGCACCATGCTTGCTGTTCCAGCTTTTTACAGATGTGAAATGTCCACCATTTTAAGGTGAAAAGTGGGATACATGCAGCCAAGCAATATCAGGGAGCATCCAAGGATAACTTTTTCTTTTATCAGATTCCACTTTTCTTATGATTTTTAGTCCCTTCCCAACAGGTTCAGGCAAAAGCAAACTACTGCAACCTCTCCTAGGTTGCATCTACACTACAGAAGTAATGCAATTCGACACATCCTTAATAGGTGCGGCTCAATGTTATGGAATCCTGGGATTTGTAGTTTTGTGAGGTATTTAGCCTTTTCTGTCAGAGAGCTCTGGTGCCACAGCAAACTACAAATCCCAGAATTCCACAGGATGAAGCCATGACCGTTAAAGCAGCATCAAGCTAGATTAATTCAGCAGTCCTAGTTTGTTTGATCTTCACTGACAACCTTTGGCATCTTGACCAAAGTTTGATGTTGCTTGTCCACACATGTCCAGATTTTCATCCGTGAAATATTGGAGGATAGGGAACTGTGCCTCATCTTCTCTTGCAGACTAAAGATCAGAAGCTGGGAAGCTACTGGAGACAGACCAGTCCCCTTCTGTGTGCATTATTCACAGTATTTGCTGTCTGCCTTTTCATGGGGCACTTGTTTCCCCATTCCCTGCTGCAGTTTCTCAGCATAATGGAATTTGCAGTAATCCGAGACAAGGATAATTGGGACTTTCAAGTGAGGCCTTCCCTTTCCTTTTCCCCTTTTCAAAACACGATAATGCATTTTGAATTAGGTTTAGAAAGTGCAGCAGACAAATTAGAAGAGAAGCTGGGCTGGATTGATCATTTAGTTGTGTTGTTTGCATGGGGTGGGGGGGAGCGAGAAAGAGGAACAAGAGTTCTTCCTGAGACTGGAAAGTTACTTTTAAGATGAATGAATATAACAACATGGGATGTGCATAGGATCTTGGAAGCTAAGTAGGATCAGCTCTGTTTAATACTTGGATGGGAAACTGCCAACAAATACTAGGTGCAGTAGGCTATATTTCAGAGTAAGGAACTGGCAAAACCACCCTTGAGTATTTCTTGCCTAAGAAAACCCTATGACATTCATATGCACAAACATATAATTTAGCCATTTATATCCCACGTTTAAATGGTCCCAATGCAATTTAAAAGATATAATTAACAATTAACAATTCAAATCATCAAAGCCCATCAACACACCAAAACAAGAGGCAACATAACATCGTCCATGAAAATCTCTGCAGATTAAAAATATTTTGGAGCTGTGTACAAACAGGAAAAGGGGACTCTGCCTGTCTCAGTTATGAAAAGCCACTACCAGAAAGGCTCTGTCTTTGATATCTGCTAGCATGGTCTTTATGCATCCTGATGGGCCAAATTGATGCTAAAACATGGGGCTACTTGTACTTAAGTGTAACTTTCAGATGATTTCTTGGTATGCTGAAAATGAAATAGGTCCGAAACTGAACTTGATTGACACATTCAGAATAATCATGTGGTTGCAGCTGTGCTGAAATGCTCCTGAGGCCAGTACAGTTAGCCCTATGTATCCATGCTTTGAAACTATTCAAAAATAATGTAAATTCCAAAAATAAACCTTGATTTTCCCATTTTATATAAGGGACACTATTTTACTATGCCATTATTTTTAATGGGACTTGAGTATATACTACTCACACCTCGAGTAAACTCACTGAAGCAATGGGGTTTACAAAGAGTTAATTCAGTAACTAATTCAATGAGTTATTCCAGTTGGGACAAGTAATGTAGGCCTACCATCTCTCATATTTGCAATAGGCAGGCTGCTTTTTAAAGTGATTCTCCGTATCAAAAACTCCTACAACTGGGAATGAAAGAAGATGAAAGGCAAAGGTTCCAGTTTAGCTTTCTCTCTAATGTAGTGCATAAACAATTTTCAGAGGCAGAGTAGTTCAGTATCATCTAGGGCACAGTATTTCCAAATCAAGCCTGAACTATTATCTCTAGAAGTGAAAAGGACTAAACTGAGACTGGTCATACTTTGGATATATCATGCAAGGATGCGTTTCATTGGGGAAAAGTTATAATGCTGAAAAGTGGAAGACAGTAGGGAAAAAAGGGGAGACGATGCTATGGATGGATTGATTCAATCCAGGAAACCATGGCTCTGAGGTTGCAAGACCTCAGCAGGACAGTTGATAACCAGGGCCAGGGATCAAGGAGGTCTCTCATTCATATGTCACCATAAGACAAAGATGACTTGATAACAAATAACAAAAAACAATTCTGGAAGTGGCTTGGTCTTGAATAGGCCACCTACTTGTAACGCAGATGAAAATTGCCCAGTCTGGTTTGTTGATATGGATTAATACACCAGCAACCTTTATTTCTGGACTCTCCTTGGAGTTGTGGTGGTGTCTTTCATGATAAGAACCTGCACTTTCAAATGTACCACAACATTATGACATAAGAAGAGTGACCAGGTACCTTCAAGTTGCCAATAGAAAGTGAGCAGATATATGTGCGGATTAAGCAGGCACATGCATCACCTGGACTTACAGTTTTCCCTGCTATGATGATGATGATGATGATGATAATAATAATAATAATAATAATAATAATAATAATAATTTATTTATACCCTGCCTTTAGCCTTGGCCATCATGTATTTAGTATTTGCTGCTGCTGCTACTGTTGTTGTTGTTGTTGTTGTTGTTGTGTGCCTTCAAGTTGTTTCCGACTTATGGCAACTCTAAGGTAACCCTATCATGGGGTTTTCTTGGCAAGTTTCTTCAGAGGGGGTTTGCCATTGCTATCTTCTGAGGCTGAGAGTGTGTGACTTGCTGAAGGTCATCCAGTGGGTTTAACATGGCTGAGCTGGGATTCAGATCTTGGCCTCCAGAGTCATAGTCCAGCGTTCAAACCGCTAGACCACACTGACTCATACAGCATTTAAATTATAGTAATTATTTATATATCTGCAGCAATATGTGCAAACGAACATCTGCGAGTTAACATATGCAAATTTTAGGCAAATTTCTTACTGGGCAATGCATAAATAGCCGCTCTAGTGATGAATGAAAGAATTGGACGATTGAACAAATATTTCTCTCTTTTCCTAGATATTTTTCAATGCCAGATTCCCACCTCCTGGATTTTCAAGCAAACAAGAATGGCGCCACTTGCTCACAATTTACAGACTTCTATGTCCCTCCTTTATCATGTTTTTCTTAAAATAAGGAAAACAGTCTAGTGACACACCTGGATCCTGCAATTTGTTTAATCTATTCTTACCAGAGCAAACCGCTTCCAGAGCTGCATGATTGAATGGTATTTGAGATTTGCATCCATGGCCTTGTTTACCTATGCTCTTTGCATCCAGGGGGAAAACAAACGCTCCCATTTGAGCCAGCCGCAATTGCAATGCACGCCCTGCCACTGAGCTGTGATGAGAAGCAAACCAGCATGCTGTGTTTTATTTTTAAGTGTTTCCAGATAGGCCCTTCCGTTGTTAAATGAAGTTGGCCTGTTGGGGAAGGAGGGGTGGGAGAGCCTGGAAGATACCTTAATGCAGAGTTGGTGGGTCTGAGAGATTTCCAGAGGGAAGGAAGGAGGGAGAGATGTGGGGGGAGAGGACCTTTCACCCCCCATTAGTGGTGCCATCAACGCTCCAGCAGAACAGAGCTGAGGTCATGTTACATATGGCACACAGTCTGTTCAGTGCTCAGAACATCAACTTTGAAATTTTAGAGAGGGGAAAGGTCATCTTTAATAAGTGAGCATGGAGGAAAGGGGGAGGTTATCGGTTCTTTTTGCAAAAACATGGTGGGTGTCCCATCTGCCACAGTCACCGCCAACATTGCTTGGGTCTCTTGGCATCATCTGCAAAGAGATTCAGAGAGTTCTGTTATTCCCACTTTGTCTCTCTCCCTTCTTTGTACTTGCAACAAATTCAGCACCAAAGAGTTTTTGGTGGCACCTTAAAGATGTATACACTGATTACAACATTTGACTTTCACAGACTAAAGCTGCATACCCTCCAGCTGTCCCAATTTGACAGGGACAAGACCGATTAATCCTCTGCTGTCCCACTTTTTCAGCTGCTTTTAAAATGCTCCAGTTTCTCCATCCACCTCTCACTTTCCTTTTAGACCCTGTTTGGCTTCCAAGATCAGGCAGAATCTGACACCTTCTGAGTATTTAGACAGGCAAAGGAGCAGTGGGAGGGTTGAATTTTAATAACGTATAATCCAGCTGTCATTATTTGGCAGGGGCAGTCCCAAATTATTTGTTAGTTTGTGTGTTTATGCACACATAGATACATACTAATCTGCTGTCCTCCCACTTTTTCAGCTATTTTTAAAATGTCCCAGTTTCTGTCTCCTCTTCTCTCTTTGTCCTCCACTTACTTCAGTTGTTGGAAAATAATAGTAGTTTGCATCGAGTTTACTCAGCAGAAGTATATTTGTATATTTCTATATTTATGTTCTCTGTAGTTTTGTAAATAACTGTAATTCATACTTAGATGTCTTTGGTGTAACTTTTACTGGTCTATGACTGTAATAAATAATATCTATCTATCTACTCAGCAAAGGGAGAGGAGAGGAAAGGAGAGTATGGAACAAGTGGCATCACTTGGGGATGCAGGGGGTGCACACCACACCAGGTGACACCCTAAGAAGGGATGACACCACCTCTTTTCAAACATCTACATTTTGGCAGAAACGGACTGTAGCATTTGCCTGTATCTCTTTAAAACGCTGAAGAGATGGTGTGAGTGGGGTGAGGCTTAGAAGGAGGAAAGTGGAGAGGCCCCATGGTTTTTGTAAATTTAAATTTCAAAATTTTAAATTTTAATTTTGTTAAAAATAATTTTTAATTTTTGAAAACATTTTCTTTAAAAACAACAAATTTTACCAAATTTTCCACTCTAACCACATGAGACTATGCATATGTAAGCACATTTATTCTGTGCATATGATGTTCTAGAAGAGCCCTGGTGGTGCAGCGGTTAAATGCCTGTACTATCAGCCACTCTTTCACAAACCACAAGGTTGTGAGTTCAATACCATCCAGGGGCTCAGGGTCGACTCAGCCTTGCATCCTTCTGTAGGTCACTAAAATGAGTATCCAGCTTGATGGGGGCAACTAGCTTACACATTGTAACCCACTTAGGGAGTGCTTAAGTGCACTGATAAGCAGCATAGAAATGTACTTGCTATTGCTATTGTAATTTAAAGGTATAATTTTCTTTTTGTTGGTTGTTTATGTCATAATTATGGCCATTACATTCAGTGATATATGGGAATTATGATTTATGAGTAACAGTACAAAAAAAAGGTTTCTGTATGGCTGTGGTATGGGAGGAGGTCAATGTGGGAGGAGGGTGACACCATAAAATACTGCACTGGGTGACACTAACCCTAGGTTAGCTATTGCATTGAAACTTTCCCTTCCTAGTTGTCTCAGTCAAAGGCAAACAGCCACAGCCTCTCCTACCTCCTAGCTCCCTCATTGATAATGTTTGTCACCTTGAACACATTTTGATGTTGTTTATCCACACGTATCCCATGTTTCATGTGCCAAGTGTTGAACAACATGTAATAGGAGACCCAGGAGGCTTGCATTAGTCTGTAGACAGCAGTCCACTGACCAAGGATGTTGGGTGCTGGCTCCAGTCCTGAAAATAAAATAGGAGAGAACATGTTTGTTGCCCAAAGTTCCTTGGAAAAACAGGCCAAACATGGAACTATGCTTGAGAGGTCCTGGCCTGATGCTAAATCAACAGGTTGATCCCATTATCCTAGATCAGCTTTCCTCACCTGGGGTCCTTCCCATTTTCCCCCCTGCCTTTATTTAGATCCCACCTTTTGCTCCCATATGCTACTTAAGCCAGCTTAGAATTAAACAGAACAAATATAACTAAAACATAAAATGAATAAAATCATTGAAGGTTTTAAAATACAAGCTGACATCCTCCCAATGTTTTATACACACCTAAGTTCCCTTATGTATGCAGTTGTTTTACCATTACATAATGCCCAGATTCAGTTCACAGCTGCAAAAACAAAGTAACTGTTCCATATGCAGTTGCATGCTTTCCTACGTCTAACAGGTGAAAATTAGGACACCTATGACCACACCAGAGAGTGGTCAAAATGACAAAAAGCTATTAATGAGGAAGAAGACACAATCTAGAAGAGGCTGCAGCTGTTTGCTTTTGCCTGAGTCTACAAGGAGCTAATTGAATGCAAACTGCTTTTGCACTTTGAACTCAGTTTGCAGCAACTGAAGTAAGCTGAGGACAAAGGGGGAAAGTTGGAGGAGAGAAAAAACAGGGCATTTTAAAAGCAGCTGAGAAATAAATATGTAAATTAAATAAATAGCATTTATACCCCACCTTTCTCCTAATCCAAAAAGTGGGGTGACAGATTCATCACGATTGTCACTGCCAAATCAGGATGCTTGGAGAGTATGCAGTTGTACATGGTTGGAGGGTGCATAACTATTCATACATGCCTCCAGTGTGCCATTTGATTCAACAGGATTGAGATTCAACAGAAACACTGAACACGTTAACAGATACACAATTGATAGCACTGTGTCATTATTTAGCAGAAGGGTGTTCCAGCACAATCACAACTTAATGCAAGCATGATGCAGGATCTCAGCCTCAATTTAAAATTGTTGTTTGTTGTTAGCTGCCCTTGATGCATGGCGAACTCCAAGACCTGCAATCCTCCATGACTCTGCTTAGGTCCTGAAAACTCAGACCAGGGCCCTCTCTAATTAAATCTAACCATTTGGCATGCAGTCTTCCTCCCTTTCTACTGCCTTCTACCTTCTCTAGCATTATTGTCTTTTCCAGTGATTCAATACTTGTCATGATGTGGCCAAAGTACGACACCCTCAATTTAATCATCTTGGCTTCCAGGGAGATTTTAGGCTTGATCTGTTCTAGGACCCATTTGTTAGCCATTTTGGCTGTCCACGGCATCCTTAGCACTGTTCTCCAACATCACATCTCAAATTAGTTTATTTTCTTTTTATCTGTTTTCTTCACTGTTCAGCTCTCACAACCATACATGGTGATGGGCACATACAATGGCTTGGATGATTCTTTAGTGTTCAGCTGTATATCTTTACATTTTAGGATCTTGTCTAGTTCTTTCATAGCTGCCTTTCCCATTCCTAGTCTTTGTATTTCTTGACTGCAGTCACCATTCTGAACAACGCGGGAACTCTTTGACCATTCTGGTTTTCTCATTATCTAGGTTAAACTTCGGTAGATCCTCCATGGTCATTATTTTTGTTTTCTTTATGTTTAGCAGTAAGCCTGCCTTCGCATTTTCTTCTTTGATCTTCCTCTGCAATTGTTACCCAAGTCTGCAATGTTTTCCACTAGTAGTATGGCGTTGTCTGTAAGACTGTTGATGTTCCTTCCTCCTATCTTCACTCCTCTACTGGTTCCAAATCTGCTCCAGGGTGATGGGGAATTTCAGGAGTTGTTGATATCTGTTGATATCTGATATCTGTCCTTCCCATTTCTAGTCTTCTTATTTCTTCAATGCAGTTTCCATTCTGATCAATGTTCTACATGGAGGAAAAGATAAATATAGCAGCCACCCAATTAAAAACCCCTTCTCCATTAAGTGAAGTCAATTGCCAAAGATCCAGAGTCTAGATGTGATCCCCGTAAAAGTCAGTTATTGTAAGTGGCTTTCCAAGTAGTTGGAGAATTCTAGTGGTTGTAGTCCTGCACCTCTGGAGGGCACTATTGCAGCCCCCTCTCTAGAGATGGAAGGTTATTGATGATGCTAAAAAACAGGAATGCCTGGTCTTTGATTCTGAGCACACTGTGGTTCTCTATGCATTTCCTTTGGCAGCCTAGTTTTATCCCCATCCCTGGTCTGGCTCCTACATATTTTCAAGAACAGCTAGCTGCCCCATTGCAATTCACAATGAATTCAATCTAGGATGGGAAAATACCTGAGGCATGGAAATCATAATTTATTACTTTGATTCCCAAAGAAGACAAAGACACTTCAAAAGTTAAGAATTACAGACCGATATCTTTACTTAATATGAGTATACAATTTTCTCTTCTGTACTGGCAGAAAGACTTTAAAAAGTGCCTAGTAATTAGATCCCTGAATGTGGCTTTCTCCCTAATAAACTAATGAAAGAACATACAAGGAGTACTGTGGATATTATCAAATGTTATGGGGGGAAACCCCAGATAAACAATTAGCATTAATATTTGTGGATGTGAAGAAAGCTTTATATAATGTAAATTGGATATTTATGTTGCAACTTTAAGACGAATGAACCTGGGAGAAAAAATTATAAATTGGATTGCGGCAATATATGAAAAAACGGTATGCATGAATTTTAATGAATGGAGGGAAGACTGAAGTTTGTCAGATACAGAAAGAAACTCAACAAGGCTTCCCCCTTTCCCTTCTTTTACTTATATTATATTAACTTTGGAAATGTTAAGTAAAAAATTAGGAGAGGAAGAAAATATAAGAGGTGTAGAGATTAAAGAATGAATATAAGCTAAGAGCATATGTGGATGATGTGGTAATATCTTTAACTAACCCACTGGAAAGCATTTACCTGCTGCTAGATCTGTTGAAAGAATATGGACAGCATGCAGGACTCAAGATAAATAAGGAATATACAGTGGTTCTTACTGTGAATATGCCAATGAAGGACAAAGATGAATTGACTAAATATTGGAATTTAAGGTAGAATTCTTGGAGGCTTGGCTGGCTGGCCATCTGTCGGGAATGATTTGGTTGCATGGCAGGG
>CM034701.1:10243382-10261112 GCA_020142125.1 Phrynosoma platyrhinos
AATGTGTGTGGACACTGCGGCGGGAAGACATCCTCGGAGCACCAGATGTGCAGAGGGTCCGGCGCTCTGACGATGCCTTCGGGAAGGGGTTGGGGCACCCACCGTGCGGCTGCCCCTCCCCTTCCTTGCCTCCAAAACGGCGCTTTGCGCCGTCTGCTTCCCCCCTTAGTCTCAAAGGTGCTCCAAGATCCCTTTGCATAATGATATTCTAGATTAACCCAGCTATGTCTCTGAATCGTTTGTTTTGTTCAAACTAGCATCCCCTTCTTGATACAGGTGGAGGGGGATAGTGTCAGTTATCTGCCTATTAGACAGTACACACTTGACAATACAGTGTACAGTAGACCAGAGACATTTATTTGCTTTCTGGAAAACTGAGGAGCTATCTGCATTGTGGACATCCTCTCCCCACTCCACATGTCAAAATGAAGCAGTCCTCTCCAGTAAGGATGAAGATGCATCAACAATGCTGAACATCACAGTTGTCGAGCTCACTGCATCTCCACACATTACAACTGCTGTGGGAATTACTGGTGTCCATACCTATGGATATAATAGACTACCAGATCTATGGCCTAGCTTCTCAACCACACATATTGGAGTTTTTTTAGGATGATTGTGCATACATATATTTCATTCATACTTAGTGCTTGCTACAAGAAAGAATAGTGTTTCCTGCAAAATCTGTAGTGCACAGAACTGCAACCAATGTATTCATAAACCACTTACAAGAAAAACAAAGCAAGAGCCAGTTAGTAACATGCTGGCAAAACCACAAAGCCATTGTATTAGAAGATCCAGTTCCTTTACTGTGGTCACCCAACGTATGTTAAATGCTTCTCCTTTCTCCAAAGTAGCCTCTGCTCAACAAACCACTGACTTCATGATAACATCAGGAAATCTGACTGGAAAGAATAAAACACTTAACAGTTGGCACCTTTAAAAAAGGGATGGAATCTGCAAATTTTCCAGAATAATTCAAGAACACCATCAAACTATAAGGAACAAAGTGACGTAAGGTAAGTAACCTGGACAAGTTGGTTATTAAAAATGGAGACTGCGGTAAGAAATCAAAGACCAGGACTTGGAAAGACAGCCATGAAGGAACTAAATCAGATCTTCAAGTATAAATATATATATATATAATTAAATACCAAAGTCAGAATCATCCACACCATAGTATTTCCAGTTTCTATGCATGGTTGTAAAAGTAGGATAGTGAAGAAAGCTGACAGGAAGATCAACCCTTGTGAAATGTACAGTGGAGGATATATTCTATGGATACTATGGACCACTAAAAACAAGTAAGTCCCAGTGCAAATCAAAATTCAACTCTTACTAGAAACTAGAACAACGGACCTAGAATTACTTAGGACTTAATGTGAAATGACATGGCTCACTGAAAAAGACAATAATGCTGGGTAAGTGACAGGCATAAGGAAAATAAGATGATCGCATTACAGGAGGATTGATTTAATCAAAGAAGCCACAGCCCTAAATTCTAAGACTTGAAGAGGGCAATTTATGACAGGAGCTCATGGAAATCTCATTCATAGGGTCACCATAAATCAAATCTGACTTGGCAATGAATTACAATAAATTTGAAAAACAACCCCAAAATTGCCCAAGAGTACATCTGCAAAATAAGGGATGCTAGCAATCCAATGATTGTCTATAGAACGCAACATTTGGGGAGAGGGCTTGACACATTCAGTGATATTGCACACTATATTTACACACAGGAGTCAGTGTGGTTCACAAATTACTTTGATAATTGCAACCTCAGTTGCTGACTTGTATGGGGGAATGAATCACAGATCTAACACCACTGCAAGAACTTTCATGATACTCAAAACCCCAGCATTTTGCAGATGAATGGGGTCTGTCCAGATATTCAAGTAACTGAAGGGAAAGAGCATGAACAGCATTCATAACTAGTCTTTAATGGTAGGCAGTTTAATGTATCAACTGAAATACACTGCATTTGAGGAGATGTGATTTTTCCATCTGTGGCATTAGATATGCAAAAGAGAGATTAATTCTGAATTTCTTAACCTCCACAATGTAGCCTCAAACTCAATCAAAGCCAGTCACAGAAGCAGAGTAAATAAGAAAGTTATTTAAATGAAACTGGGAAGGGGGGAATGGAGTGATCAAACAGGAGATCGCATTCAACACCATTAATTAACATCAAGATAGACAGTCAAAAGGTTATCGCTTGGGCTCCTGCCATACAGCATCTTTGGAAACTATTCATTTTCTCTAAGTACGTTTTCTCTAAGTAGACAGCTTCTGTGTCTGTGTTCCAAATTTGTTTTGGTTTTTTACAAAAGCATCCAATAAAGCACCTGCAGCTCAGACATTCTATGCAGTAGTTAAATGCTGTGCACATATTTTAAGGCATGGGCTGGATCACCTCTCTTTTTTGGCTTCCTCTCTTGCAAATATTTTCTCATCTTAGCATTGGCTTTGGTGTTACACACACCTGCGGTCCTCTCAAGATTTCCACTGTGCACGTGTGTGCCTTCATGTCACCTGTCAATTTATAGGGATCCCATGTATTTCATAGGATTTTCTTAGTCAAGAAATACTCAGAATTGGTTTTGCCAGTCTCTTCCTCTGAACTATAGCATACAGCACCCAGTATTTGTTGGTGGTCTCTTATCCAAATATTAACCAGAGTTGACCATGCTTAGCTTCCAATATCAAGTGGGATGTGGTGCCTTTAAGTCATTTAGGTGGAACTGGTGCTAGAGTAGAGATTATACATTACTTCACTTGGGGCCTGCTCCAGAACAGTAAAATAAGAATAAGCAAACATCCCTCTCTAGTACAGCCGCCTCCAACCTGGAGCAGTCCAGATATATTGGGCTATAAGACCCATATATATTCAATTAACATGGCTAGGGATGATTGAGATTTTGGCATGACACATCTGGAAGGTTGTTCTATTAGCTTTGGAGGAAAACATGTAAGAGGAAGATAGTTTTCTTGTGATACCCTATAGAGTAGTCAGATGTTCCAGATGTTGTTGGAGTGTAGCTCCCACATTGCACACCAATGGCTAGGCCTTGTAGGGCAACAGCATGAGAGTGGTGGCTGTGCACAATTCCTACACCTTGCAACTTATGCCATGCAGTGTAGCTGGTGGGTCCCATGTCATTGGGGCAGTGACTTTGAAGGAAGGACTGAATCATCTCCCTAAAGTACAGTCAGTCCTCAAAATCCATGGATTCTTTATGAATGGATTCAAGCACCCATGGCTTGAAAGATTTTTAAAAAATATTTCAATTCCAAAAAGGAAACCTCTAATTTTGCCATTTTATATAAGGGACAGCATTCCACTTCTGTTGTTGTTGTGTGCGTTCAAGCTATTTCCAACTTATGGTGACCCTAAGGCCCCTATCATGGAGTTTCCTTGGCAAGATTTGTTCAGAGATTTGCCATTGCTTTCTCCTGAGGCCAAGAGCATGTGAGTTGCCCAAGGTCACCTAGTGGGTTTCATGGCCATGCTGGGAATCAAGTCATTGTCAGAGTCATTGTCCAACACTCAAACTACTACACCACATTGGCTCTCAAACTACACAGTTGTATTTAATGGGACTTGAGTGTCCACAATTTTGGTATCCAAGGGAGGTCCTGGAACCAAGCCCCAGCAGATACCAAGGGCCCACCTTGGAAATCTCCTTTGAAACCTGCACTGGATTCACTGCTCCTCTGACATAGGATCCACCAGCTGCCATATGGCATAGAATGGGTGGCAGAAGAGAAATCTAAAAGCAATTTAAAGAAGAAATATATTTTTGAAGGGTCATATGTGGATTTTAATGTTTGTTTTCTAATTAAGCAAAGACTCCTTTGTGGTCACACACAATGTTTTAGAGCTCAAAGTTGTGCTTATGGATGCTGTCGCTAAATGCTGACTTTGACCTAAATACTATTGATACTCCTGACCAAGAAGGCCCATCAAATCAATGTGATTTACCTATGTGTTGACTCACCATTCAACAGTTGATTTGGTGGCCCTACTCTTGCTGTAACTAACGAACAGGGCTCCTGCCAAAGAATGAAATCCAAATTATTTATGCAGAGATTCAATACTGGAACGCACTGCCATTCTAAGCCTACTACAGCAAAAGCTGTTACACAATCTCCCTTTCAGAGGGATCACTATTCTATGATGAAGAAGCTCTGGTTTAGGAAATAGCAGGATGAACAAGCAACTAGCTGATAAGCTTGGTCTAGAGCAGGCACAAGCAACCTTTTTTAGACCTAGGCCAGTCTCCCATCGCCCAGGTCTCGGCTGGGCTGGGGGGGGGGGAATGGTGGCACATGCACTCATGCGCGCACGCACACACTCCTCTGCCGCGCGCAGCCACCTGCGCATGCTGCCGCCGCTACTGCCGCGACCGCCGTAGCGTGCGTGGCCACAGCCGCCACACGCATGTCATGGCCGCCATTTTGGAAGTCAAAATGGAGGCTGCGATGCGTTTGCGCATGCACAAGAATACTGCGCATGCGCAAACGCGTTGCGGCCGCCATTTTGACTTCCAAAATGGCGGCCGCAGCAAGCGCGGGCGAAAACGCGCCCCGATGGCAGCGCGCCGCGACAGCGGCAACCTATGGCCTGGGCTGGTAAGTCCGGGGCCCAGGGCCTTACCCGGCCCCCGGGCCGTAGGTTGCCAGTCCCTGGTCTAGAGGGATGACCTTCTAACTCTGAAAATTTTCTCAACCAGCATGGTCAAAATAACAACTTTTCCAAGATCTGCTCTTCCTTTCATTTTTAGGCATACAATTTTTCTTCTGAATTAAAACTGGGATGTACACATCATTATGACATCCAGAGATATTAATCAGTCTAGCATGATCCCTTTTGATCAAACCACTGGATCATACATGTCATGTCAGGGGATGGTAGGCACATTGCATTTTAAAATATGTCTCTGTCTCTTAAGCTTATCCTGTTTTGAAGACTTTATTCTCTCCTCCCCTTTTCCACCAAGTGGCCAAATTCACTTCAAATCATTATTAATATACTTTCCTTATTTATCAAAGAGGCCCCACTTATTTCAATGGGTCTGCACTTGTAAATAAGATGGACAGGAATCAGGTCCAAAATCTAATTGCTGCAGAACAGTGTATTCATGTTGCCTGTGCTTGTCATAGCAAGGGTATATAAGGCCACTAGGAAAAAAGGCACTGTGGGATTTTTGGTTTTCTGCTTAAAAAACAATAACACATAAATATTGTAACATTACATAAAACCAAAACAGAAAGCATAAATCCATAGGGAGTGGGGGAACATGTCAAAGAATCTCCAAATTGCATTTGTTCATATTCTAACATCAAGCGTAAGTAATACTTGGTCTAGACTCTGAATTGGCCAAAACACAAGTCATGAACCTTTACCAAGGGTGAGGTGGCAAGGTGTTTTGTTTAAAAAGCTTCCAGAAATAACTTCCTGTTCAAACACACGCACCAAAAAATAATAATAAATAAATTAAGCAGTCAGAAAAAAATGGACTGTTCAACACTTCTAATTATGATAAAGGGACACCCATAACTATAAGAAGTCATCATACCAATAAAAACAGGAGTTCCCTTTAGAGCAATTTAAACATTATTTAGATGCATGGCAGAGCAATGGGTTCTGGGTTGCATGATTTCAAGTTCTAAAATGGCCTCTCTGCCCACCCCTGCCAACGCACTGATTCCAAAACTTTAGAAAGAGATAGAAGAAAGAATGTAACATTTCAGAAACTGCAAACTTTGTGAGAGTTTCAAAAACATTTAAACGCTAATGGAAAACAAACACACAGGGAAATTAAGGAGGGGGAACCTTTTAGTTGTGATTGTGCTTGCTTTCTACCTCAACCAAAAAGGTAACAGTAGCTAGTGAGGTATTAACTAGGATAGCAAATAAAACTGAAAATACAAAACAAAAAGAAAGTCCACTTCTGTCAATGCCCACCGTCTACAAGTAAACTCGTTTCCAGACTAAAAAGCAAGAGACTTATTTCTTCCCCAGTCTTTCTAGAAGGATAATTCTTGTTCCTATCTAATATTTTCTGAAAATACATTGAAGTGTTGTGTGTCTAATGAAACTATTTGGATAATATTAGTAAGCCAAGCCAACCCATCCTGTACCAGACCACCCTTTGTCTGGCTGATACTCCTCTCTTCCTCCATCATGTCCCACATTATAGTTCCTCTAAAGCAGGTGTCACAAAAGTTAGATTTCATGCAAACAACGCATGGCAACCTGCCATTTCTAATGGAGATGTCCACTTATATAAAGTGGGCCCTTCAAGTATGCCTTATTTTGGGGGTGGGGTGGAGGTTGTCCAGTATGTATATTTTTGACTAGATGAGAAAAACAACATTCTGTGCTTCTAAGCCCTAGAATCTAGGGCCTTGTGAGGAAAAGCAAACCAAAAGTGTCATTTTGTTTGTTAGTTTACAAATCTTGCATATCTTCATCCATCTGTACAGTTTGGAGTTTGGCCAGCTGTTTTTTGTCTGCCTCCAGCTCCTCACAGATGGCATCAACCATATTGCTCATGACATATTTGGTTTTTGAATCCAGCATCATTGAGCCACTTGCTGATTTGCTCTCAGGATCGGCTAAGAAGTTCTCCTTGAGGTTGGAGACCGACTGCAGGATTAACCGCTGCTCCCGTGTAAAATGGGGGTGCACCTGCATGGATGGTTGAGGTCCGACATGATTGTTAGCAGCCAAACCGATCCCTCCAAGTGTTGGCTGCATGGCGGATAGGGACATCAAATCGTGGCTGGCCAAAAGAGAGCAGTTCTGAAGCGTTGCATAGTTGCCATTGCCGATGGAAACGATGGTAGCCCCGCTGGTTGCTGGAGCCGAAATGGGCAAGCTCTCTGACACAACCGAGCTGAGTTCCTCCGCATTCAAAAGAGAGGGAGGTCCCAGGGAAAAGTTCTGTGACAGAGTCACATTAACTAAGGAGGTGCCACTTGGCTGAAGATCTCCATCAGATAGGCTATCTGAAGGCGGTAAGCTAGCAGGGAGTTGGGAGTCCTGACCGAGAGGCATCACTTGAGAAAACATCAGGCTGGTTTCCGGTTCTTCTTGTTTAACTGGTCCGATGGCCTGGCTCGAATTCGGGACTGTGTACACCACCGTACTGGGAGCCAGCGAACTGAAAAACATTTTCCCTTGTTGGGCAGCTGTAGAGTCACTTGTAAATGTGCCACTGCCTGATGTGCTTTGGTTTAAGGAAATATTGCCTGTGGTGGGACAGAAAGGAAAAAAACAAAGCAAAACAAAGAGAGTCTTAATGTTATGCGGCAGCACACAATAAAATAAAGTATTCAAATTTCTCACACATTCATGCTTCTGCACCTCCTCTAATTTTTGAAATACAATTTTCCTAAAGAAGTTTGTGCGTGTGCACATAACAAAGGAGCTTGGACATAGGGCCTTTGCAGACTGCCAGAAATAGTGCAAATTGAGTTCACTTTAACTGCCCTGACTCAGTGCTAGGGAATCATGGGAACTGTAGTTTATTGTGGCACCAGAGTTCTCTGGCAGAGAAGGCTCAATGTCTCAGAAAGAAATACAGTTCCCATGATTCCCTAGCAGGGCAGTTAAAGTGGACTCAATTTGCACTATTTCTGGCAGTCTGCAAAGGCCCAAAGTTCAGTCCATAGTGGCACAAAAGATTTTCAACATGAAATCAAGTGATTTATGGGAATATCACATAGGAATTATAAAAGACATGCACATATCTATAAGACTATATTCTAAATCACTTAACTGATTTTATAGTGGTTAAGTTTCCTAGAATCATAGAATCATAGAGTTGGAAGAGACCACAAGGGCCATCCAGTCCAACCCCTTGCTATGCAGGAACTCCCAATCAAAGCATCCCTGACAGATGGCCATCCAGCCTCTGCTTAAAGACCTCCAAGGAAGGAGACTCCACTACTCTCCAAGGGAGTGTGTTCCTGCTAATGTAGTGGGGCCTTCTGTATCCATGGAGTCTTTATCCATGGATTCAACCATCCACACCTTAAAAATATTAAAAAAAATATAAATTCAAACAAGCAAAACTTGATTTTGCTATTTTATATAAGAAGTACCATTTTACGGTGCCATTGTATTTAATGGGACTTGAGCATCCACAGATTTTGATATCTACAGAGGGACCTGGAACCAAACCCCAGTGATACCAAGCGCCCACTGTAATATAGTATCATCTCTATATATCAAATTTTCTGCAACAAATATTTCCTATCTAAATATAGGTGTGCAAGCTGGACAGTGAAGAAAGCTGACTGGAAGAGAATAAAATTGTTTGAAATTTGGTACTGGGGGGAGAATCCTACAGATACCATGGATTATTTAAAAAGACACATGAAAGGGTTTAGAGAAAATCAAATCTGGGGGGCTGATCTCATGGGAAGGATTTGACAGGCCAACCTTTTCATATCCTGCCCACAAATCTGGCTTTTACCTGCCTCTGGGACCTACCTGGTCTGGCACAGAGACAGGTAGGTGTTCAGACATCCGCCTGCCACCATGCCATATAGCAGTTACTACAGAATTACTTAAATCCTTGCAGAACAGTGCTGCACTATCAATCTGTATTTTGTTTATTTGTTATTTTAATAGGTATGTTTTTTAAAACTGATTTTAGTTTTATGGATAGTTTTAATGATATTTTTAACTTTTGTTTTTGGTATGTTGTTTTAACTATGTTTTTTTTAAACTTTGAGTCCCAGGCCATGCATGAAACCAACTGGGTGACTTTGGTCAAGTCACATGTTCTCAGCCTCAGGGGAAGGCAAACCTCTGAACAAATTTTGCCAAGAAAACCCCATGATGGGGTTTGCTGGGGCAGCCATAAGTCATAAATGAGTTGAAGGCACACAACAATAACAAAAGCCACTCTGAGTCCCAGACTAGGGCTGCTGACACACTGCAGGAGTAAAGCAGATTGACACCACTTTAATTTTCATGGCTCAATATTATGGAATTCTGGGATTTGTAGTTTTGTGAGATATTTAGCCTTCCCTGTCAGAAAGCTCTGGTGCCATAACACACTACAAATCCCATAGCAGTTAGTAGAGGTTTGTGTCAAACTGTTTCATTATGCAGTGTGGCAGAAGTCTAGGAAAAAGGATATAAATCTCTATCATCGAAATGATGGAGGCTGAAATTGCCAAATTTATTTTAAATAACCAGCTAAACTTGGGCTCAAAGCCTCCAGTTTATATACAAAAGATCTGAATTTTTTGCTTGACTCTCAGAGGAAAGTCTCCCAAATGCATGGCTATACAATCTATCTGAGTGGATCACTGGTATTAGTTTTACTCTAAGCTTGGAAAACAAAATATTTTTTGACTGCAGCTCCCAGAATCCCCCAGCAGCCATGCATGCTGAGGGATTCTGGGAGTTGAAGTCCAAACTACTAACTTTTCCCCAGCTCTGGTTTTGTGACACTACTGTAGTCAATTCTGGTGGCGCTGCTGAAAGGTTCTGAGAAACCAGACCATGGGGATTAATACAATAGAAGGAATCCATTCTCTGACACTTTGATCTGCCTTTTAAACAACAAAAGAGATTCAGAAGCCAAAAAAAGAAACAGCTTCATTTTGACCATGTGAGTCATAGCGAGATTAGTCCGTGCAAGGCGTGGCAATGAAAGCCTACCCCATCAATTTTTAAATTTTATTTCATTTTTAAAATCTGGGGTATCACCCAGTTGTTGAAGTTGAAGACTACTTCCCAGGCTCTCCTTCAAAGGCTGGAAAACACCTATGGAGACTGGAGATTAGGACACCATTGGCTTCTTAAAACATCTGTACTGATGCAATTCAAATTCTGTATAAATAACCAGTATTTCATAACTATTAAGAAAACAACTTTTCTCTTAAGAAGACAGGTACCTTCTTACTCCTCATCCTCAAGATTTGCTTCCTTTGTGGTACTTTATATGCAGAATTTACCCCCAAAATGACAGAACTACAGATGTGGAAGGGATACTAAGGGATCATCTACTCCAGTGGTCCCCAAACTTTTTTGGGCTACTGCCCCCTTTCCTCTTGGGCAACAACTCTAGTACCTCCCCCCGGGCATATTTTTTGATATTAGGTCTAATGTTTTACTGCAAATTCAAAACAGCCAATCTCAGTCATTGCTCCCTTTGAATCCAGTCACCTTGAGAGCAGCAACTGAGCAGCTGGCTGAGCAGTGACCAAGAAGCCTCTTCCTTGTGCCGGTCTTGTAGCAAAGGCCAGCACAGGCGAGAGTCGTTTTGGTTGCTGTTTGACTGGCTGCTCAATCGCTGCTCCCTTTGCACCCTGTCATTCTGGGAGCAGTGATTGAGCAGCTGGCTAAGCAGCGACCAAGAAGTCTCTCACCCGTGCCATCCTTGCAGCAAATGCCGGTGTGGACAAGAGGCCTCTTGGTTACATCTCATCCAGCTGCTCAGTTGCTGCTCCCAGGATGACTGGGTGCAAGGGAGAAGCTTCTCCCCAGAGAGCAGGGACTCTCAGTCTTTTATCGGGGCAGAGAAAGGCACAGTCAGTAAATATGTAGGGGGTTTACAGAAGCCACATGCACTGGACTGGAGACTGGTGTGGACTGGGAAAGGAAGATTTTAACTACAGGAGCCACTCCAAGACAAAGGGCTCTTTCGAATAACTGAGCACAGATACTCCTTCTCCAGGATTCTCCATCATCATCATCTATTGTATTTATACCCTGCTCTTTAGAAATGCTCTCAGAGTGGAAGACATATCTTCCCCCACAGCTTCAAGTGTTCACTCTCCCACAAAAACATTGTTTCTTCTGCTACCTCTTCTTTCACTCTGTGATGAAAGAAAGCAGGAGCAGCCCAACTCCAACCTGTCAGCCAAGTCTCAGCAAAGCTTACAAAGCTTAAGCAGGGTCCCAAATTTTAAAGCTCCTTTTTGCTGCCACTTCTCCCCCTCCACCATGTGCTCTAACTCTTTGCTCCAGTCTGTCCCAAAATGGTGCCGCTCCAAACCACAGGAGCAATGTCCTGTGCCCAAGCCTCATGAGAGTTTCCCAACTGCCACTACTGATGAAAGACACTAGTAAGGCAGTGAGCTCATATGGCCAGGCGAAAAGTGGAAGATAGCATCACACAAAATGATCAGCGAGGCTGTGTAGTGGTTTTTTGAGGACCCTGATAAGAAGTTTCATGCAATCCTCATCCCACCATGGTATGACCTAATGTATTTTTGACCTAAGATTAAAAGATTGGTTTAACTTTTAAAATCCTTAAATTCCTTTGGACCAGACTAGCTTATTTTCTTCTCTATGAATATAATTTTGTGGACATTCCTGAGGGATCCAGCTACCATCAGAAGTTTGCCGAGTAAAGATCTAGTAAAGCCTGATAAAGCTGGATTTTAAAAAAACGAAATAAACACACATACACACATTAATCATGTTTTGCATCATGGGACTATTTCTGAATGCTTTTATGGCCTCTGGAAGGAAGTGCATTTTAGAAAATTGTGGAAGAAAATGTTCACTATTTTCAACTGAATATCACTTATATGCTATTTATTTCAACAAGAAACACCATGGCATCACTATTCAGCCTGATTTATCTGTGATGGAGCTGATTTATTTTTCTAGATACATATGTCTTGTTGATTTTGAGAAAGGGGAAAAAAAACCTTGTACATCCAGCAGCAATGTCCCAGGCCTAAATCCAAAGGCTCATGTTCTGCCAGCAAAAAATTACCTCTGCTTACATGGGGACTTGGGGGAAAGATATCTAATTTTTGGCAAATTTCTCCTTCTGTTGCTGCCCTCCATCTGCCTCATTCCACACCATTCTGTTCCAGAGAGTTCCCCAAACCTCAAAAAGCCATTTTCATATCCTCCAGCTATCTGAATTTGGCAGAAAATGTCCTAATTAATCCCCTGCCATCCCACTATTTCAGCTGCTTTTTTAAATGTCACAGATTCTCTCTCTTTCTCCCGTTGTTCTCAGCTTATTTCAGTAGCTTCAAGCTGATCACAATGTGTACAAGTCATTTTCACTCAATAAGCTCAGCATGTAAGCAAGGAGAGGGCGCACAAACTGCTGCAACCTCTCTTAGGCCTAAAACAGACAGCCCAAAACCTGGCACTGTTGCATAGATAAATGTGCATGTTAGGGAAAAATGCATATTACATATGTCTATGAATTTTCATGCAGATTTTTTTAAAAAAAAAAAGTTCAAACACAATGCAGAAAAAAGGATTATCACTCTGAACATTGACAAAGCAGTAAGCAAGTATTCTTTTTTTTACTGTCATGAGTACATTTTCATTTGTTCACCTTTCTTAGCTATATGATGCGCCTTGTGAGGATGTCCCCGGCAAAGCACGTGCCATTCATTCCAAAGATATCAACAGGATTGTTCTGAAACTGGGGGAAGTCACCTGTGAATTTCAGCCCATTGAGTACAAGCAAAAGAAATGATCTGGGTGGATGCAAAGATCCTGACACCCACTGGGGAAAGGTTTACTTACTCTCCCTCACCCTGAAAATCCCTGAAGGAATGGGGGAATCTTCCAAGATAGCAAGGGGATGGTAAAAAATAACTCTCATTACTCTCGTTATTATGAGCCTTCACTGGATCTATTCTGTTCTAATTCAGGTTGAGTCTCCCTTATTCGGAATTCTGAAATCCAAAATTGCCCATATGGGTGGCTGAAATAGTCCCACCTTTGCTTTCTGACAGTTTTCCAGTGTACACAAATTTTGTTTCAGGCACAGCATTTTAAAAAACGTTTTGTATAAAATTATCTTCAGGCTATGCGTATAAGGTGTATACAAATGAATTTCATGTTTTGACTTGGGTCCCATCTCCAGGTTATTTCATCATGTAGTGTGCCCACGCCATACATGGGCTTGCCATCCATGGACTTGAGCTCATGTGGACAGCAAGCCCCCGGGGCATTATAATGGCACATGCGGCCATAGGGAAGAACGGGACTTGAGGTCCTGTGTTTTTTGCCTTATGTGGGAGTGGGTGGGTGGATGGGTCTGGAATGGATCCCCCATGTATAACAAGGGTCCACTCTATATACAAAAATCTGAAAACCAAAACACTTCTGGTCCCAAGTATTTTGGATAAGGGAGATTCAATCTGTACTAGATTACTATTACTACTACTACTACTACTACTACTACTATTGTTGTTGTTTATGTAGATTACAAGAAGGAATCCATTCACAAACAGAAAGCTGATCCATTATGTACATAGCCAAGAAGAACAATGAGAAGGTGGAGGAGAAGGAGCAGAAGCAACAACAGCCAATACATAACAGGGTTTTTACCTTGAGAGGTTGATACTGAAACAGATGGCATCTGTACTGGGGAAAAACTGATGCCTCCATTAAGTAGCTGGCCACTGGTTGCCAAATTAGGGAGCTGGACAACACCATATTGGTTTACTTGGACGGGAGCTGTAAAAGTAACCACAGAGCTGCCATCTTGTGATGCTATGGCTTCTTCGCCCTCTTCCCGTTTCACCTCCATGCTGGGTATCAAGCCTGGGAAAGAGCTAGGGACAGAACTGGGGCTGTAGGTTGTAGTTGTTGATGATGACGATGAGGCTATGGAGTTGGCCAGGGAAGTCTGCAGGATTTTGAAGTCTTTAACATCTTCTGAAGAGGCTAAGATGTCAGTCATGGAGACCCCATTGCTCAAGTCATTTGGGGATGTTTTGGGTGGAGTTGATGACAATGCCTGTGAGGCCCCCACACTGAGTCCATTGAGAAGGACACCATTGGGCCCCTGAATGAATGAGGTGTTGTTAAGAAAAACAGGAGATGGACTGGAAGGCACCAAGTTTCCATTCAACAGAACTCCCGAAGAGCTTAAAGATATTTTGGAGTTTCCAAGCTGCTGCATGTAGACTGGCTCCATATGGCTGGGAAGGCTTAAGCCACTAGTGCCATCTGAAGTGCCAGGAAGGGGATGCGGGGATAAATCCTCTTGTCCCTTACTGGACTCATCTTCTGTGCTGGGGTTACCATCTGACTCACTACAGGGAAGAAAGAAAAGAGAGTGAATTCACATGGCATCTCTGCAGAATTCCAAACCAATTTGTTATTAATATAATTATTGTTATTAATATAATTCAAAGATATTGCCATGTCGGTCTGGAAAATCAGTATGCAAAGGAATCTTGTAGCACCTTTGAGACCAACTGGAAGAAAGAAGTTATTAGCATGAGCTTTCATAGACTTGAGCCTACTTCCTCAAATGCATGCAGATCCCTTTGCATATGTCTTACTATAATGTTATGTTATGTTATGTTATGTTATGTTATATATATATATCCCACCTTTTCCCCAGTCTTGGATTCACGGCAGTGTATAACAGTTAAAAGAAGCATAGCTAAAATACACTAAATGTGAAAATTAAAAATATAATTAAACTATCCATAACATTAAAACCAATTTAAAAACATAGCTATTGAAAACAACAAATAAACAAAACACAGACAGACAGTATGGCACAATTCTCCAAGTCCCAGCCCCCTTAAACAGTCAGTCTTCAAAGGGCTGTTGAAATAAAAGAAGTCTCTAATCTTCAGCAATCTTTGGAAAGAAAGCAAGAAAAGTGACAGTCTAACTTTTCCAGGGAGCAAGTTCCAATGCCTGAAGGAAAGCCATTGAGAAGACCCTCTCCCATGTTTCCACCTGAGCAGTCAGTGGGACAGAGAGAAGGGCCACTCCAGAAGATCACAAAACACAAAGAAGCTCATATGGGGAATACATTCTATCTGAATGTTTTCCAATGGAAGGAAAAATCTCTTGGCATATAAAGAACTACTAACACATTAGGGCTATATCTGCTTTTTGTACGACCTGGAAATTACCACATTTAGCTATTTGACAGTGGGACCTGCCCCACCAAGGGTAACTGGTGGCACCACTGACAATTGGGTGGTGATTCTGCTTCAGGTTTTCATTCAAACCTAAAGGAAATATCTGGGGTGCTGATCCTACTTGGGCAGATAGTGATCAGAACCTTGGATAACACCAATAAAGTTAGGACTAAGGCCAGGAGTGCGATTTACCACTTCACCGACATGGAAACCAGCCAGCACTATTGCCCTACATTGGATAAAGAGGATTTTGTAACACCTGTAGCCAGTGGCAGGAAAGAAGAAAACAACAACTGTAGCCAATGGGCACAAATATGGTGCCAGTTCCTGGCAAACTATGGTCCCCTGTATCAGACAGTTCTACAAGCACTGATCTAAAAGATCTGGAATCCTGAAACATCATTTGGAGAAGCTCTATATGGTTTTCCTGTTCAAGCTGCCATTTCCCTCCTCACATTTATTATGTATGCCCGAAGGAGGCTTAAGACTTCTTTAATTCAGGCAGGAGCCCTAATGTGAACTCATTCCAGCAGAAAGTAGCGGAGATAATTTCTTCTCCCTTCACTCATCCACACCCTTGGGTGGAATAACATTATGGTGCAAATACTGCAGAATCAGTGTAGGCTGTCCATCAATTACACTTTGGCATCCAAATGGTTCATGAAAATGATACACAAGTAATATTAATTACAGAGAGTTGAAACGTGCCCTCCAGCTCCTATTTCTAAAGCAGTCTAACATGTTTAATGCAAATGTAATGAAAGGAAAGATACAGGCTGACGCCAACCTCTCTGTCTGCTGCTAAATGCCTTTGAGAGGGGCACAGATGAATTGGCACCATCCAGTAGCTGTTTGGCACAGTGTTGGAGCTACTAACAAGTTCTTAGTATTTCACCTACAATTGCAGGATTTTTAAGCACGTATTAGGCAATCCCCAATTCACAAGCTCAGCCTATTTTCTTGGGATAACATGAGCTTCCCAAGGGCTGCTTAGACCATGATAGCTGAGGGATTCTGGGAGCTGCAGTACAAAACAACAGTTCTGTTCAACTTTTCCAGTTTCTGATAATATTTTTCACAGTGGCCAACCAACTGCCTCTGTAGAAGCTCACAAGCTAAATGTTATTGTGATAAATTTTTAGGGGTCTCCTTGCTCTTTGAAACCCTATGTCTTGAAGTTAATCAAACTGTCTGAAGCTGTGCAAAATTTAATTTAGAAAAAGCAAATCATCACAGTATTAGAAGCTGAGAATTTCAAGGGATGTTGCCATATAAAGAACATCCTAGATCAGGAGAGAGCGCTCATGTGGTGCAAGTGAAGGCAATGACAAACCTCCTCTGCACAAATCTTGCCAAGAAAACCCCAGGATAAGTTCTCCTTAGGGTCACCATAAATCAAACAACTTGAAGGCACACAACAACCACAAAAGCTAAGACAAATTGAAGCACCTTCCTTGATTTTTTAAAATGACTTTTGTGTCTAATAATAAATTGGCTTTAGTATATGCATATATATATATAGCAAGGGCATTTGTGTGTGTATATTTGAGTTCATTTTACAAACATAGAGATATAAATCTGCACTGATTCCAAATCCCACTCAGTGCTCTTAATAAGATTGGTAAAAATCAGTCAATTATGCATTCTATGCACTGTAATGATAAAGCCTGTACAATTTGGGTCTGGGTTACAATTCTATTTCCCCTTGTTATTGTTAAATGCCTTCAAGTTGACTTCAACTGAAGGTGATGCTATAAATAAGAGATCTCCAAGTCACCCTGTCATCAACAGCCCTGTTCAGCTCTTACAGATTCATAGGGTTCTCTGATTGAATCTATCCACCTGGCATATGGTCTTCTTTTTTTTTTTTTTTTCCATTGCTTTCAACTTTATCCAGGATTATTGTCTTATTTCCCTGACTACCTGAAATCTGAGATTTTTAGATAAGGACATATGGAGAGGAGGAGACAGAAACTGGGACATTTCAAAAGCAATCCCCAAAGTGGGACGACAGAAGATTAATCAGGACTGTCTGTCAAATTGAGACAGTTGGAAGCTATAGGTGCATGTGCTCTTGTGTGGTATTTTACAAAACTTCAACTACTGAATAAGGTACCATTTAAGCAAATAAATAAAAACTGCCATTTTAATCCTTTTTTCTTTCCTTAAAGCTTATACGCCAGAATACTGAGAGAAGGTGCAAAAGATATATGTTAGATAGGAAGAAAGGTGCAAAAGATATATGTTAGATAGGAAGAAACAATTTTGTTAACAATTTTTCTAGAATTGTAACAAAATAATTTCTTCCTTTTGTTACAATTGTAGCAAAACTGTAACTCTTGCATTTGCTGTTTCCTTTGGTCCCAATCTCTCCATGATTCAAGAATCCCAGAATTCCTTTCTTGCCTGCCTCAGGTAATTAGCTTTGAAACAAAAGGATAACTTCTAAAAAGCATTTCTGGCCACTATCCACAGGACTATGTGATTTGCTTCACCTGCCTCTCAAGTAATAGGCCCACACCTGTCTGTGGTTTAGCAAAATGGAAAAACACTTTTGAAGCCTAGGAGGGGGATTCCTAAAGCAAAGTTGCAACACGACGTACTGGAGTCTACAAAGATTCAAGAGCCTTGTTGGATGTTTGCAGTCCTTAAGATATTCACATGCCTAAAACAGGTAAGAGAAAAACATAATAGGGTCCCAGGTCAGGGCTTGGAAAATGTTACTGAAAAAGCAAACATGCTGGTATTACCCTTCTTTTTTAAAGGGTCATTATTGGGACCCTTCAACCAAGGTAAAACATTTTCTTCTTCTTAAATTTGGACTGAATT
>CM034701.1:10268442-10281049 GCA_020142125.1 Phrynosoma platyrhinos
TTATCCTATTCTGAAAAGTTTCTGGTACTTCAAGTCTTGCCACATCCTGCTGCCCAGTTCCTGAAATGATCTACCCTTCTGTTATTTCTTGTATGAACCACTATCAGAGCTGAGTAGATCTTCCATGCTGACTTAGGTATATATGAAGTCTCCTTGTAGTCAACTCAGTATGGAGTCAAGCTCAGTAATGCCAACAACAAGAGTGGTGAATTTCTGTCGCTGGGAATGAATCCAACCTCATGAGGTTCCCCAGATGACCACATGTCCATCTTCATTTCCCCACTGCTTAACGGTACACCTTCCAATCCACCTTATCCAGCCCCCAAATTCTAAAAGAGCCCAGTCTTTTTCCTCTTGAATGCCTATTTTATTTTTATTTTCTATATAAGGTGTTTTTTTAATTGGGAGTGGGAGTGTGCTGCATTTTTATCTTTATTGTAATATAGAGAGAACATTAAAATTACAATGAAGAGAAATGCAGGATGCAAATTATGGCCCTGCATGGGGGAAAGTTTCAATATAAATTAAATGATAAATGTTTTGAAATGCTTTTATACTTTTTAAATTAAAGGTGTTTTAATATGATATTTATCTAAATACCTTTTTAATCATCAGGCTTTTAGATCTAACTTGTTTTAACTGTGTCATAAGTGGGTTTTGGTTCCATGTTAAGAGAAAGGCAGCATATAAAAATTAATAAATACATAAATAAATTTTGGTAGGGTGTGTGTGCTATATTGTGTTACTTTTCACACAACCAGGTAGCTATCAACAACTCTTGAAATTCCCCATCACCCTATTTGTTCAACTTTTATGCAGAAAATTTCATATGAAGAGGAGGTTTAGGCAGGAGGAAGGAACATCAACAATGTAATAAACACAGATGACACTCTACTACTAGCAGAAAGCATCACAGGACAATTACTAAACAAAGTCACAGAACAAAGTGCAAAGGCCTACCACTGAACATAAGCAAAACAAAAATAATGACCATGGAGGATTTACAGGTTAAACCTGGATAATGAGAAACTTAAAATAAAGATTTCCCATACATTGGATCAAACACTGATCAGAATGATGACTGTAAGCAAAAAATCAGACAATGGCTAGGAATGGGAAGGGCAGACATGAAAAAAGTATACAAGGTCCAAAAGTGTAAAGATACACAACCAAGTACTAAAGTGAGAAGTGTCCGAGCCAGTGTGTTCCTCATTACCATGTACGGATGTGAGAGCTGGATAGTGAAGAAAGTGGAGAGGAAGAATATCAACTCATCTGAGAGGTGGTGCTGGAGAAGAGTGCTGAGAATATTGTGGATGGCAAAAAGACAAAAATTGGGTCCTAGAACAAATCAAACCTAAACTCTCCCTGGAAGCCAAGATGATTAAGTTGAGGCTGTTGTACTTTGGCGACAACATGAGAAGGCACGAATCATTAGAAAAGACAATAATGCTAGAAAAAGGTAAAAGGTAGTAGAAAGAGAGGAAGACCACATGTCAGATGGATGGACTCCATCAGGGAGTTCACAAGCCTGAACCTACAGGATTTGAGCAAAGAGGTTGAGAATAGGGAGCCATGGAGAGGCCTTACTCACAGGGTCGCCAAGGCAGCTAATAACAACACACACATCCATTAAAGGAACAGGAGTCTTGGCCCTTATCACACATGGCAACCCTGTGCTATAATTGTGTAGTGTGAAATGGCTCCAATCTGCACAGTATCTACCATACTTAGATGGTGGAAGTTGCTCTCTGGGGTTTTAGGCAGGAGATGCTGGAGGCTGAACCTGGGATATTGTATGTAAAAAGCATCTAGTGAACATTCCTTCCGCAGGTAGGCTTGGCAGAAGAAAAGTGATAGGTAGGAAGGTCTTAAGCATACTGTATGAATATGATTGCCAGGTAAAATAAGAGAGAGGGCTCCTGTCCATTTCAAAAGAGGGAATTTCAGCTTGTGTTGCTTGTCGTACAAGGATGGCCTGCTGAAATTCCCTCTTCTACATAACCATTAAAAAGAATGGCACTCTGCCCTATAGTTCACCTGGCAACCCTATGTATGGATGATGTGCACTGAACAGTGCATTAAAGCAGTACTCATATCATTGAGCTCTTCCAAAAAGCAGTGGTGCTGATCTCAGACATAGTCTAAGAGCGCCAGCAGATGAGGAAAAAAAAAATCACTTTGACTGTGTAACTCTTGAATCAAGGAAGCTCAGTGGAATTTGGTGAAAATCACTTTCTGAAATGTTGCATGAGTAGATGTGACACATCATTAGTGGGAAGGTAAAGGACAGAAAGAAGGAAGGAAAAATTTGGGATATTTCAAGGAATAGTTTGGATGCAAACCTGGAAATATACAGTGTAAGTCAAAACAAAAAGAACTAGAAATTCTCAATACTTCTGGAGCCTTTATCTCCTTCTGAGTGAGCCCTAGGAATGGCCATTTTGGATGATGAATTTACCACCAGTCTAAAGCCACATTTTTTTAGATGCCTTCAAATCTGCATACTGACAACTGCAATATTATTTTAGATTTATTTAACTTGTGCTTCTACTCTCCTCTCACACAATATAAAGTTTACCATTAGGGTATATACATGTAGATAGGGAAAAAAAACCCTACAACTATTTCATATGTCTGACATATATGAATGGCCTGTATACTTATATGTGTGTTGTGTTAAGTTGACTTTCATTATAAAACTTGAGAACTAAATAGTAATTTTTTAAAGAAAATTTCATTATAGGTGCGTAGGGTAACAGTTGATAAGAAAAGAATATAGGAAGGGAAATTTAAATGTAAAGAAATAACCAACACTGAGGTGGAAGGAAGTCAAAAGAGATGTAATGATGTGCAGATCACAACAGAGAAATTGAAAGACGCATGATATAAATGTTGCATTAGCAGCTCCAGTGCCTTTTGGCCTAGAAATATTTTTATGGCTACTTTCAGGGGATTACAATTTTAAAATCAACCTGCCTGGATTATAAAAAAGAGTATCTTTTTGTTGTAAACCGCCCAGATTGGTTCACCACCGGGCGGTAGATAAATAAAATTTATTATTATTATTGTTGTGTACTATTTTTTTTTAAAATGTAGCTTGGAAGACAAGTCCTAGAAGAAAATTATCAGTTTCAATAATCATTCTTTATCAAAATGATCCGTTGCTAAGCATATGTTTTGGAGATACTCTTTTTTTTAATCCAGGCAGGTTGATTTTAAAATTGTAATCCCCTGAAAGTAGCCATAAAAATATTTCTAGGCCAAAAGGCACTGGGCTATTTTCAAGAATAAAATCATCTCTTTTTACAACATCCTGAGACTTTGTCTCTTTCCCACATCTATTGGGTGTTATTTTTATTTTCAGAGCTTGGAAAAGTTCCCTTTTTGGGGACTGCAACTCCCAGTGACCGTGACTTGTGCTCCAAATTGTACTCGTCTCAGCTTTGTTCATGAGAGTCAGCATGGTTTGGTGGCTTGAATGCTATCCCTGCAATTTTCGAGTACAGACTATAATTCAAACACAGTCATTCTCAAATAGCTTTGCGCATTCATTCTATTTTTAATCAGAGCTTGGGGGAGATTACTTTGTAGACCAAAAGTAACCCACATAACCCAACAAAATTGCTGTAATATTCAGTGTTGAACCAAACTTATGTTGGATTTATAGATACTCATGATAAACCAATCATCAGGAAATAATCTCATGTCTATGAAAGCTCATGCTACCAGCTTCTTTCTTTCTGTTAGTCTCAAAGGTACTACAAGATCCTTTTGCACACTCATTCACCAATGTTGCTGGAGATGAAGTGGGCACACCTGCCCTGGATTCCTTGGAACTTAGGGATTCATAGGATGATGAAACCAGCTGCAGTAAGTCAAAGCCAGGTAAAATCCTGACAAAACACCTTTCCCTATAAACATGCCATGTGTTAAACAATTTCAAGCATATACAATAAAAATTTTAAAAATCATGTACTTAACAGATGCAAATCATACATAAAATATATTTTGGCTTTGCTTCCAATTGCTTTGAAAAGGAAGAGAAGTGGCCACTTCCTTTAAGATCCTGGATGTTGACCATTTAGCAAATCATCCTTTATTATTTATTAAAACTGCTCTTCATCCTTACAGATACCAAACCAAAGTGCAAATACAGCTAAAGCACTAAAATGTTATCAAAACCACTATTTCAGTCCTTTTAATCATCAGAAGAAGGCTGCTCGGAATGTAAATAGGCTCATAGTACCAGTTTAAAAAATAGAGGTGGAGTCTCCCTTATCGGGAATACCGAAATCCAAAATATTCCAAAATTTAAAACCCTTTTTCATGGATGGCTGAGAGAGTATCACCTTTGCTTTCTGATAGTTCAATGTACTCAAACTTTGTTTCATGAACAAAATCATTAAAAATATTGTATAAAATCATCTTCAGGATATGTGTTTACATATGAAGCAAAAATGAATTTTGTGTTCAGTCTCATTATGTACATATATGCAAATACAGGAGCCAGTGCAGTGGCTTGAGCACTGGACTATGACTCTGGAGACTAGGGTTCGAATCCATAGAAACCCACTGGGTGACCTTGGGCAAGTCACACTCCCTCAGCCTCGGAGGATGGCAATGGCAACTCCCTTGTGAAGAAGCTTGCCAAGAAAAACCATAATAGGTCCACCTTGGGGTTGCCATAAGTCTGAAAACTTGAAGGCACACAACAAGAACAACTGCAAATACAGATATTCCAAGATTGAAAAGACGTATGGTCCCAAGCGTTTAGGATAAGGGAGACTCAACCTGCAGTAACAAAGCACTTCCGAGAAATGTCTCAGCCTGCAGGAATGGTTGCGTGTCCAAACTTCCACCCTGTCTCTGGGTGGCCCTTCCTGGGTTTGTATGCGCATGCACGCGCACACACACAAACACACAATCATCGATGGCTTTGATGCATGCATTCCAAGGACAGGAAGGGTCTGTCTCTGCACAACGGCGCCCTTGCTAGGAGATGGGCCCTTGAGGCTTTTGTTAAAAACCATCACCAGCACCACCATAACCAAACAGCAACTCTGCAATAAAGAGAGGGGGCAAAGGGATGGGGAAAACCTCGGAGGAGGAGAGGAATGTGCCTTGGGCAGGCAAGGCAGGCCATCTCACCTGGCGGCTTCCAGGTAGTCAAATAAATAACCCAGGGGAGGCCTCTCAGCAGCTCACTTTCCTCTTTCCCCCTGTTTTCAAGTATCCTACCATTAGATCAGCAACAGATGGACCTTCCCCAACTGATCTGCTGCAAAAGAATCATTTTGACAGTAATTACCATGAGGTTAAAGACCAGAGCTTGGGAAAAGTTCCTTTTTGGATACAGCCAAAGAATTGTTTTGACAATAATTTCTGTGTGATGAAGGACAAGTATTTGGGGAGTGTAGAGCACCTATCTGGTATAGTGGTTTGCAGTGTTGGGCTATGACTCTGGAGATCAGGGTTTGATTCCTTGCTCAATTATAAAAACACAGTGGGTGACCTTGGGCAAGTCACACTCTCTCAGCCTCAGAGGATGGCCATGGCAAACTTCCTTCTGAAGAAACTTGCCAAGAAAAGCCTGTGATAGCTTCACCTTAGGGTCAAAAATCCCACTGAATCCCATTTTGGGAGAAAGGTGGGGTATAAATCCCTTAAATAAATAAAATAAATGATTTGGAGGCAAATTACAACAACATATAACAAATCTGGGGAATATCCCTGTTTGGACTACAACTCCCAGAACCCACACTGCTCGCTGGAGGATTCTGGGAGTTCTAGTCAGAACAGTAACTTTCCCCAAGATTCAACCCAAAACACAGCATCCTCTTCTGTCTTACCTGTTTGTTTATTATTTGACTATGTCTGATTTGTTAAATTAACTGCTATCTGTTATGTCTCTACTATTTTTTATGAAACCAATAAAACATGAAATTAAAATAAACCAGCATACAACAATGCATTTTTTTCTGGGAATGAAACAAAAGGGAACACTGAGTCCAAGTGACCAATACAATTCCTCCAAAGTGCTGTTGCCGACGACAAAAATCCAAACTCACGCCCAGGATTCATTTTTTAAATTTGTTTTTTTACAGTGTTTTGGTGTGGTATTTTTATATTGCTCTTAAACTTCTTTTGTAAACATTTTTAATGTGTTATGGAAGCCGCCCTGGGTCCTGGCCTGGGAAAAAGTCAGCATATAAATAAAGTAAATAAATAAATAGTCGTTGTGTGCCTTCAAGTACGTACAATAGTTTCCAATTTATGGCAACCCTAAAAAGCAAACTTATCACAGTATTTTCCTGGCAAGATTTGTTCAGAGTGGGCTTGCCTTTGCTTTCCTTTGAGCCTGAGAGTGTGTGACTTCACCAAGGCCACCCAGTGGGTTTCCATGGCTGACTGCGGATTCGAATCCTGGTCTCCAGACCATTATACTTCACTGGCTCTCACAGGATTAGAAGCCACCTAAAAAGAGACCACCAGTTCCAGGGGGCTTTTGAGGCCAAGGGGCTACTCAGGATCAGAGGATGCCGGGAAACCCCTATGGCTCCTTCCCTTCTGGGGAAATATAACCTGATCAGAACCAGCCCCAGAATCAAGTTTCACAACAAGTAGAGCGAGCAAAGGAGGGAGGGAAAAGAAAAGCAAACCTTCCCGCCAACATGAAACCCAGATTCATGTTTCTTTTTCTCCCCCTCCCTGGTGACATAAAACCTGGGCAAATGATTAACGCTGTCAAATAAAGGGAGGGAAACCATCTTGCAAGCTAAGGAGAACGACATGTGTGTTGTGGAAGAATCTATATGGGAGGCTGGCGGGGAAGGTATATAAAAGTATATAAAAGCATACGGGGAGTAAGGTGGAAGAAAAGAATTTTTTCTCCCTTATTTTATGGGGTGAGAGCCTGCAGAGCCAGGCAAGGGGGAACCGCCATCTATCTATATGGATAGTGCTAAATAAATAAACGATAATAATATTGTTAGCGTTTATTTGTATAGGGCCATTCATGTAAATGACGAGATATACAGGGAGAAAAATTTCTGTTCTTCTACTTACTCCCTGGAAGGTGGAATACTGTATACTTTTATATACCTTACTCTTTCTTTTTTGCACTATTATTATTATTATTATTATCAACCCTAGTGCAAAAAAGAAAAAAATATATAAAAGTCCCTCGTGCAATCACAACCTTCAGGCCTCATAAAAGGTTTGTGCATTATTATTATTATTATTATTATTATTCACCCTAGTGCAAAAAAGAAAGAGTAAAGTATATTAAAGTATATAAAAGTCCCTCACACAATCCCACAACCTTGAGGCCTCATAAAAAGTTTGTGCATCATCATCATCATCATCATCATCATCATCATTTATTATTCCTAGTGCAAAAAAGAACGAGTAAAGTATATAGAAGCATATAAAATTCACGTGATCCCACAACTTTCTGGCCCCATTAAAGATTTGTGCAACATTATTCTTACTCTTATTATTCACCCTTGTGCGCAAAAAGGCTCCTTTTTCAAGTCTTTAGGCTGCCCTGGCATGGATTATAAGGTTGCATGAATTTTTTTATGGGACCTGAAGGCTGTGAGTATTTCGTGAGGGACCCACAATGTCTCAAAGTAGCAGTAGTGGCAAGGAATGGGAATACCTGCCCTCTGAGGGGATTTTTTTTTAGTTTTATTTGAGAGGGAAATGAAATAAAAAGGGCAAAGAAGGGAAAACAATGACACTCTTGTGGGGGGGGGGGTTAAGGGGGAAAGGCGCATGGGAAAGTGAGCCTCCAGGCAGAAATTTTGGAAGGTTATGGGGAGAAAGAGGTGAATGAAGGAAGCGGAGGGGGAGAGAATTTTTGGTGTGGGATTTTGTGGGCTTGAGTGCAGGAAAAAGGATTGCTGATGTAAATATGTTGGGAAGGGGGAACAAAAAATTATAAAGGTTAACTTTCTCCTTTTTCTCCCCAGCAAAGGAGGAATGGTTTGTGTTTAAGAGGAGTGTGTAAGAAACTGAGAGGGGAAAGGGCTTTCTGAAGGTAAACGGCCATGTTTGTCGAGAAAGGAGAGCCAAGCAAGGACAGAAGGAATGAAAGGAGGCTGCCAGGAAGCCAGAGGAGAGGGGAGGGAAACAGGAAGGACAAGAAACAGGCAAGGTGTGAGAGGCCAGGAACAAAGCCAATATGAACAACATATTGGTGGCAACCAGAAACCCCCATGATAGGTTTGCCTTAGGGTCACCATGAGTCAGAAATGACTTGGAGGAACACCACCACCACCACAAAACCAGTTCAGTGTGGCGTAGTGGTTTGAGTGTTGGACTACAGCGCTGTTGAGACCAGGGTTCAATTCCCCACTTGGCCATGAAGACGCACTGGGTGACCTTGGGCAAGTCACACACTCTCAGTCTCGGGGGAAGGAGGCACAAAACAACAACAACAAAACCAGTTCAGCGTGGCATAGTGGTTCAAGTATTGCACTACAAATCTGTTGAGACCGGGGTTCGATTCTCCACTCAGTCATGGAAACTCCCTGGCAAGTCACATGCTCTCAGCTTCAGGGAAGGCAATGGCAAATCCCCTCGGAACAAATCTTGCCCAGAAAGCCCCCATGATAGTTTTGCCTTAGGGTTAAGTCTAAGTTGGAAATGACCTCAAGGCAACACAACAACAATAACAAACCCAGATCAGCATGGTTTGATGGAATACAACTCTGTTGAGACCAGGGTTCGATTCCCTGCTCAGACATGGAAACTCACTGGCAAGTCACATGCTCTCAGCTTCAGGGGAAGGCAATGGCAAATCCCCTCTGAACAAATCTTGCCAAGAAAACCTCCACGATGACTAGCTTAGGGTGGTCATAAGTCGGATATGACTTGATGTCACACAATAACACTAGTCAGCATGGCGTACTGGTTTGTGTGTTGGAACCCATTCCCTGCTCAGCCATGAAACCCACTAAGTGACTTTGGGCAAGTCACACACACTGTCAGCCTCACAGGAAGGCAATGGCAAACCTCTTCTGAACAAATCTTGTCAAGAAAACCCATGTGATAGATTTCATCTTAGGGGTGCCATAAGTCCATAACAACTTGAAGGCAAACAACAACATCAACCAGTTCAGAACCCCAGAAGGGGCCACCAACTCACAAGGTGGCCTTCGGCCAGCAAACCACCCTTGTACTCTTGCTACAACCATTTCCCTCTTAACCCACAATATGGGGGTAATGCAGTATGAGTGTTCCACACTGCAGGGCTCTTGTGAAGCTGCCCAGAAATGAATATTTATAATATAACTATTAAGGCAGGCAACATTGAGGCAAACTGTGCGAACGAAGCTGTAGCATAACTGAGCATTTGAGGAAGTAGATTTAAGCCTAGGAAAGCTGGGCCTGCATGAATGTCCCCCTCCAACAACACCTGAACTGAGATCAGCAACATCTTCAAAATTCAGGCTTGTGACTAGCATCCTCAAAAAAATTTTTCTCCTGTATGATTTTTAACATCTTTGCTTGAGACGAAGCTAGTGGAGCTTCAAAAGCTTGCAACATGTATTTTGAACATTTTGGATGAGCAATAAAGCTATCACTGTTTTGTGGATTTTGAATGTTATTGGGTTTTTTGCTCAGTTAGTTAGTCTCAAAGGTGCAACCAGGACTCTTTGCACACTGATATTCCAGATTAACAGGGCCATGTATCTGAAATCAAGCAAAGTCTGATGGAGAATATGGAGGGTGTGAAATGAGGGACCAAGGATATTGTGTGAAAGGTGTAGGATAAGGGAGATTAAGCAAAGTAAGAAAAGCAGGGAACAGAAGGAACTGGAAAGGAATTAAGACTAGGGAAAACCAGGAAGTTGCATGAGAGAAGCAGGGAATAAAGGTAGGCCAGACAAAACAAGAGAGGAGGCGGCAAGAAGAAAAGGGGGAGGAATAAAATCAAGTCAAATTTGGGTGGGAATTCAGTGGGGAAAGTAAAGGAACCTGATGGGGAAATACAGCGGGGGAACCAAGGCAGGAGATTGGGCTGAGTTTAAATGGTGCCTCAGGGTGCATCCACACTGTAAAAATAATGCTGTTTTGACACCATACTTTGAGAGCTGTAACTTCATCCTATGGAACCTGGGATTTGCAGTTTCACAACATCTTTAAGCCTTCTCCGACAAAGAGTGTGGGGCGCCTCACCAAACTACAAATTCCAGGATGCTGTAGGGCAGATGGCAGTTAAAGTAGGGTCCAACTGCATCATTTCTACATTGTGTAGATACACACACACACACACAGTCTTCTAAGCCCAAGACTTTACCACTGGAAGCAGGAGCCTACAGCATCATACCTCTGAGCATATAGTGAGTTCATTTTCCTTCTTTAAGGAAGCAGCCTTTCACCCCCCACACAAAGGGGGCTGCAAAGAGAGCAGGAAGGCTGTAAGGGTCAGGTCCCCCACTCCATCCTATGGAATCCTGGGATGTGCAGTTTCACAAAGCCATTTATGCCTTCTCTGCCAAAGAGACCCAGGGTGGGCTTCACCAAACCACAAATCCCAGGATGCTGTAGGATGGGGTCGTGTCAGTTAATGTGGGCCCCAACTGCATCATTTCTACAGTGCATAGATACAATACACAGGACTTTACTACTGGAAACAAAAGCCTACAGTACCATGCCTCTGAGCATACACAGAGTTCCATGTTTCATTCTTAAGGAAACAGCCTTTCTCTCCCACACATAGAGGGGGGGCTGGAAGGAGGGCAGGGAAGCTTCAAGGAGCAGAGGTCATTTTAGTCTACAGGCAAACCTGCACATAAGACACCATCACCACCACCACATCTGCTTCCCTGCTTGCTTTCCCTTCCTTGAAAAAAAACGCCTGAAGGAAAATCTGGATTTTCCATACTGAAAAATCAGTATGTAAAAGGGTCTTGTAGCACCTTTGAGACTAACTGAAAGAAAGAAGCTAGTACCATGACCTTTCCTAGACTTGAGTCTACTTCCACAGATGCACAGGGTCTAGGAAAGCTCATACAACCAACTTCTTTCTTTCAGTTAGTCTCAGAGGTGTTACAATATCCCTTTGCATACTGATTCAGAGATTATGTCTCTGAATTTTGTCTGAAGTTTTGATGTGAGGTTCCCACTCCTTCAGGCTTTTATTTTTCAAGGGAGGGAAGCAAGCAAGCAAGGAATCAAGCAAGGAAATATAAATACAACCAAGCAAGAAGCCATACATGCATGGAAGGAAGGATGTAAACAAGGAAGCATACATGGTAGGAAGGAAGGATATATGTAGGGAAGCAAGGAAAGATACATGCAAACAAGCAAGGGAGCATACATGAAAGGAAAGAAGGAAGGAACCATGCAAGGAAGGAAGGATGTATAAATGAATGGAAGGAAAGAAGGATACATGGAAGGAAAACAAGCAAGGAAGCATTCAAGGAAGGAATCATACATGCATGAGAACAAAGAAGGATACGTGGATGGAAAACATGCAAGAAAGCATACAAGGAAGGAAGGAAGGAAGCGTACATGCATGGAAGCAAGAAAGGATGCATGGAAGGAAAACAAGCAAGGAAGGAAGCATACATGGAAGGAAAGAAGGAAGGAACCATGCATGCAAGGAATGAAGGAAGGAAGGAAGGAATCATACATGCATGGAAGTAAGAAGGGATACCTGGAAGGAAAACAAGCAAGGAAGCCATGTACGCCAGCAAGAAAACATGCATGCAATCTAGGAAAGAGGGAAGCATGCATGCAGAGAACCAAGGAAAGAAGGGAGCAAGCATGGAGGGAATCAAGGAAGCGTGAATGCAAGGAAGTAGATATACAGCCAACCAAGAAGTATGTCAAGAGATCTTGTAGCACCTTTGAGACTTAACTGAAAGAAAGAAGTTGGCAGCATGAGTTTTCCTAGGCTTCAGTCTACTTCCTTAGATGCATTTGGAAGGAAGTAGACTGAAGTCTAGGAAAGCTCATGCTGCCAACTTCTTTCTTTCAGTTAAGTCTCAAAGGTGCTACAAGAACTATGGACATACTGATTCTACAAACTAACAGGGCTAGGTCTTTGAATGGAACCAACCAAGAAAGCATGCATACAGGGAACCAAGGAAGCATAGGGGGCCATGGAAGCAAGGACTTATGCATGCATACAAGGAATCATGAATGCGAGGAACTATACATATACAATCAACCAAAACAAACAACAACAACAAACATAAAACCATGTATACAAGGAGCCAAGGAAGCATGTGCCCAGGGAAGCAAGGAAGAATGCATGCAGGGAATTAGGGAATCATGCCTGTAAGGAAGTTTACATAGGGAGGTACTAAAACAAATGGAAAAATGGGAAGCCATACTTGCCCACGGAGAATCATAAGGGAATACTTACCCATAGGGAATCATTGGGAAACAGTTGCCCATAGGAAATCATAGGGGAATACTATTATTTCCCAATGTTTCCCTATGGGCAAGTATTCCCTTATGATTCTCCGTGGGCAAGTACGGCTTCCCATTTTCCCATTTGTTTTAGTACCTCCCTATGTAAACTTCCTTGCAGGCATGATTCCCTAGTTCCCTGCATGCATTCTTCCTTGCTTCCCTGAGCACATGC
>CM034701.1:10315608-10334323 GCA_020142125.1 Phrynosoma platyrhinos
CCAAAGGCCTCAGAGGGCCGCATCCGGGCCTTAGGTTGCCTACCCCTGTTGTAGAGCAATGTTTCTTAGGCTTTCCAATATGGTTGACTAGTAGGGTTCTCCCCCTGCCCCCACATGTGCCAGGGACTGCTATCATATTTGTGCTCATTGGTTGTAATGGTTTCCTTCGTTCCTAGAAAGTTGGCACAGACCAGCTACCAATGGCTCCATGGCCTACCACTTTGGATAAGATGATTGTAGAGGATTCTGGCCTGGGGCTTGTTCTAGGCACACACATACTACATACATAGTTTTTGTGGGTTTTTTTGGGCTACCAGTCCTGAAAAACACCAAAATCAAGACTCAGCACATGCAAATGAATATCACCCAGTGTCAAGGGGTTTCCCAGCAGACAATGGATCACTAATTAAATAGACACAAATCTTCCTTGCATGTCCTCCCACCCTGAGGCCTTGCCATTCACCAGCAGACCAACATACAGATTAACATGTAAATCACTTCCTCTCAACCAAGGGTCACACAGTATATATACCCACACATCTCCATGCCACCATTCTCTGAAGATGCCAGCCACAGATGCAGGCAAAATGTCAGGAATAAACTCTTCCAGAACACAACCACATAGCCCCCCAAACCTACAAAAAACTATGGAAGCTGGCTGTGAAAACCGTTGCCTTCACATTACTACATACAGTTTCCAAATTTCTGTGTGTAAAGTGGCAGAGCACATGTTAGAACCCACCTGCCACTCCTTTGCAATTGTGCTTTCCAGGGTAAGACAAAGCCCTCCAATTTTCCTGATTTGGCACAATGGGTTCTTACATGTGCTCCCAATTTAATCCTCTGTAGTCCTGCTATTTTAGCTGCTTTTAAAATGTCCCACTTTCTTTTTCTTCTTCCCTCTTCCCCCCTCTTCCTTTAGCTGACTTAAGTTACAGTAGACTTAAGGGCCTTTACAGACTGACAGAAATAATGCAGCTTGAGGCCACTTGACTGCCCTGGCTCAATGCTAGGGAATCATGGGAACTGTAGTTTAGTGTGGCACCAGAGCTCTCTGACAGAGAAGGCTCAATGTCTCAGAAAAATTACAGTTCCTATCATTCCCTAGCATTGAGCCAGGATAGTTAAAGTGGCCTCAAGCTGCATTATTTCTGGCAGTCTGTAAAAGCCCTAAGTTTGAAATGCAAAAATACTTTGTACTGAATTAACTCAGTGTGGGGAGAGCAGAGGAAGGGGCAGAAACTTGTCCTTACCTGTTGATGTAAGTAAAAGGAAATTGCTGCAGCATCTCCTAGCTTGTGTGTTCTTCCTCATTAATAGCTTCCTCATTAATAACTTTTGTGTCTTCTTGACCACAGTCTGATGTTGCTTGTCCACATGTGTCCAGGTTTTCATCTGTGAAATGTTGGAGGGTAATAGGGTAAGATCAGTAATAGCCAAGTGATTTTCAAGGCAAGAATGGGGAACCACAGACTCTGATAATGTATCCAATGTATAGCACCAGTCTGACCTTCTGGGTTCCCCAGGAGGCAATACTTCTTTTCAGCAGCCTTGTTTGACAAGGTTCCTGCTATTGTATTCCCAACCCACCCAACCCATTCTAAAAGCTGGAAAAGCAGACAAGAAAAAATTCCTATGGTTTTGTTACTGAAGAGTTTTAAGCTAGAATATGCTGGTTCTACTCTTTTGTCTTTGGTCTTGCTCACCACTGGAATGCCCTCTCCACATATCTCCATCTCAAATGAATTTGGCCTTTGGGCTAAAGGACCTTCCCTACCTTTGGTTTGAGGCAGAGAAATGTCCCTAAAAGATATTGTTCTATGAGAACCCTGAAGATAAATATCCTCCTGAAGTCTATTTTTTACCCTCTTCACTCACCCAGACACTCCAGACCACCCTTTTTGCACCCATATCCTCGAATGGAGATTGCATTCAAGAAATCAGAAAACTAGGATCATAGAATCATAGAATCATAGAGTTGGAAGAGACCACAAGGACCATCCAGTCCAACCCCCTGCCATGAAATCAAAGCATACCCAACAGATGGCTACCCAGCCTCTGTTGAAAGACCTTCATAGAAGGAGACTCCACCACTCTCTGAGGGAGTGTGTTCCACTGTCAAACAGCTCTCACTGTCAGGAAGTTCCTCCTAATGTTGAGGTGGAATCTCTTTTCCTGGAGCTTACATCCATTGTTCCGGGTCCTATTCTCTGGAGCAGCAGAAAACAAGCTTGCTCCCTCCTCAATATGACAACCCTTCAAATATTTAAAGAGGGCTATCGTATCCCCTCTTAACTGTCTCTTCTCCAGGCTAAACATACCCAGTTCCCTAAGTTGTTCCTCATAGGGTTTCATGGTTTCCGGACCTTTCACAGTTTTAATTGCCCTCCTCTGGACACACTCCAGTTTGTCAACATCCTTTTTGAATTGTGGTGTTCAGAACTGGACACAGTATTCCAGGTGAGGCCTGACCAAAGCAGAATAAAGTGGCACTATTACTTCCCTTGATCTAGACACTATACTTCTTTTGATGCAGCCTAAAATCTCATTGGCCTTTTTAGCTGCCACATTGCACTGTTGACTTATGTTCAACTTGTGGTCTACTAGGACTCCTAGATCCCTTTCACACATAGTCTCCTTAAGCCAGGTTTCCCCCATCCTATATCTGTGCATTTAATTTTTCCGCTCTAAGTGTAGTACCTTACATTTCTCCGTGTTGAATTTCATTTTGTTAGCTTTGGCCCACCTTTTTAATCTATTGAGGTCATTTTGAATTTTGATCCTGTCCCCTGGGCTATTAGCTATGCCTGCTAATTTGGTGTTGTCTGCAAATTTGATAAGCATACCCTCTTTTTTTTTTTTTTTTGTCCAAGTCATTGATAAAGATGTGTAATAGCACTGGGCCCAGGACAGAACCCTGTGACACTCCACTGGTCACTTCTCTCCAGGATGAAAAGGAGCCATTGCTCCGCACCCTTTGGGTTTGGCTGGTCAACCAATTACAAATCCATGTAAGAATTACCTTGTCTGGATGACCAGCTCTGAAGGAACTAGACAAGATCCTGAAGTGTAAAGAGATATTGAATTCCCTCTGTATCCACTGATTCTTTATCCACATATTCAACCATCCACAGCTTGAAAATATTAAAAAAAAAATTCCAAAAACCAAATCTTGATTTTCCTATTTTATATAAGGGACACAATTTCACTATACCATTATATTTAATGGGGCTTGAGCATTCACAGATTTTGGTATCCATGAGGATGTGGGCCTGCAGTCAAATCTCAGTGGATACCAAGGGCCCACTGTACATGCCTACCTGAGGACTGAGGTTCACAAGGAAGAGCTGTCCTCTGTGTCCCACCAGTGACACCAGTATCTTGGGAAGGACATAAAAGAAGACCTTCTCTGTTGTTGCACTCTGGTTGTGGAATAGATTGGGCCCTTGGTATCTGCTGGGGTTGGTTTCAGGTGTCCCATTATATACACTATCATAGTAAAAGGGTGTCCCTCATATGAAATGGCAAAATCAAGATTTTTTTTCAGATTTTTTTTTTAAATCAAGCCATGGATGGTTGAATCTGTAGATGCAGAATCCATGGATATAATGGTCTGACTGTACCTTCTCCTCATTTGGCACCAGTGCTTGTGTAATTCTGGTGCCAACTAAAAGCATGTATTTTTTTTTATTAAAGCCCCAATGATTTTATCCAGATCTGTGTTATGGTTTAAAAGATGTTTAAATTCTTTTAACTCTTGTTTTAACTTGCCAAAATGCATCATATCTTTTGAGTGAGTTTAAACGATGTTAAATTAAAAACATAAATTACTGTTTGCATTTTTAAGTGGGTTAAGCTGATTTGTATTGCCTGCCACCCTGAGGTCTTATGATACAGAGCGAGATATAAATATTAAAAAATATAAATAAGTGTTGACTCTACCTCCTCATTGGTTATATCTCTTGTTTGCGAGTCGGGGTAGCTCAGGGACCTCACACGGCAAAAAGGGATGTTTTCTTCCTCACACCCTAACTTTGCACCGGAAAGCCCTTCTGTATGTGCAGCTGCCCTGGATGCTGCTGGAAAGCCATTTCGCCTTTGAGAAGTACATTGTGTCCTTGTGTCCCTTGTTTTGAAAGGGCAATGTATGTGAAGCAGGTGAGTCAGCCTTTTGTGCCCAGGACCAGGTGCTTTTCTAAGAGTTTCTTTGGAGTGGTGTGGTGCGGGTGGCATGCTAAAACACACCCTAGCAGTCATGTTTGCAAACACTCTGGGGTATAAAAAGGAAAGGAAAGATTGGGGTGTGTGTGTGTGTGTGTCTATGAATATGATAACCAGTTTTCCTTAACAGTCTCAGAGAGACTTGCTTTCATGTGGTTTCTTTTTATAGTGCCAGCACAGAATAAAATGTTGGGATGGTTACTACATTATGATTGTCTGTATAATAGTAGGCAAGTTATGCAGCATATATTTCCATAAACAAGTGATGAAAAGGAGAAATGCCCCAAAGGGCAAATACAGCTGTCTCTTGGTTTTTCTCTGGCTTCTTCTGCTGGTCAGAAGAGTTTGGAAGAGTTACTTTTTGGGACTCCTCCTCCTAGATCCACGGAGTCCAAAAAAGTGACTTTTTCCAAGCTTTGTTGGTCAGGGATGCTGGATGAATACAAATTGTGTGAATTTATACTTGATCTACATTACCTTAAATGCAGAATGAACATGCATATCCACTGGATTTTGCACTTTTCTGAATGTTATGAGGCAGTTCTTGGGAGATGAAGCATATGAAAACACACATTTAAATATGTATTTGAAAGAGATTTGGGAAGACCCCCCCTTATTTATAGAGAACTGGAATAAAGTGAAATTGTAGATTAAAAGACACCACAGTTACTGGAACTAGATTTTCCCTCTTGGTGAGATTTCATTGGATGGAAATTTTAAGTTACGGTAGATGTTGCACAAGTGAATCTCAGCCTATGCTGTCTGTTGCAACAATGTGGTGTCATATTGTGTATTCAACCTACACAATCATAGTGCTGTAATGCCACGTTAATTGCCATGGCTTCTTCCTGTGAAATCCCAGAATTTATACTTCTATGAGGCATGAAGATCGGAGGGCTCTAATGTTGTAGTGTGGGAGTGAATTAGAGAATGCAAAGTGTCTTGTCACAAACCCAGGATTTCATAGGATGGAGCCATGACAGTTCAGCTGATTTCAAACAGCTATTGAAACAGATTCCCTAGCTGCCAATTTGTTTTTGGGCACAGCTCAAAGTACTGCTCATGACCTATAGAGTCCTATAGGTCCAAACTGTCTGAAAGTTCATATCTCTCTATACAAACCTGTCAGAAGGAGGCCTTACTCTTAGGTCCAAAATACACTGCAGAAATAATTCAGTTTGAGACCACTTTAACTGCTCTGTCGCAATGTTAGGGAATCCTGGGAATTGTAGTTTATTGTGGCACCAGAGCTTTCTGACAGAGATGGCTAAATGTCTCACAAAACTACTGTTCCCAGAATTCCCTTGCATTGAGCCAGGACAGCTAAAGGGCCTTTGCAGACTGCCAGAAATAGTGCACATTAAATTGAGGCACTGCCCTGGCTCAGTGCTAGGGAGTCATGGGAATTGTATTTTTTTCTGGGACATTGAGCCTTCTCTGTCAGAGAGCTGTGGTGCCACAATAAATTACAGTTCCCATGATTCCCTAGCACTGAGCCAGGGCAGTGCCTCAATTTAATGTGCACTATTTCTGGCAGTATGCAAAGGCCCAAAGCGGTCTCAAACTGGATTATTTCTGCAGTGTGTTTTGGGCCTTAGTCCCACTAGTACAGGCCTGTCTGGTGAGACACGGGAGACACTCTTCTCCTTTATTCTCCAGCATTCCCTTTTATGAGAGGCTAGACTAGCCTCTTCTCAGTTGTCCTTTTGCCACTAGACAAAGACCTTTTTATTCAAAAAGGATTTTAATGATTCACTGGTTTCAGGGAGCCTTGCATGGGATGTATTTTTTAATTATTATATTTTTAAAAATATTTTTATACTCTTAAAAATTTGATGGTGCTTATAATGTGATGATGGTTTTATTGTGTGTTAACTTTTTACTACCATGTTTTTGGTTTATTTTTGTGATCTGCCTTGAGTTCTCTGTTGTGAGAAAGGTGGCATTTAAAATGAATGAATGAATAAGAAAATAATTCTATGGTGTGGAAGCATGCTGGGTTTTCAATTGTTGTAATCAGAGTAAAGAACAACATTGGTTACACTTTGGTCCACGAAATCGAAAAGTTGTAGTCTGCCCCTTGCTTCCATCCAGAACCTGTTCGACATAAAAGGCAGTGACCTTCCCAGATGGATTTGCATTTTCCATGAACATGTTATTGGCTGATGCAGTGAGTAGTTTGCCGTCTGTACATTGCTTAGTATTGTACATATCTTTAAAGTTTTGAATGGGTTATCTGTAGAACTTGCTTGCAGATTATCCTGGGAATCCTCTCTATCCAGGAAACCAAATTCAGCTCACCAGATGTTCTGTGAAATAGTTGAATGGGGTGGTGAAATACGTGAAATACATTTCAAGCTAGTGTATCTTCACTTCAGACACTACAGGACAAACCACTGAATTCAAATTACAAGAAAAGAGATTCCATCTACACATTAAGCAGAACTTTTTATGTGTAAGATCTGTTCATCAGGAGCATAGATTGCTTTGAATTGTGTTATATACTCTTCTTCTTTGTGTATGTATATTTGCCTTCAAGTTGTCTGTTGACTTTATGGCACCCCATGAATTTCATAGGGTTTTTTTAGGCAAGGAAGACTCAGCGGTGGTTTTGCCAGTTCCTTCCTATGAAGTATAGCTTACAGCACCTGACATTCATTGGCAGATCTCCTGTGTAGAAAGAACTGTGTATTAGAACTCCAGGAATTGCTGATGGATATAACTGTTTTTCCCACTTGTAGAGATGAGCATCTCCAAAAGCCCTGGGAGACTCTACATAACCAGCTTGATTGAATGTGAAAATTTGTCTCCTTAGACCAGTACATCAGACCTAAATAAAAAAGGGCAATCAATAAGGATGTATAGTCGCTGAATTTACAGAAATGAGATAAGAAGCAATATGTTTTCTAAAGCAGCAGACAGTGTTTTTTCGGATGTCTTTTGTTGAGTAAATTTCTTTTAGAGACAGATATGAGCCCCTGGGAGAACATTAGGAGCTGGTCTGAGAAGGAGGCAGGCGAGGAGGAGGGAGAAGATCATAGAAGCTGAGCCAGGATGATTACTGGAAAGTAACTGTATGGGGGCGGGTGAGGAGCCCCTGTCAGAATCCACATTTTTGAAAGCTTCATATCCTGTTTGATTTCTCCACTGGATACACAAGAGAATTGCGCTTAAAATGGACTAACATGGGTAAACAGAGATTTATAGTACAGCAAGATCATTTTCTGTTGAGGGCAAAATGAGTAAATATATTTATGTATTTGATCTAACTGTTGTGGGATTTCCTTCCACACACTCCAACTTTGAGAATTGTAGTTCCCAAGAGTGGTGAGAGTAATGATATGGTTCTTTTAAAGGGTTTTAAAAAACAAGGACTAGAAACATATATTTTAAAATTTTAGCTGTTGTGTCCAGGTTCTATGCAGTGAGATAGGTCCACATTATGGCAGAGAATAGTGGTTTGAGCATTGGACTAGGACTCTGGAGATCAGGTTTCGATTCCCCACTTTCCCATGGAAACCCACTGGGTGACCTTGGGTGAATCACACACTCTCTGCCCCAGAAAACCCCATGATAGGGTTGCTTTAGAGTTCCCATAAGTCAGAAAGAACTTGAAGGCACACAGCAACAACACAACAATGGCAGAGAATATAAGGATTTCTGGAGTTTCCTTCTACAAGGGATCTGAGCTCCTGCATCTGCAAGGACCTTGCTGTGAGCAACATCTTATAAAGTTGATGCCAGATAAAATAGAAATGAGCTGCTTTAATTTTCTTCTTCCTTATTCTTCTAGTAGTGGCTTTACGGTAGTGAGAACTTGGTGGGAAGTCACAGTGGAGACCACACTGGAAGAAGAGGTGATGGAGAGCTCCTGCTGGAAGTGAGCTAGTTTATGGGCTAGGTGATGAAGGGCAGTCCAGTCTTCTGTATATGCAAAAGATATGAGTAACTGCCATTTTGTTAAAGCCTTCTGTGAAATGAAGAGATGAATAAATGCAAATTCTGATGCTTGTATTGTAACAGTGTGTTCCTTTGCAATACTGCCTGTTGCTGGTAACTGTACTCTGAGTTTTCATGCATGAAAGTAATTTTATAGCATTGCATATGATAGGAATGACATTTGTAGATATAGAATTGATAAAATACAGACATTCCTATTAAAAATTGGATTGATGATTGTTGGTAAAGATCCTAAGTGCAAAAATCCAATATAGAACATCTCTTTTTAATAACCTCCAAATCCATAGAATTAGTTCAGCAGTGGCAAATACACACACATACAGTCATTTAAAAACCCATTCTTAGGCATACAGTGCTAACTTCAGTGAAACACCATGCATTATTGTATTTTTTGGACCTTCCCCTTAATGACCAATGTTCTTTTGAAAATATTTTCAGCCTTGCTTGCCCTTTTGCAAGTACATGAGCTGAGGATGAGACACATTCTTCAGTGCAGTCCTGTTTTCCTATTTTAGAAGCTTGACACAACGGCGTAAATCCTTACACCTTTCTCTCCTCCCTCCTTCTAGCTGCCTGTGGTTTTTAAAGGTTGAAAGCAGCTTGGCTCTAGATAAAAGCTAGAAAATTAAGGAAGCTGGCTTCCCTAATGGGGATCTGAAAGATTTATGAAAAGGCTTTTAAAAAAAATCCCAGTGTCAAAAGAAGACATGTGAGTGCTTGAGATTGCCAATTATGATGAGCATAAGTTGGAGGGTTTCCCCCTAGGCAAGAGCTGCATATGGCAAGAGCTAGTGTCATTGGCAGTAATGAATGAAATGGGTTTCATCATGGGTGGGCGACATATGGTCCATCATTGATGGGAGGGCCTCTCAATGTACTTTATGTGGCCTATGGACCTGTTCAGAATGCTAAATGTGGCCACCTTTATGTGGTAAAAAGGGTGCTTTTGATTCTCCATAACTGGAGAGGACGGCTTAACAACTAGTGGCCTACCAAGTTGAGCCTAGTCCACTGGCTGAGCTTGAGAACTCAAAAGGAGCCCTCTTGAATCAGGGCAAAGGTCTATTGAGTTCATATGATGGGCAACCATTTGCCTCTGGGAACTTGCCATTTGCCTTTTAACTTTCCAGTCATCTTTAAAATCCACCCAGGCCACTTGCCAGTTGCCTTAAATCCATCCATGTATTGTGGTAGTGGATGCCATAATTTAACTATTCACTGTTTAAAGGAGATACTTCCTTTAATCTTTTCTGAATCTCCCACCATTCAACTTCAGGTGATGCTGCTGAATTCTAATATAATGAGAGATGGAGAGGTTATTCATATGCTCCGGTCTGTGCACAAATTCAAGAAAACCCTTGTGATTGCTTCCTTTGTGGGACCATAGAAGTGAAAACCCATCAGACCATCAAACATGGCAGGTGGAACCTCACAAGTTGTGCAGCCTATTCAACAGATGATATGGAAAACCTGTGGTGGTCTGTTTTTTCTCCAGAGGTCCCGTAACCTAATCAGAACAAGACTTCTGTTAATGTCCTCTCATGCATGCTGGCCTCATCATGCAAACAATCTAAATAATTGCTTCTTAGAATATCTGATATGGCAAATAAGCATCTCCCCCCCCCCCATGGGCATGTGGTGGGTACCATATCTGTGCCATATTATTATTGTATTTGCATAATTTTCTGGAAACTTGCTGTAAACTAGTAGCCAGCGCCCTATGGATGGGAACCAGTCATGGATGGGAACCAGTCTATGGACTGTCACTCTGAGTAGTGCTTATCTAAATGGTTGTTTGTGGAACTCACATTTTTAGAGGTGTCAGTATCATCTGAGAGAAAGACACTTCAAGATCCATTGCAAAGTCAAGTTCTGGCTTCTGTTTTATCTGCATTTATAGAAGGACAAAGAAGAGGACACAGAGTGGAAGTATGTTGGGAGGAATGAACTCTGAACCATTTAGAGAGAACAAACCCTGAGGCTGTAAAGGTCACTTTTTCCGTGGAGTCATATTGACTCCATCTCTTGAGTATGTTTCTTTGTGTTGCATGCAGACTGAGATGTCAGAGCAGGTGATCTAAGGATTGATTTATGCCACATTTTTATGCTGCCTTGGTAGAAAGCTCTGTTGATTCTAGTTTTAAAATAGTCCTTCCCTCTTTTTTATGTGTAGAAACCCACAGACATGAGCATTGCCTTCTGCTCCAATCTCATCATGGTACCATTCAGTTAAGCTCTGGTACCATTCAGTTAAGTCAGAGCTTTCAAAGAGCTTTCTTTGGATTATAACTGACATGGTTCCTCAGGCAGAATGGGACTGCTTATGCTTTCCAGGGGGTTCTGGGAGCTGTAGTGCAAGCACAACTTTTTCAAATCCCTGAATTAAGTCAAATGTTGGCTTAGTTGCACCTCTAAACTTGCTCATCTAAAAGTCGCTAGTCTTTTGTTGCCGTCATTTCTCATGTGGATTTGCAACCTTATAAAATAAATGTGGTGACAATAGCACAGTGATTACTCTGGAAATGTGCCATCTCATTGGGCTTTTGGTTGGGGCAAAAGAAAGGAGCAGAGAAAGAAGCAAGGACCAGATAATAGGAAGAGGTTTGGAGAGCTGGTTGCACCAGCTTGACGCAACCCTGAAATACATGTTGTTATTTTGAAGCCAATAGATTACCATCTACTCTGTCTTTGAAACAAATGGGGGCCCTTTGTTGTCTTTGCTCCAGTTTTCTTAAGTGAAAGGGCATTTTCTGTAGTTTTCCTGCTTTGGAGAGGAGTAAGTTGTTGATGTGTAATCATGTACCCTTTGTTCAAGATCTTACAAAATCATGTAACTCTGCCTCTAATTAGTATATAATTTTTGACTTGTATTTTTGAAATCTGTTTCCTTACATGTGTAGCCAACTTGTGGCCCTCCAGACATGTTTGGACAACAGCTTCCACCATCATTGGCCTGGATTGGGGCTGATGGGTGTTGCAGTCTAGCAACATCTGGAAGGTGTTGTCTATCACAATTTAGGATGCTCTATCACTTTCTTGCTTTTTCTTAACAGGTTCTACATTATATGTCTTGTGTGTGCCCCAACCCTCAAGTAGGGTATACAAATGGGATGCCTAATTCTTTGAAATGCTGAAGGAAGGACAGCACTTTGATTGATCCCAGATTCTTGAAGATTTTGAAGTCCTTCCAAGTGAGATTTTTAGCTAAAAGCTGAATGCAAAGCATTAAGGGAGAATCAAGAAGTTTCTATATATTGCGATCTAGAACTCCTGGTCCCAAGCTTTCTCACTTGAAGAGAGGCCAAAATCATTGTGAGATCTTGGGATGTGGGGATATTTTAAAATGTGATGTGAGAGGTCTAGCTTTGACCTTGTAGAATTGCTTGAAATGTCATACATTCATGCTCTTTAGTCTTTTGAGACCACCATTAAATCCAGCGCACAACATTTGACCCATTCTTAATTTTTTAGTCTTACCCATCACTGTATGTCTGTTTTCTGTCTTCCCTGTAAAAAAATAGTGGTAGAACCATTGGCGTATGATCCAGTTGTAGGGAAAAGCCTACTGAAAGGTAAAAGGAGTCTAGAATCAGGTGCAGTTGTTGTAGCTTGACTAAGGTAAATAGAAACATACCTTTTGCTTTGGTATTAGAAAAGTAAGCGACTTTGTGGGTTTTAAGTGTTTTTCTCATGCAACGTGGATGAAATTAGTAGGTAAACAGTTGTACAGTCTTTGAGAGTCTTTACAAGAAAACTAGAAGAATAGGGTGTATGTTTCCCACTATGCAGGAAGTTGTGCAATGAACTGGCTCCTTGCTAGAAGCAGCATTCTTGATTTTTCAACTTGTCTTTATCAGAACTGTTTGTATTGGCTAGTGCCAACCCTGCGGCAACTGGTGTTGGAATGAATTTCAGACAGACTGAAGGAGATGATGTTTAGGGACAAAGGTGCAGACTTTTGCAACCATCTTTGCTCATTTTTTAAAAACTTCCTTCTGCTGCCAACTCCTTTCCCATGCAGGGAGGATATACACTAAAAGTGCCCTTTTTTTCCTGGGGTGTGTTGCCATGTCTGTTTGCTCAACATGCTAATGGATTTTGAAGTGGTCCTTCTTGCTCGCACCTTGCGTAAATTTTCCATTTTTTATTTTATTTTGCTTTTGTGTTTAACCTGGCATGGCATACACATTGTGCAAGTGCTTGTTTTTCTCATATAATAATAGCTCTTTTTAAAAAGATGGTTATGAGAAGGTAGGTGCATGTATCTGCCTTATTGATTCACTGGAAGGAATATCATATTACTGTACAGGTCCTTATCTGGAATTCCGAAATATTCCAAAACCCAAAATTGTCCACATGGGTGCCTGAGATAGTGACACCTTTGCTTTCTGATGGTTCAGTGTACACAAACTTTGTTTCATGCTCAAAAATAGTGAAAATATTGTGTATAAGATTACATTTGGCTATATTTATAGGTGTATATGAAACATAAATTAATTCCATGTTGAGACTTGGTCCCATCGCCAAGATATCTCTCTATATATGCAAATATTCTAAAATCTGAAAAAATCCAAAATTCAAAAAACTTCTGGTCCCAAGCATTTTGGATAAGGGAGACTCGGCCTTTATTGGGATAGGAAGAATTGTGGACTGAGCTGTGACTGACCGGCCTCCTCAGATATAGGAAGCAGCTTAATACCAAGTCAGGCTGTTTGTTCATCTAGCCCAGTACTCTTTGCTTGAGGGATGGGCAGACTTCAAACTTAGACAATTTATTTAGAACATAATTTATTCACTTGCTTGTCCCCCTTGTCAGTATTTCCAGGGCTCAATAACTGGGGCCGAATAAGCTGGAGCCACATGTAAAATGGTGACCCAGTGGCTTGGACCCAAAGTAGAAGTAGTTACTTTTTAGGATAAGAATGCTGGGAATCCTGATTAATCTTCTCTGGTCCCACTTTTTCAGCTGCTTTTAAAATGTACCAGTTTCTCTCGCTTTTCCCCACTTTCCCTCATTCTGCTTAGCTTAAATTACAGACTGAATTCAAAGTGCAAAAGTGCAAAAGTAGTTTCTGCTCAGTTAACTCAGCAGGGAGGTAAGGAAAGGAGGTGATAGAATTTTTTCTCTTCCCTGTAGACTCAAGCTAAAATAAACTGCTGCAGGCTTTCCTAACTTGTGTGTTCTTCCTCATTAATAATATTTGGCATGCTGATCACATTCTGAGGTTATTTGACCACACTTGTCCTGGTTTCCATCTGTGAAATGTTGGCAAGTATGCCATGATAGCTTCAAATTCTAGGTGGTGTAGACCAAAAAAGTAACATCCAAATTCTGGGTGGGACTAATAGCTTGCTGCATCCTTACTCACTGCTCATCTTGAATATATAGAAGTACTAGTCCTTTCCTAAATTATTAGTACGACTACTAACAACAGTAAAAGGGCCTTTGCAGACTGCTAGAAATAGTGCAAATTGAGTCCACTTTAACTGTCCTGGCTCAGTGCTAGGGAATCATGGGAATTGTATTTTTTTCTGAGACATTGAGCCTTCTCTGTCAGAGAGCTCTGGTGCCACAATAAACTACAGTTCCCATGATTCCCTAGCACTGAGTCAGGCCAGTTAAAGTAGATTCAATTTGCACTATTTCTGGCAGTCTGCAAAGGCCCAAAATGACCAGTAATATTGAAAAAAGACCTGATAAAGATAACCAATCAGTCAGCAAGCCAAAAAATAAATACATGCATTTTACAGGTGAAGATGCGGAGGGGAAAATAACTAGCCTAGGGATCACATTGGGGACGAAGGCATGCAGAAAGACATCCCTGGGTGCCAGTTATCACCATCACCACTTGATGCACCAGTCAACTGAATGGCAGAAAATCAATGCAATGGTAAGATAGGAGCATTCACTGCCTACCTAGAAGGCCTTCGCAACCCTCAGATTCCCCATAGGTGGCAAAAACATTGATACATTCAGCAAATGCCTGAAGCATTGTACTCAGCTGTTGCACATATGTAAGAGTATTTGTAGAATCATAGAGTTGGAAGGAACTGCAAGGGCCATCCAGTCCAACCCTATTCTGACATGCAGGAACTCACAATCAAAGCACCCCCAACAGATGGCCATCTGTTTAAAAACCTCCAAAGAAGGAAACTCAACCACACTCTGAGGCTGCATATCGCACTGTGAAACTGCTCCTGCCATCTGGAAGTTCTTCCTAATGTTAAGATGGGATCTTTTTTCCTATAGCTTGAATCTATTACTCTTGTGCCTTAGGACCTGAACAGACTGCTAGAAATAATCCATTTTGAGACCACTTTAGCTGCACTGGGTCAGTGCTAGGGAATCATGGGAACTGTCATTTATTGTGGCACCAGAGCTCTCTGACAGAGAAGGCTCAGTGCCTCAGAAAAAAACTACATTTCCCATGATTCCCTGGCATTGAACCAGGATAGTTAAAGTGGTCTCAATCTGGATTGTTTCTAGCAATCTGTTCAGGTGCCTAGTCTCTGGAGCAACAGAAAACAAGCTTGCTCCATCCTCTATATGACATCCTTTCAGATATTTAAAAATGGCCGTCATGTCACTTCTTTACCTTTGCTTCCCCAGGCTAAACATACCCAGCTGTTCCTCATTAAGCATGGTTTCCAGACCTTCTACCTTTTTGGTTGCCCTCTTCTGTACATACTCCAGCTTGTCCACATCCTTCTTGAATTGTGCCCAGAACTGGACACAGTATTCCAGTGAGGTCTGACCAAAGCAGAATAGAGTGGTAATATTACTGCCCTCGATATAGACACTATGCTCCCTATTGATGCAGCCTAGAATTGCATTGGTTTTCTTAGCTGCTGCATCACATTGTAGACTCATGTTCAGCTTGTGGTCAACTTTTCAGGCCTGCAGAGCCTCTGTTCTTCTCAGCAGGGAGTCCCCTACCACCAGCACACATCTACTTTGAGGATTGGCAGGGACCATTTCATGTACTGAATCTCTAAGGTCACTTGCATGTTCTCTAAGGACTGACACAGTTGCTCTTGTTGCTGTTCCTCATCATCCCTGATAATGTTGAGAGCTTAGAATCGATTATCTAGCTTCAGACTCACAGAATGATCCCAGATCCTTCTACTTCTACATCTCACGTTTCTCCAAATGTCTACTTCTTGTGTATGGGATCTGACCTATGTGTTGTTCATCTAGGACGGTATGCTCCTCCAATAAAACTTCATGCTCCTTATTACGCTGAAGAGTAGATATATTGGCCTGTTCTCTCCAATCAATGTTTATAAGAGTCCTATAAAACGATTCTCCTATACAGTCGCCCCTCTTTTCACGGACTTCAAGTCCGTGGTTTTACATATTCACGGAGGGGTGACCTCTGTTTAAATCAGGGGTAGGCAACCTTTCCCCTTTAAGGGCCGAGGGACTTCAGCTCCCAGAATCCCAGGAGCTATTGGCCAACATGGGACTATTGCCCGACATGGCTGAGGCTTCTGGGATCTGAAGTCCCTTGGCCCTTAAAGGGGAAAGGTTGCCTACCCCTGGTTTAAATCAATGGGGCATTTTTCTGCATGCGCCTGCAGGGATGCACCCCATTCAAGCCTATGGGGTTGAATATTTGTGAATCTCCGTTTTCGCAGGGTGGTGGTTCTGGAACGAATCCCCGCGAAAGTGGAGGGCCAACTGTATTCACATGTTTAGGGAACAAAAATTATAAATCCAGTGGTAAGAGTTCAAATAAAAGTGCCATACAGAAAGTTCAGCTTGTGATTCCCCCCCTCCAAAATGGTGTGCATAATCAACAAACATGATTTATAGCAGCAATAATTGGTAGTGATATCTGTAGTGACACAGAACCTGGGCCAAACTCAAATCTATAAAGTTTTTACTTTGTAAAAGGGGAGCTAAGAATTGGACAGATGTTAGTAAATCTGTTCAGGAACTCACAGAGATTTTCCTTCTTGGAGCACTGGTGGTCTCCCTTCTGTAACCCCACTTGGTAATCTTGCTTCTGGACCATCCCAACTGCAGAGTTTTAAACAGTTTCCCCCCCTTTAACATGCACATGCTTATTATCTGAGAAGAGAGAACAAGCACTTGAAATATGTTTCTGAGGTATGCTTGAACACAATGAAGTTGTCATCCAAATATTTAGGTTGAATATACAAAGCCATGTAAACTACAGCACTAGAGACATTAGCCATCTCCCTTAATTCACATTTCTCATTCTAGTACCCATTCTTGCCAGTTTTGTTCAGTTGTGCAGGAGGTGGATGAGCAGAGACTTTTTTTGGTATGAACTACCCCTCTGCTGTCTTCTAGTTGTAAGGAGAAGAATTTCAGCAAATTTTAGCTGGTTTCCCCATAAATCACTGGCTTTCACAACTAAATACCCTTAGGGAAGTTGGGCATATGAAATGTGCTGCTTTACTTGTTTGCTTGTTTATTTATTTATCATTTCATTCAGTTTATACCCTGCCATTCCTCAAAAGATATCACAAATATCTAAAATCGCAAATTACAAATTTCTAAAATAATGCATTGCAAATCTGAATTATAAACATATAAAACTATGTATCTAAAATCTCTGCATCCCTGTGCTTTCCTAAATTGTTGTCTGGAATCATATTGGTGTCTTTTGCATGTGCAAGTTTTTCTACAGAAGTGGTTGGACATTTTTGTCTGATGAATACTGTCCATACCAAGTTCAGTTTTGCAAAAGCAGAGTCGCACATGCAGTGCCTTTGTGCTTGCAGGTGTGCGTAGCATGTGGATGTAGATTTCATATTTGGTTGTGTATTTCTTGTCTTGGTTCAGCTGAACAACACTTCCATCCACCATAAGGGTTGTGCAGCACAATTAATGCATAATTATGTATGTGGATGTAGGATCTCAGCTATTATCTTTGGGATTTTTATGAAAATGAAATGTGATACACTGGAAAATATAGAGTGGTGTAATGGTTAGAACAGAAAGACTGAGGTTGGAGAGTCAGCTCAAGATCGCCTCCCCCCACAAAAACTTTATTAGGCGACCTTAACCTGTCACACAAGTTTTAAAGGTAAAAATTAAGTGTGTGAGTGTGTGTGCGTTTAGCCTAGTCATGCTTCCTGAAATCTGGAGTTTGGATCAGATCAAAATGTTGTAATTAAAAAGCAACTCAATATAAACTGCCCTTAGATCATGGTAGGAAGAATAGGAGGCAAGCTTGATGGATCAATAATTTATTCCCAGTGCTAACTAACAGCTTTATTTACTTTAGGTACCGTACCTACCGTACTTTGAGGAGCTGTGTTCTTTAAAATATGTGTGCTGTTCTAACAAAGGAACATTTTGGCTTTGTTCACTAGATCCTGGGAAACATCTCAACTTATTTCACAAACACCGTTGAACTGCAGGTGACATCTACAAATAAGACCTACCTATTCCTCAGACAATGTGACGAGCAATCCAAATATCTCTATTTACTTGAATGCTCAATATTGGTTTGCTAGAAACACTCATCTCTAGATGACTATGACAAAGCTTTTATAAGCTGGGAAGGGCTCAGTATTTTCCTACCTTTCCCTTTTAGACTTTGTATGGTAGACGTAAGATGCGAGGCTGATATGATGCAGTTATAAAGTTATTCCCAAGACATGTTGTCTCTCTTCATCTGCGGAATTGATTCAGCAATTAGCCAAATGCAAAATTGCCTCTACTATCACTGTTACCATTTGTAAAGTACAAATGACTCTAGATTTGATAGCACTGTGTATAATATATCTTGTGTCTTTAGTGCTGAATAAATCTCTCTGCTGAAGACAGTAAAAAGGCATTGGGATGACTTCCGCAATTGTAATGTCAATTCATTGGCCTTATCTTCTGCATTTTTGTTTTTAGTTTTTCTAGGGAGCTCGAGTAGCTGACATAGGGCCTTTACAGACTGCTAGAAATAATGCAGCTTGAGTCCACTTTAACTGCCCTGACTCAGTGCTAAGGAATCATGGGAACTGTAGTTTATTGTGGCACCAGAACTCTCTGACAGAGAAGGCTCAATGTCCCCCCTCAAAAAAATACAATTTCCACGATTCCCTAGCACTGAGCCAGGACAGTTAAAGTGGCCTCAAGCTGTATTATTTCTGGCAGTCTGTAAAGGCCCATTGAGATCTGCCGCTCTGTGCCACCTGTCTGCAGAGGCCCATAGTCCAACAAAGTCACACCTCTGAAGTTTCCATAGGTACATGAGTTTACATGAGTACAAATCAGAGCTTTGTATGTAGATTTTAGACTTAAAGATCTGGGTTTCTGATTTGGACAAATTTCGCTTTCTTTTCTTTTCTTCCCCATTCCCACTCTCTGTGTTCACTTTTCCTTTAGGCCAAACATAGTGGTTTAGTTGGTTTATTAGCCCGAGTACATATAATCATGTATTTCAAAAGTTTTTCTTCCTTCTTAAATCCAGTCTAACTTGCTCACTATGACCTTCTTCTGAAACTACTTGTTGTTGTTACTTCTTAACTCTGTAGATCAGGAGTGAGGCACATATTATCGGTT
>CM034701.1:10378442-10390330 GCA_020142125.1 Phrynosoma platyrhinos
CTTCCTAAGGCGAGTTCTATCGGATGAGAGACGAGTTTTTCGCCATTCGCGCTCTATTAGTTGTCCATACTGATGAATCTACATACTGATTCTACAGACTAACACTGCTATATCTTTGAATTCTACCATCCTTGGTTGTTTATCTTTTCCCAACAAGAGTGAATTTTAGGAATCCAGCATCTGTTGCTGACTGGTGCTAATTTTGTTGACTATCAGGGAAGGAAACCATATTTCTCAGGAAGAAAGCTTAGTATCCTCCAGCAGTTACATTAAAGTGCATCTTTTCAGGGGAATCTTTCTTGTTCGAATGGGATTATGCTTCAGATAAAGAGCTGAGTCATTTGCTTTTAAGAGCACTGAATCCCTTGTGGACCATTACAGGAGGTACTAGTTTATTAATAAAAGCCCTTCAACTTGCACACATTGTTGAGTACAGGGTGGGAGTTGTATGACCCACCGGATACCATTGAATTGGAACTCCCAGTGGTCCTCATCATCGTCTGTGCTGACATAGACTGATGGTAGTTGCAATCCAGCAGCGTTTGGGCAGTTGCATTCTTTCCGTCCTGATCTAGTTTCTGTCTAGTACAGGGGTAGGCAACCTTTCCCCTTTAAGGGCCGAGGGACTTCAGCTCCCAGAATCCTAGGAGCTATTGGTCAACATGGGACTATTGGCCAACATGGCTGAGGCTTCTGGGAGCTGAAGTCCCTCGGCCCTTAAAGGGGAAGGGTTGCCTACTCCTGGTCTAGTATCTCTCCAGATTTTAACAAGCTTGCATTGTCTGTAAGCATTAAACATCTTTTATAAAATATCAAGGATCCTGTTTATATAGAAGACACTGGAAATGTTGAAAAAAATGACCTTCATATATTTTAGGGGTCTTACCATGTAAAACTCTTCCATTCAACTATCATCACTATATATTTAGTGGATTCTCATAGGTTGAAGGGGAGAGGTGCAGAGATGGACCGCAACACCCATAATACCATGGTTTCTGGGAGTTGGGAACTAGAAAAATAACTAGTTTCAAACCCTGCACAGTTGTTCTGGGGTGTTTCAAACCTTAACATTCTGTATGTTCAATTTCATAACTCCACAAAAATGATGTCGTGACTAGGGAAAAGTGTATTGTGATCTGAGACAGGAAAATAATATTTTATATCATCATCATCATCAACAACAATTTATTTATTTATAGCCCACCCAATTTATAGCCTGCCCAATCACAAGGAATCCGGGTGGGTTACAGCAATAAAAATGCATAGAATACAAGAAAATTCAAAATTAGCCCCTTTCCAACCCCCTTATCCGAATACTAAAATTACAATTAATTGTTGTTAGCTGCCCCGATTGTGTACAGAGGGGCGGGGTACACATAAATTTTATTATTATTATTATTATTATTATTATTATTATTATTATTATTATTAAACAATCACAATTTAAGAACAAAAATACAAACAGTTTAAAAAGGGAGATAATTGGTAGACAGAGCAACGTAGACCACCTTGTGGGGGGAGAGGAGTTAAGTTGGGAAGGCCTGCTGGAAGATATCCGTCTTAAGAGCCTTTTTAAAGGCTGTAAGAGTAGAGATGTGACAGATCTCCTCCGGTAGGTCATTCCACAACTTTGGAGCAGCAGTGGAGAAGGCCCTCTGGCTAACCAAAGTTAGTCTAGATTTTTTTCGGCTGTAGTAGGTTCATCTCCGAGGACCTTAGTGTGCGGGATGTACAATACGGAAGAAGGCGATCCTTTAAGTATTTTGGTCCCATGCCATGTAGGACTGTAAAGGAAATAACCAACACCTTGGAGCTTGCCTGGAAGCTAATTGGCAGCCAGTGAAGGGACTTCAGGACCGGTGTTATATGGTCATTACGAGAAGTACCTCTAATCAACCTGGCTGCCATATTTTGTACAAGCTGAAGTTTCCGAACTTGGCACAAGGGTAACTCCTTGTAGAGCGCATTGCAGAAGTCTAATCGAGAGGTTACCCGTGCATGTACCACTGTTTCTAGGTCTCGGCTCCAGGAAGGGGCGCAGCTGGCGTATCAGCTGAAGCTGATAACAGGAACTCCTGACTGTCGCATCCACCTGAGCTGTCAAGTGAAGTGACGAGTCAGGGAGCACCCTCAAGCTCCCTATAGCAGAAGCCTAATTTAGAGAGACAGTGCATAAATTTATGTTGATCTAGAAACTAAAATAAACATTTGTTAGATATTTCAGATTTTGAAGGAAAAAAAATACATATCTATATTAAGTTTTTGAATTTAAAAAGTCTGTATGTATTGGGGTCTATGAGACCACACTGGAACTTATTGAGGGGCTAGTTGTGTGCCCCACATAAGTATAATACCAGTTTTGATATAATATATCTACTTTTAACATTATGATTTTATTGAGCTTCATATGACCTCAGTATCAGATTTGTAAAAGTGTTTTTTTTAGACAAGTGTAGGAGGGTGCAACCTGACTGGGATGTGGAGAGCCGAATGTTGTGCAATAACACCATGTCACTTGCCTTTCGTAATAAATCTTAAAGGTATATTTATCAGAAGGGCAGGATGCCAGAAAGAACAGGTTCGACTTGTCTGCAAGGATTTACACCACAGTAGTATGCGCAACTGTTTTTTCAGAGGTCGTTATGAAGGTCATGGCACTAGCTTGCTATACTAAAAAACGGCAATTTTATGACAGCATGGGGTGGGCAGTGTGTTCAAAACCTGACATGAGGTTTGGCTTGAAATGGGTCAAACTTATTTACTTTGAAGAGGAAGAAGAAAGAAAGAAAGAAAGAAAGAAAGAAAGAAAGAAAGAAAGAAAGAAAGAAACTTTACAAAACTATCTGTGACTTCTTTGACCTCTGTAAACTACAGGATCTGCTTGCAGAGTTTCTCTTGCTTTTCAAATTTTCCAAGTTCAGTTTTGCAAGCATCTATGTTTGACATCTAAAATGGTCTAGTTGGAGTGCCTTCTCTGTGAAGGATGGCCAAAGCAGTGTATTTCCCAAAATAACTTTTCCAAGTTCTAGTAGATAGAGCATGGAGTTGGCTTTGCAATGGAGGTGGGCATAAAGTGCTTATGTGTAAAACCACACTATACTGGAGACATTATCATACAAACCCTTGGCCTCGTTGCAATCATATTAGTAAAAGAAGATGCAAACATACGGGTTTAGTAGCAGTAATTATTGCATATCTCCACAATAGCATGACTGTGGCTGTTTTTGCCAGTCCTGGTCCCTCATGCCCACTTGTGCACTCCTCCTCAACCCTGTCTTCCTGCCTAATGCCCTACCCAGAGAGCCTTTAAGGTTTTTTTTTACATTTTAATTTAATTTTTTTTATTTTTGACACAATTTTGAAGTTATGCTAATACAATTTAATGTTTTAAAAAAGAAAAAAAAATAGAAAATACCCTGTTTGGGACTAGTGAGAGAAAGGGGGGGGGCAAGGAGAGAGGAGACACACACCACGTGACTGCCAATATTGGAACTGCCACAGCACTGAAATTTTGCACCTGAGGACTAATGAGACTAATGACCAGTTTTCCCCATCAATGAAAAAGGATACTCCCAATACACTTAACAACACTTCACAGGTACAGCAGCAATGACACTGTGCGATGAGTAATTTCAAAGATGCTATTCTCCAACTTTAGTTGCAGTTTAAAATCCTCGTGCGGTAATGTCCTGGATTTGCCGTGTGTTGTTGGGACTATGGAAGACTGTAGTCTGATTCCATGGTGCCACTTAAATAGAACATTGTGTTTTTGTAGGGAAAATAGGCATCTTGAAAACAGCAGACCAATACAGTAGTTGCTACTGGAATTTTAGATACCAAGTCTGATCATGAGTTTATTTTTGGGCTTGGAAACATTACATTTTGAACCACCAGTACCAGAATAGCCAGCTTTGCTGGGGGGTTCTGGGAACTGTAGCCCAAAAGCAACTGTTTCCAAGCTCTGATCCATCAAGCACAGTATTGTCAACACTGACTGGCAGCACCTCTCCAGAAGTCCAGAGAAAGCCCCCCCCCCCCCGATTTCTATTTGGAGGTGTCAGGAATTGAACCTGGGACAGTCAGCTTGCACCATTAAGCACGTTACCAATTATAAGATAACATAAAGATAATACTCAGGTGCTTACAGTAGAAGTGTAACTTGGATATAGTGTTTAGGAAGTTTAATATTGTTTGACTTGTAAAGGTTTTCAGTTGGGGGAGGAGTACTATATGTAGTGATTATTTTGTATTTTATATTGAGGTTTATGGTTTTTGTGTTTCTTTTTTCTTTAATGATCAATTACATATTCAAATGTATGTGTTGAATACTAATAATAATTTTTTAAAAAACTGAGCTTTGTCACATTCCTGAAGTTACTGCTTTTGTTTAGGATTAGACAAATTCACGACATATCTGATACAGCTACCAGTGGCTTTTAATAGTGAATGACAAATAGAGTTTATGGAAAAGGACACATTGGCTTGGATCCTCAGTTGACCTTCTGCATACTCCAATCCAAGGGGAAAGCCTCAGGTTTATTGATTCTTTCTGCAGCCTCCTCTGCCACCTCTTGTGGCTTTCTAAAAGGACTCCTACTCCTCCAAGGCAGCTTTACAGTAGAATGCAAAGGAAAGGGAGAATCATTAAAAAATCACCTCCCCTCTCCTTCTGGCCATGGGAGTATCCCCTTGTTCATTTCACTTGGGATCCAAGCCATTAGAGTTAAATTGAGATGTTTGGATCTGGTTGCAGTGCGGCTTTTAAGTACTGTTCTTTTTATTTTGTAATTTTTATTTTGCTTTTACTTTCCATTCCTATATTTATAACATTTGTAAACTCCCATGGTAACTACTACGGCAGTGGGGAAATGCATAAATAAACATTTATACCCTACCTTTCAACTTCCCCTTTCTATGAAGTGGGGAATAAATAGTAAAGCTAGACCCCCAAGTTTTAATAAAAGGGAAAATAAATAACAATTGTTATTTTTTTTAAAGAACATTTTTTCTTATTTTTTAAGAAATATTTTAAAGACATTTCAGGGAATGAATTCCTGGACATAGATAGGCTATCTTCTGATCAAATAATCCAGTTTCTAGGTTGTTATGAAAAGAAAATCCAGGTGATTGTTGAAATGCAAGTTTCTTCTAGCAATGTTACTGTATTATCCTTGTGTAACTATATATCTATGGACATGGAGACCAGGGCTTGAAATTCTTTGAATCCCTGCTTGGCCATGGAAACCCACTGGGTGCTCTTGGGAAAATCCCACTTTTTCAGCCTCAGAGGAAGGGAAAGGTGATCTCTCGCTGAACAAATCTTGCCAAGAAAACCCTGTGATAGATAAATGACTGTCTATCTGTCTGTCTGTCTGTCTATCTATTCTATCTAAACAGAAATATTCATATGAACATCAGAATTGACTTATTTGATCAGAAAACAGTATATGAACAATAATAATAATTTGACATGAGGATTTAAGGAGAGCAAAGCCTGGGCTCCAGACTCTTATCAGGCTACTCAGAGTTTCTGTTCCTTTAAATGAAAATGGGGTACTTGCTTCAAGTGGCAAATAGCCCTTGGGGAAGTTTGATGGGGAGATTAATTAGTAAACTTTGGAATGTGCTCCAGCAAATGTGCCTGATTGGCACTGACATATGTGGCAGCAACTGGTGGAAAGAAAGCGCTTCTCTTTGGGCAGCTATTTCCCAAAAGGCTTAAGGCTTCAGAGGTCCTTTAGTCTTTAAACGGATCTGTGCTAATTGCATCAAAGCAATGTGCTTGTTAGCACAGAGAACTTCCTTTAAGATTTTATGGAGTAAGCTTAGTATTAAGAGAAGATTAAAAATAATTGTACTTGCAAATGTTGCATAAAAATACTGCTGTACACGAATAGGGGAGAGAGGGAATTTGGACTCATCCAACAAGGGAAATCTGTATGCATGGCTGACGCAGGTGCACATCTGCATCTGTCTTACTGATCTGGCTAGAAGTGCATCATATGCATACACCGGCTTGGAGGATCACCTGTTCTTTGGAACTAAAGCTGGAGTAGGACAATTTTCTTCAACTGGTTTCCATATGGGAAAGCAAGAAACAATACTAGGTCAGTGCATTAGACCACTTAGTCTAGTCCAGGACTGTATTGTCTTTTCCAAGATCAGTTTCACAAGCACTGGGCTTCAGCCAACTCTCAGAATCATCATTCATTGGTAATGTTGACTAGGGCTTTTGGAGGTTGAAGGACATCAGTGTCCAGTATGGCCAGTTGTGGGGGTAGATGTTGAAAACCACTATCCTGATCTGATTAGCAGTGGCACTCAAGGGTTTAAGCACAAACTCAGAGCTAACTACATGTAAGTGTACTATGCGAATTGCTGTGGATTTTTGCACATTTGCATTGATGCTTCATTGTCTTCAGTTTCCTGCGCAAGTTCGCATCTATTCATCCTTCCTCTGATAAACAGCCATTTCTACAAATTTCTGTGTATACTCCAATAAAAACCATGAAACCTTTTTCTGTGGTGTTTAAGGAGGCTGTTTGTTTTTGTTTAGGTGTATTGTCAATTGTGTGTGGCCCAATCACATTCTATTTAGTTGGAATGAGGAATATTTTAATTGTGTAGACAACAGAACCTGAGATTTCTCAGCTTTCCTATTAAGGTCCTAGAAATGGGGGGGGGGAGGGAGAGGGGGAATATCCTTTTTAAAAAGAATATCATTCTTAGACTGTCATAGCCAGCCTAGCCTAATGAAAATGTCCTCTGTGTGACAGCTCAGAGGACCTGAGTATATGGGGCAGATTATATGGTAAGAGGTGATCCCTGGACTCAAACCATGTAGAGCTTTAAAAGTAATAACCAACACTTTCTACTTTGCCCAGAAACTAACTGGCAGCCAGTGTAGTGATTTTAATATCGGTGTGATATGCCCACTGTGTGACCAATTGGATTGCCATGTTTTGTACTAATTGAAGTTTCCAAACTTGGTACAAAGGTAGGCCAGTGTAGAGCAAGTACATTTTACCATGTTCTGAAAGACTGTGACCTAGTGACCTGTGTACCAATTTGCTGATGAAATGGACGGGCAACTTCAAGACCCCAGTTCTCCCTTCTAAAGGCTACTTCTCTTTAAATTGGACTTGAACTGGACAATTCTGCAGACAGATAATGCTTTCAAGCAGAGCACTATCCAGTAGGATACATGGTCACCCTATAAGCAGAATCTGTTCTACAGAATGCCAGGACCACAGAACATCATGAACAACTGATCAGTTGACCTGTATCCCACATCTTATTGGTACTTATGATTTTAGCTAACATTATCAGATGACATCAGTGAACCACACACTTCTTTGGCTGCAGTCCAAAGTTCTTAAACATTTTATTAATCTGAAAAAGTGGATTGCCCAGAAGTGTAAGAAACTGAAATGCAACTGTCCTGTGCACTGCAATACCAAAAGCATCAATGCCATACCAATTTTATATTATAATGTTAAAACAATCAACATTCCTTAGATGGGCATGAAATACACTAATTACTTAAGATATGAGCTAGTTCTGTTTGTAGAGTGGTGAGAGGTAGTCATTATAACTTAGTTTCTGCATGTTTTAGAAGTCCATAAATAACATTTCTGTTCTTCAGCTGCAAAATTTCATACATAGAGCTTTAAATGATTTGCTATAAAGTAAAGTTCTCTGCTTGTGAAGATTTAATGCGACTAGCTGTACTGTTGTATAAATTTAAGCATTCAGAAATTTCTGGGGGGGAAAATCCATGCTCAGATACTCATCTATTACTAGAGTCAGCACAAACTGCTTGTTAACTTTGTCTGTCTGTTTGTCTCTCTCTCTCTTTCACTCACTCTATTTTCCATTATTCATAAATTGCTTTTCAAAGAAACATCTTGTCCCTAGTAGTATGAATAATTAAAAACAAAAATAAACTAATGTTGCATAATAACTACATAACCTTGTAAATGCAAAATAACTTCCCCCCCCTCAAAATAAGTACTTCTCATAAAAGTAAATTCAATGAAGAGCCTTGTGATATCTTAAAGGCTAGCAATTTATATTTGGCATAAGCTTTTGTGAACTGCAACCTACTTCATCAGATGCGGCAGTCTGATTGCATCAACATCTGATTAAATGACCTGAATCCTGGTGCTGGCTAAGAACAAATAATTTGACTATTTGCTCCTTGATGCGAAAAAATTCTTGAAAATTTGCAGTGTTCAAAGATTATTTACTGTTCAGGATTTATTTTACAAAAAAAGTGAGTTTTTTGCACAGAAAACAGAACTTTCTGTGCAGAAACATTTTTTCCTGTTTTATGTCCATGAAATTTCTGTATAGATTTTCCATAGAATAAATCTGTATATTTCCATCTGTGATATAATCATGCAGGATTCTTCTTCGTTAGTTTTTAAGGTGCCATTAAGATTTTTTTTCCCCTACATCAATGCCTCCCTTGGAAATTATAAGTACATAATTTGATTGTAATTATTTCTGTAGGGCATAGCAGAAGATTGAAGTTAGAAAGATGAGGTGAGGAATTAAATGTTCTCTTTCTTAGCTTTGGCAAATTCTCTGGCAACTTCAAATAGTTAGCAACATCAATTAAATCAAATACAACATCACTTAGTATAATCCAAACTGCTTTTTCATACAATCCACTTTAGACTAGTTCCAGTGATAATTTTGGAAGGATTTCTGTATACATTATGAACAGAAAGGGATTCCCAACCTTTGCAGGTAGTTGAAACACTTGGAACATTGAGGGTGTGCTACCTCACAAAATGTTGCTATGAAATGTGTGTGTGTGGAAAGGGCGGGCTTGGATATTTGAAGAATGCCTGCAGTGGAAGATATGGCCAATCACAAAGCATCAATTTCCCAGAAGGCAAACTAGTGAGGCTCAAAGAGATATGGTTTGTCCAGAAATTTAAGTGCAAAGTTTGGTAAGTCTGAGTTCCAAAACAACCCCCGCTCTTTTGAATCCATAATTTTTGGCTCCAAGACCTGTTTCATAACAGGGAAACAAGTGAGGTTTGGAGACAACAAATAAGCAAAGAAACAGAATAGAAATAGAAATAGAAATAGAAATAGTGGTGGAATATGAACTCAAATTCCATATTTACCACTACAAAGCACAACAAAAAGCTCATTTCACAGGAGGCAAACTTGTGATACTGGGTGACAATACACACAAGAAAAAACACTAGCCTATAAAGACACCTGTCTCTCCCCTCACAAGACTACGGTGGACAAAAAAACAGGCAAAACACCTCAGTAACTAACTACTAGTACAGTCAGCCCTCCATAACCACAGATTTTTTTATCCACGTATTCAACAATCCATGTCTTGAAAATATTTAAAAAATATGTAAATTCTAGAAAGCAAACCTTGATTTTGCCATTTTACATAAGGGACACAGTTTTATTATTCATTATTTAATGGGATTTGAGCATCAATGGGTTTTGGAATTCATGGGGTGTCCTGGAACCAAACCCCAGCAGATACCAAGGGCCCACTGTAATTAATCTATAAAATGCATTTAGTAGGCAAAATATATCCATAAAAATATGGTAACCTCTGGATGTTTTGACCATAAGGTCTTCCTTAAAGGGAAAATATGCAACGTACTTTTTTTAGAGGGGAGGAACAACTTGTATAATCAACTACAAGATAATAACCATCAAAATTGAGTTTGATGATTGATACTAATTGGATATTTCCCTGAATTTTGTTTCAACCCAGATGTAGTTGGCGTTAAAGCATAATTTTATTGTTAACTTCACTTCTTCTCCAGCAACACATCTCAAATGAATTGATTTCCTTCCTATCTACTTTCTTAACTGTCCAGCTCTTCCATCCATATGTGGTAATAGGGAATACAATGGCTTGTATGATTCTAATTTTTGTGCTCAGTTGTATATCTTTACATTTTAGGATCTTTTCTAGCTCTTTCTTAGCTGCCCTCCCCATCTGATTTCTTGACTGCAGTTTCCACTCTAATCAGTGTTTGATCCCAGGTATGAGAACTCTTTTATTATTTCTATTTTCTTGTTGTCTAACATACCGGTAATTGCATATATTTAAATAATTTCCCCTCCTTTTAACTTGATTTTTTGGTTGTCATCACACTAAACCATAGCTAGCATAAACCATGATTTGCAAATCAACTTTGGGTCATGCTTGGATTCTTCTTTGTTAGCTTGATCTTACGTCAGTTGAGACAATACAATACAAACATGGTTCAGCTTGTTGTTTAGTACCCATTGTCTATGGCTACAGCTTTATTGTCCACCAGCACAGTCCTTGGTTGGTTACCATGTGCAGAGAGTTTATTCTTTTGGTTGCAAAACCAGCAAGTGATGTTGTTTTATGTGCTGATGAATACTTAGATAAGGTGTGGAGCCATGTATGTATGAAACTGCATTGATTTCAACACACTGATATTTACAGATCAAGAAAGGAGAGGCAGCCTATCCTTTGACTTGTCATTTGTCATTTTTTTGGTCAGCACTCAAGTAGCAAGGACTGTTGAGTTCAAGGTAGATAGGCAAATCTATAGACAGGATGGCTGGTCATGTTTGCTTTTTGAAAAGCTCACATCAGCCCCCTTGCTCTCATTTCCAGGTGTCTTCCTGGGTTGTGCAAATTAACCCATCCTCCCATTTTATGAACTGGTGCCAAGCTCTGCTGATTTAATACTTTCAACTGCACCTCTCAAGGTGGGAACAGGGTCAGACAGAGGTGAAGTAAGGCCAGTGTTGTCTGCAGGCAGTACAATTTAGAGTCTCTTGGTTGCTGAGACCAGCAACAAAATCTGACCTGAACATGGGAGCAGAGAGGGACACCTCAGCTGACCTGTTCTGGTTTGTTGATGTCAAGGAATATCCTTGTAGGTTTAGCTGAAGATGCATAGTGGAGCTTAGGCTGTATCTCTGGCTAGTATTCCCCTGTCCTGAGTTTCTTTGTAATGGATTGTACTGTATTTACTTTATACATGGTCCTTCCCCCAAAGCTGAGACTCAGGGACTCTTACATGATAAAAAGAAACACAAGTAAAACCTCATCTAGCTAAAATTATTTACTATTATTACTACTATTACTATTGCTGTTACTATTATTGTCTTACACCATGCCATTCACCCAAAGTTAGGACTCAAGGGATCTTACGATTTAAAGCAAGTACACTATAGCTTTGTTATCTGCTTTCTTAAGCAACCCAAAGGCAAACATATCATTAGGTTTTCTTGGCAAGATTTGTTCAGAAGGCAATTTGCCATTACCTTCCTCTGAGACTGAGAGTGTGTGACTTACCCAAAGTCACTAACTCAGTTTCCATGGCTAAAGATAGATTTGAACCCTGGTCTCCCAGAGCCCTAGCCACTATACTATACTCAAACCACTATACTATCCTGGCTCTATATGCAATATAGCTAATTGCATACAAAAAGCAACATTAAAATAGCATTAAACTACACTTAGTTCTGCTTTAACACAATAGTTGTGTTCCTTAAAAAGTCTGTGCTATAGAAAATTGTGCTCTAAATATAACATAACATATGGGGGGAAGGGTTAGGTGCAGATCTCAAAAATACTATTGGTAGCTAAGGCGTTTATTTAATTGGCCACAAATTTTAATAAATACAGCAGTGGAGGATAGGGTGGCTTGGAGATGTCTCATCCACAAGGTCGTCATGAGTTGGGACTGATTGAAGGGCAATTAACAACAACAAATAAGCATAAATGGTGACTCTTACTACTGTCCGCCCTCCTCATTTCAGGTTTCTCTTTCATAGATTTGGTTATTTGTGATTTTATGGCTGCTGCTTAATTAGTTCATCTTCCGCACCCTCCACCTAGTCCTCCTCCTCCT
>CM034701.1:10395925-10408492 GCA_020142125.1 Phrynosoma platyrhinos
CAGTAGCCTCTTGTCCTGAGTACAAATTCCTCATCAGGACTATCAGATCTGTTGGTACTCCCATGTCTTTAAGGGCATTTCATAGCCTTTCATGGTCTATGCAATCAAAGGCTTTGCTGTAGTCTATAAAGCACATGCTGATTTTCTTTTGGAGTGTCAAATACCCTCTAGATAATATTTAATGAAAGTTCTCTAATAAGTGTAGAGTTTTTGGCACAACTGCCTGTTTCTCAAATCCTACTTCAGGAATGGAGAAAGTGTGGTTTTCCAGGTGTTGGACTGTAACTTTCATTGTACCTAGCCAGCATAGTGGTGAGGGATAATAGAGGTTACAATTCAGCAACATATGGATGCCACACACTGCCTATCTCTGCCTTATCATAATAAAGTATGCATGGCTGAAATAATCATTTTTTTCCTCTTCTTTATTCCATATCACTCCATTTCTCTATTGTCCCATCTGGTCCATTTTTTCTGGATCAAGGTTGTTTCTTAGATCCTTCATTGTATAATGGATTATCACACAAATTGTATGAGCTTAGCACTTTATAAAAGAGGTGCATTAACATGCCAATAATATTCAGATCTGGATATTAATATGTTCTCCAATTCAGTCAGCTGACTGATGGTCATCAGCCTGTTTTGTGAAGAATGATGGCATCATTTTAGCAGCAAATAATGTGTGTGTGTATGAGAGAGAGACTCCATTCCTCATGGTTATCCTAAAACATATTCCAAAATTGCCTTGCTCTTGATAATAATGAAATTCAAATCAGAGATCCCTGTCAGAAAATCTAGTGATCTAAGTTTCCCTGCATATACAAACAAAAACAAAAACACCTTTCCTTTTTATCTGATAGAAATACAGTGGGCTCTTGGTATCTTCTGAGGTTTGATTACAGGACCCCCTGTGGATACCAAAATCCATGGATGCTCACGTTTCATTAAATAAAATAGCATAATAAAATAGTGTCCCTTATATAAAATGGCAAAATCAAGCTTTGCTTTTTGGAATTTATATTTTTTTTGGAATATTCTCAATCCATGGTTGCTTGAATCCGCGAATAAGGAATCTGTGGATATGGAGGACTGACTATACGTCTTTTCCTGAACAAGTAATATGCTGCGAATGTTTGAAACTGGGTTTTAACAATTAGTACCAGACTTTCAGAATGGATTGAACAAATGGATTATCAGAGAGACACATGGATTGAGGTTTTCTACTCTTCTGCCTAAGTTCTTCCAATGTGTGAACTGCCTGCAAATTCTTAGGATATCACAAGTAAATTTGATACTTCATATCTCAGCCCTGTTCTTCCTACTCATCACAGCATAGAGGTAGGCTTGGGTCTTGAACGCTATACAAAAAGAATATAGGCTCTAGTAAAGTCTACTAAGCTGGTAAGGCTTTGGGTATGTTCCTGTCCATTCTTCCATCCTTTCATTTATATTCTACTGTTTTCCCCAAGTTGGCTTATAAAATACAGATAATTACAATCGAAATGCATACATGCTGACACAGGTTTTAAGATCCGCAAGGGAGGGCTTTCTCTTGGTCCCATCACCTTCACAGGAGCATTTGGTGAGGACACAGGTGAGGGCTTTCTCCATGGCTGTTCCTAGGTTTTCCACGGGAGGTCCCTTACACTTTTTCTGCCAGAAGGTGAAGACTTTGATGTTTAGGCCAGCCTTTGAAATGCAAATTGTGTGCTTTTTATTAGCAATTTATTTTAAATGTTTTAATTGTTTTAGTCATGGTTTTAATAACATTTTCATTTAATTCTTTTTAAAACTTTATGTAGAATAGAATTTTCAGTGTAGTATTGTTTTATATGTTTGTAAACTACCATGAATCCCAATTTGGGAGAAAAATGGAATATAAACTCAGTAAATAAATAAATAAATAAATAAATAAATAAATAAATAAGGTTTTAAAAAATGCAAACAGCAAGATTAAAACAGTGTCAGATTGCTGATCTGCCATTTAAAGATCACCTTACATAACTATAGAGAGGTTCAACACCAGAAGGTTGGCTGATGTTTGCAGAAGGGGCCTTCCTCTATGTCCCACAAGTGGAGTTAGTACACAATGGGAAAAAATGTTCTCTGCTGTGGCATCCAAGTTGTGGAATTGGTGGTGTTATTTGCCATCAGGTCGACCACAGCTTATGGTGACCCTATGAATAAGAAATCTCCCAAGAAATCTGTTACAGTGGGCCTTGGTATCCACTGGGGTTTGGTTCCAGAATCCCCCGTGGATCCCAAAATCCATAAATGCTCAAGTCCCAATAGGATAGTAAAATGGTGTGACTTATATAAAATTGCAAAATCAAGGCTTGCTTTTTCAAATGTATATATTTCTTTAATATTTTCAAGCTATGGATGGTTGAATCCGTCGATAAAAAGTCCATGGTTATGGAGGGCCGACTGTATTAACAGCCCTTTTCAGGTCTTCCAGACTCAAGGCTGGGACTTTCTGGATTGAATCAATCAACCATTAATACGGTCTCCCTCTTTTCCTATTGCTATCCACTTTACAAAATATTATCACCTTTTCCAATAAGTCGCACCATTGTATGTCCAAAATACAACAGCCTCAGTTTGGTTCTTTTGGCTTCTGGGGAGAGTTCAGGCTTGATTTGCTCCACGATCCATTCATTTGGGTTTTTTGGCAGTCCTTAGTCTCCACAGAACTCTTCTCCTCCACCACCACATTTCAAATAAGTTGATTTTTCTCCTGTCCTCACTGCGGAAAAGTGGGTCCCTTTCTCAACCAAGAAATAATCAGATTAAAATTGTTGATTATGATGGGGTAGCTGCTTTAGCACATAGAAGCTTGGTTACCTGGAGAGAACTCAAGAGAAAATTTTCCTCTGCTGTAGGTTGCAAACACTGTCTCTGTATTTTGTGACAAAACTCTAAGCAGGGGATTGGATCATGTAAAAATTAAATATATTCAGAGCTCTCCTCACAATGCTCATTTTTTTTACCTATTTGTAAAAAAAAATGCTGCATAATCAAAAGTAGATACTGCTTCTTTGTGCAATATTTTTGTCCATGTTAATGTGGGTGTCATATTTCTGGTGCATTAAGCATGTCAGCATTTCCATGTGGGCATCTAGGTTACTCTGCCCCAAAAATTTCATTTTATTTTGAAAATACCCTTCTTCTTTATGTGTGTGCCTTTTCATTTTTTTTAATCAATGTGCAGAAGGAATTAATTAGGTGGCTTTTAAAAACAAATTGAGATTTGTGCCAGTGCTTTATTTCTTCAAGGAGAGAAAGATTGTTGCTTAACTGAGATGAAAACTTGAATGAGTTATGATCTGCAGGAGTTTGAGTTACACTGGGAGGGGGAAGGAAAAGAGCAGGAATGGCATTTTGTATTTCAGCTTGACAGTTGTTTATTTTTCAAAGGCAGTTGAAGATGGAGGAGGGTTAGGGGCTAAAATAATATGAAAATGGATATTCCTAATCTATCAGCTTCATCCTCTTTCCCTCCTAGGTGTTCTTATAGGCCACTTGATCATAATCAATATTATCAGGAAAAGAAGATCCTCAAAAGGTCCTATCCATTCAGGATTGGGAGGTAGAGGATGAAGTAGACTAAAAATTTGAGCAGATGTTTCCATAGGGAAATCACCACCTCTTCCTAGGAGGATCTTCTGCATGTTCCAAAAACTGTGACTCACACATATGAATCTCATGCCTGCACAGAACACAATAAGAAAGAGAAACAAAAACAGGGATGTGCTAAAAAAGAACAGTCAAAAGTATCTGTAGTTTCTTGATGCTATGGAAGAGCTACTTATAAACTAACGTTACACTTAAAAGTTTGCAAAGAGATCTTTTAGCACCTTTGAGGCTAATTCTGCAAAAGAAGCTTTCATAGTGTGTATGAAAGCTTATGCTACAACTTCTTTCACAAAGTCTAAAAGGTGCTGGAAGATCCCTTTGCATACTGATTTTCCAGACTAATATGGCTATGTCTCTGAATTCTGCTTAAAAGTTGATTAGATGTCCTTTCCACTTCTGCTCTATCTCACTTCTGCCCTGTTTTAATCAGGATTCCGTTGTTCATTGGTCAGCTGCCTTCTTCCCTTGAAACATGAAATTGTTTACAGATGATCCCTGAGCAAGTGGGCCTGCAGTCTTGTAGGACTAGTTCAAAATGCTGAAAGTACCCGCTTTCCAGTTATCCAATGCTTGAGAGCTTTATTGCATGAGGAAAGAAAGCGGAAGTTCAGCTGGATAGTAGTGCCTTTTTATGTGCCTTACCGCATGACGTAGTAGTTCTTCAGTTCTCTTGCCACAGGAGATGGTGTAAAAATGAGTTGGTTTTTTTTGCTGGGAAAAATGTGTTTGACTAAAGATTCACTTTTATGACCATCTCCCATGGGAAGAGAACTGAAGAACTATGACATCGTGTGGTTAGGCACATAGAAAGGTGCTGTTATCCAGCTGAACTTCTGCTTTCTATCTTCATGCAGCTCTGAGCTTGCAGCTGATTTTTTATTTTCAAAAGGTGGACTTACATTTTATTGCTTTTCCTTCTCCCAGAAAGCCTAGGGACCATTCTCAGTAAAACTAAATACCATCCCCTCTCCTGAGGAAAGACCTTCAAAGTTGTCCTATCAGTGGCATTGCAAACTTGGACCTTGTTGTAGAAGTTTACCCAAGCCTCAACCAGTTTTAACTTTATGATCAAAACAGAGATACAGGAAAAAGAATGGCACAGTGCACTCTGAAGTGGGGTAACATGTTGAGAGGTTTCAGTATTTGTTGCTGTATTTCTTGACTTTAAAAAAAATCCAAACTATACTTCTTTTGTCCCAGACTATTCTTCCAAGCACCAGCTGCAACATGTTATTCCCACCCTCAAGTGGGTTTCTCTTTTAAATTCTGAGACGTATTGGAATAACAGCAACAAAATCTTTCTCTTCTCCTTCTTTCTCTCTTTTTCATTTTTTAAAAAATGCTAAAATTTATGCTGTAGTGCATCAGTGCATTACTGAAATAGCAACTTTTGCACTAGACCACTGTAACTCTAAGAAGAATAAAAATCAGAATAAACATAAAACTATAATCCTGGGTGGAAATAAAAAAAATATTCAGAGGAGGGAACATTTGTCCAAACCATATGGCCAACTGGACATTCTTTATTGTTGCTATTTGCCATCAAATTGATTTTGCTTTATGGTGACCCTGTGAGTGATCCAACACCTCCAGTCAGGTCCTGCAAATTCAGGGCTGTGGCTTCCCTAACTGAGTCTGTCTACCTATATGGTGGACTCCCTCTTTTCCTACTGCCTTTCCCTTTACCAAGTATTTTTGGTGAATCTCATTGTCTTATGATATGTCCAAAGCATGACCACCTTAGTCATCTTCGTTTCTAGGGAGAGTTCAGGAGAGATTTGCTCTAAGACCCATTTTAACAGTCCATGTTATCTGTAGAACTCTTCTCAAGCACCATATTTCAAATGAGTTGATTTTCTGAAAACCATTTAGAAAAGCCCTAGTGCAGATTCAAGAACCCCCCCCCCCCCAGGAATGAATGAGGGACGGAGAGGCAATAACACTATGCAAAATCCAAAGAGTTACATCACAAATGCTTTTTCAGACCGATGGAAATGCCTTGCCTTAGTTTTACCTTTAGTCAAACATATGGGAATTTGAGACTCAGGACTTTTCAATCAGCCTTAGATTTCTTAGAGGCAGTTAGTTTGCAGAAGTGTCATCTGGAATTAAAATTTTATGTCTGTGGCCTCCTCCCTTCCAGTTATGAAACAAATTGGAATTTATTGAACAAATTAATTTTGATTCAATTGTAAATGTCCATCCTGAGAATTTAGATGGTAGCTTGCAAAGCCCTGCAGGGAGAGTTTAAAAGTTGCTTCCTCTTTCTAATTAGGCCTTTCAGGAAACAATTGATTTCAAATTGCAGTAGGTTTGTTGTGTGATATTCTTTTGATATTGCTTATGACAAATGAAAGTTTTTACTTAATAAGTTCACCAGTGACACAGGAAAGCAGCTGCATGCAGTTACAGTAAGTCTGACATCAGTAAATCTTATTTTCCACCCCTCCCTCTCCAAAGAATTATAGCTAACAAACCATTATTCCCATACTGTTATGGTCTAGGAAAGAATTTCACGTTAGAAGCAGGAAATGGATCGTATAATGGCCAGTAGAGTGCTTTGATGAGATGTTTTAAATCCAGTTTTATAAGGGTGAACATTACCTTCCTAGTACAAATCTCCTAAAATATACCACAGTCCTAAAACATCCCGTTGTATCTTTCCAACAGGGTCAGCATATTTCTTTAGCTCCTGCGCCGAAGATTGAGGAAGTGCTTTATGAATACAAGCCATTGCACGTAGAGACCTATGGACCACAGGTTCCAGAGCTTGAATTGCTTGGAAAATTAGGGTAAGTATCCTACACACCCCAATGTGACTGTCACTGAGATGTTTTTCCATCTAGGAACATGTCACTTTCTCCCCCTCTGCCAAGGCAGAATTTAAAAAAAGAAGAAGAAACAAAACAGAAAGACCTTAATGAAACAGTCAACTTCCTGCCCAAACCAATGTTTTGTTTGGGTGCCTAAATGTGATTTTTGTTTCTCCCTTCCTCTTTCTTTTCTTGTCTGGTCTTTTATAGATCAGTTGAGAATTTGGCTGGATTGCATTAGTGTTTGCAAGGTTGCCAGTGGCAGCCAAGAAAAAATAGCTGTTCATTTTCAGTTGCACGGTATCAACATGTAAAAACAAATCACCAGACCAAAAAAACAACTAAGGAGCTTGGTTTGCCCAGCAGCAGCTGTAGACCAGTAAAAATATCAAAGCTAGTGCTTAGCTATGGAAGACATTTGATTTTATTCCCTCTGAGTTAACACACAGCAATGTGTTCTGTCCAAAGACTCTTCCAATAGGATAAATGTGTTAGGAGCTGGAATGATTTGTTCCTGTACTTCCTGTGTTTTTGTTTTATTTTTTAAAAAAGTTCTAAACTACACTGTCCAGAGGTTGGAGGAGACAACAAGGGGATCAGCTATTTTAGATTTGATCATAACCAACAGGGATGAACTGATCAATGGAGATGAGGTAGTGGGATCCTTAGGTTGGAGTGACCATGTCATCTTGGGATGTATTATATAGAGGAAAGGGGAAGAAAGACACCCCCTCTGGATTTCAAGAAAACTGATTTTAATCAGAAAATCCCATGATCTGAAAGGCTCAAATGGAAGAGTTCCTGATATATGGAAGTTTCGTAAAGGTGTGATATTGAAGGCACTGCTACAAACAGTTCCAAGGAGGAAGAAAAATGAGAAGTGTCCAAAGAAACCAAGGTGGATATATGAAGAAATTTCAGATGAGCTGAGATTTAAAAGAAACATGTATAAGAAATTGAAATAGGGGAAACCACCAAAGAGGACTACAAATGAATAGTCATTACTTGCCAGAGAAAAGTTCAAAAATTTAAAGCTCAGAATGAGCTCACACTTGCTAGAGAGGTTAAAAATAATAAAAAGGGATTTGTGTGTTGTTTTTTTATATATTCAGACCAAGAACAACAACAAGATAATGTTGTGTAGAGAAGGTGCTAACGGGGCAGAGAGAAGGCCAAATTGTTCAGTACCTTCTTTGCTTCAGTATTCTCTCAAAAGGAAAATAGTACTCTAACTGGTGAAAGTAGAACAAGTTCTGTAGTAAGGGGACTGCAGCCCAGGATAGGCAGAGGTAGTCAAGGAATACCTAGCTACTGGAAAAGGGTGGATGAGTGAGTGTGTGTCCTCCACTTGAATTCTCAGGTTGACATGTGTGTGTATGTGTATGTCTCTCTGTACAGATAGCATGCGGTTGGCTCAGTAGTGGAGGTTGCATGGCTGGTGTATGTATGTATTTATGTATATTTAGTGTTTGTGTGTATACACACTATGCTGGATTTGCTGTCTAGAGTTTGGACAGTGGAGGAGAGTAATCTGATCCCTTGCTGGCACTTGTTGTATAAACAGCAGGTTGTGGGGGGGGGGCATTTCTCTCCCCCCTGCCCATGTAACAGGTTGGACCAGTGTGTTTCAGAGCACCCAAGATGACGTGATATGCTGTTATTTCTGGATAATATTCTGGCTGATTTTTTTCCTTTTTGGGGGGGAGTTTGGGAGCTCTGGATGGTAGGGGATGAAAACCACGTTTTGAAAAGATTTTGGCAACTTTTGGGCAAAAAGTACTTCCCATTAAAACATTTTTTATGGTCTGGGGGCTTTGGGGGCCAAAATTAGGCCTGCAGGCTGCACTATGCCCACCCTTATAGCAGGGAAAAAGGCATTGTGAAGATGCCAAATTGAAAGGTAAGATAAATTGAGCAAATAAATACAATCCTGTGCTGGGCACAGCCATCCTGCCACTTAAATTTGCTGATTTTAAACAGTTGATATAATTGCATTCATAATATAAATGAGATCATGCAGTTGTTTAAAATATGACCTCACTGTTTGGGGTTTGGCTTAGTTTTTTGAGGGTCCATTCCAGCTGCTTAACTGGTGAGCCCTTTAAATTTTGAGTTTCATGCCCAGTTTATTGTTCTGTGCCTTTTCTCTCTCCATTTGCTGGTGTATCAAGTTATCAGAGGCAAATATTAATTAGCTTTCCCAACCCTAACGCAGCCTGATCTAGCAGACACCACCTGTTCCTGGAACAGCTGCCTGGGCCGCCAAAGCCCTGGGATTTCTAATGACAAATGAAAATGTGCGTCAGGAAGTGGGCCTCTCATTCCATACCAAGGACCTCTTGGTTCTTGACATTTCATGTTTTCCTTGCGAGTTTGAGAACAGGTTTTCAGCAATATATGTGAAATAGTCCCTTGTACCTAATGCTTGTCAACATAAGGCCAAAATTCATCAGGTGGTGTTTGTATAATATTATAGCTTGGTGTTGCTTTTTTTAAAGTGGTATACATTGAATGAATACTAAAATGAATAATTCTTAACACAGGACCCAATACTATTGTTGTTATTATTAGCTACAGTGTTGAATTGATCAATTGGTTGACTTCAATAGAGTTTTAAAATGTAATCAATTAAAAAGTTATCCCTGGTTTAAATGGGCAGCAGTTTTAAAAATACTATTTTAAACATACTTTAATGTTTATTTATTTTAATACAAACTTGTCTATGAAAAGTGTAAGTAGCAAACTATATCTTAAAAGAGGCATTCTACTTTCACACACAGGAGGAATACCTCTTCTAAAATGGTGGCTGGTATTAAGTATAGTTGACTGTCCTTATCCACAGATTCTGCATTCATGGATTTAACCATCCATGCCTTGAACATATTTTTTAAAAAATTTAAATTCCCAATAGCATACCTTGATTTTGCCAATTTTTAAATAAGGGACATTGTTTTACTATGCCATTGTATTTATTGAGACTGGGTTTTTTGGTATCCATCCAAACCAAACACCAGCAGCAAATACCAAGGGCTCACTGTATGTTTGCATCTTCTAAATGATGCAGTAAAATATTATGTAATTCTACTTATCTTTGGGTAAAGGACAGATCTGTTGTTTTGTCCACTAATTCTCTTGTGATCAGTTGATTAAAATTTCTGTAATTAGGGTGCAACCTTACTCATTAATACTGGTTTGCTGCTATATCAATATTGGCCTCAGGAATCGTTGCATCAGCTGCAAGGTAGATTAGAATTAGTGTATTATCATTTCTATTTCAGTGTCTGCTCTCATACAAGCTATGTGAAAGCCAGTTTTTTATGTTACAAGGTCACCATATTACACTTTGACTCCCTCTTCAGATCCATCCAAGTGAGACTAAAGCCACCTTGAGTGAAGATTATGGAGGACAGATAGTGTTTGAATTAGGGGATTCCTGTTCTGCTGCTCAGCCTTGTAGCCTTGAGAATGGAATTTAAGGGGCCCTGATGAAGTAAACTAAGGTGAGAAATAGCAACTTGTTTTGGGTCTCACCCATTGAATATCATCACCAGTTAAGAGTTTGAGTCTGACTTTCTTCAAGACAATTTTATCCACTGAACCTTATTGACTGTCTTGCACCTAGCTAAACGGTTCCAGCATTTGATCAGCAGGTTTGTCCTTTTGTTGCAGTCTAGTTACCCTCTTCCTTTTTTGTTTAATAGACTGTGTATTTCTAGTAGCGGTAGAGGAAGAGAGAGGTTAGTAGACTACTTCAGAGAAACTTTCAGATACTTTTCAGTACAGCTAGGGTCGTCAGTTTCAACAGCCTTAAAAAAAAGTACGGACAACTTAAGAAAAAGTCAAAATTGACAACCTGAGCAAAATGGCTGCTTTCTGCAACAAGAGATCTTTGTAAGGTTTTGAACATTTCTAGTCCTAGTCCATCAGTATAACTGCTATCATCTTGGTTTCGTCGTCCAAGGATCTGTGCTTAATGCCTAAAAATCTTGTTCCTCCCTACCTGTTCAGCGAAAGGTACAGCAGATTTGCTGAAAAGGCTGTAGTGAGCAAGCTGTTTATGATATTAGAAAGGTTGGCATATTTCTGAAGGGCCCATTGCATGGAATGTTCTGAAAGTAATAAACCATGTCTCAAAAATCAATAGAAAATGCTACCAGAAGTAGATTTTCTGAAGGCTGCAGGACAGAGGTAATACACTGCATTGACAGCATAAATGGGACAGGTGGGAGTAGCGGGGGTGATTTTGGAGGAGAGACCAGTCCTCCTGAGAGTTAGAGAAGCTGAAATCTGCACATCAGTTTAGGAAACTAGCTGGTAAGCAATAAATCGTAAGTAATCAAGTTGCAGTATTATTTTAGAGATATGGGCTTTAGCTGTAGCAAATGACTAACAATACTACTTTTAAAAGAGAAAGAAATGGCAAGCAAGCAAGCAAGCACAATAAACTGAAATGGCACCAATCCTTGAGGTCTCATGCATGGTTTTCATAATATGTTCCAGAGAATCCAGGAGTTCTATACAGATTTCTTGGAAATTCCTAAATTATTTATAGTTTTACAAACCTGCTCATAGCTCCCTGTTGTTTATGGATGGAGGGCTACAGAAATGCATACTTTCAGTGTCATGTGGCAGCAGCATGTCTGCAGCTAATAAAGTTTGAACTGGGGGAGAATAGAATTCTTTTCTACCTGATCATACAGTAGCTGTGTGTATTTGACCACAACAGACAAGGTTAACATTAGCTCCCCCAGAATCATTTAGCATGTGTGAACAGCAAAACAGAAAAAAAAGGGAAGAAGATAAGCCTGTTTATTTTTGGCCACCAGAATGGAAAATAAAAAGTCATCTTTAGATCCAGGCTGCATCTGTACTTCAGAAATAATCAGTTCTGGTGCCGCAACAAACTACAATCCCCAGAATTCCATAGCATTTAGTCATGGCACTTAAAGTGGAGTAAAACCAGATTATTTCTGCAGTGTGGATGCAGCCCTAGACGAGAAGAAAGCTTCAGGTGGTCTCTAGAATGTTGCAAGGCTTCCTTGATCTGTTTTTTTCCCTTTCACATGTTAACGGTTTTGGATGAAAGGTTTGCCCAAATGTGTTGAACTGCTTTTCCTTTTTGCGGTGTAGGAACCAATCCCTATTCTTTCCATGCTGTTTCTGCCTCTTTTACCACATTTTCTGTTAAAGAAATAATGCGCAGGAACATGTCTACTTGTCAACTGAGGTATACCTGTATTGAAATATCCATCTGGCTCCTAAGTGGCATGACTGTCTGGCACTGCTGATTATACTAATTTGCTCCAGGCAAGAGAGAAAGAGAAGTCTGTGTTTTGCCAATGATGACTGAGTTTTCCTAGTGTAAAGTGCTGATTGAGATTCACAAGACTGCCCTCTTGGCCATTTGAGATATTCCTATGTAAGCAAAATCTGATTTCTTTCTCTCTGCCTCTCTCCTGCTCTGTACAATAGTTATCAAGAACCTTGAAGGCATTTTAGAATGTAAATAAAATAATTATACAAGTTATGTATCCCTTATCTGCAGTTCTGAAATCTAAAATACTCCAAAATTGTCCACATGGATGGCTGAGATTGTGACACCTTTGCTTTCTGATGATTCAGTGTACCCAAACTTTTTTTCTTATAGAAAATTATTTAAAATATTGTATAAAATTACCATCAGGCTATATGTATAAAGTGTATCTGAAACATAAAAGATTTTAATATTTAGACTTGAGTCCCATTTTTAAGATATATTGTTATGCATATACAAATATTCCAAAATCTGAAAAGATCCAAACTCAAAAATATTTCTGGTTTGAAGCAATTTGAATAAGAGATATTCAACCTATAGTTTAAATAAAAACTGTCAAAGCAAAGAAAAAGAAAAACAGCAACTGAGCAGAGCAGTATCAGTATTAAATTTTTATCTTACATCAAAATAACATGAATGAAGGAGTAACGTGGTTCTCTTAGAAGAGATTTCAGAACCTACCTATTTGAATTCTTCAAAAGCAACCTCAATACAGTTTGCTGGTACAGATTGTAAGGCCATTAGTGATACTACTAGCTCTGTCTATCATTATGCTAGATTTTTAACTACCTGCTCTGATGGTGC
>CM034701.1:10438156-10455580 GCA_020142125.1 Phrynosoma platyrhinos
CTCTTCCTATCAGGTTTTTTTCACTGTTCAGATTTCATACTGATACATAGAAATCAGAAATATGGTAGGGACAATCCTGACTTTAGTATTCAGTTATACTTCTTTACACTTGATAATCTTAACTCGTTCCCTCATATGTGCCTTCCAAGTCCCAGTCTTTGGATTTCTTGAGTACAGTCTCTATTCTAATCAGACTATAACTCCAACAATTCCTCACTATTAGCCATGATGTCTGGGGCTTCTGGGAGTTGGAGGCCAGGACACCTGCATGTCCACAGGTTTTCCATGCTGTGTTGGCCTTAGTTCAATGCAAAACATAGTCCCAGTTTTTAAAAAACACATGAAACCTAACTGCCAACCAGACTTCTCAGGCCATTTATGGGAGTCCATAATTTTATTGAGTAATAGTAACTGTATAATATTAACTGTGTAACAACTGAATTTGGGTCTTTTAAACTTTGCCATGGGTAGTAGAGGGTTTTCTCCTTCTCTCTGTTATAGTTTATTTTTATTCTATATTTATTTTATTAAGGTATTTCTAAACCACTGGCTGGAATAATTTTATGCTGAGTGAACAGTGAACAAGATCTTGACCCTACAGTTTAATTGTCTGCAGAAAGTTTGTTTATTTCCTATTCCATTCCATTTCCAAAGCTCACAATGGCATACAACACTTTAGGATGCAAGGAACTCCACCATAAATTACATAATCTATAACACAAATAAAAAGGAATTGACAGGGGCTTAGACTGGATGGTCCTTGGGATCCTTTTCAACCCTATATTTCTGTGACTGTGAGAAGTAAAAACAGACAGGCCAAACAGGCAAAGCCAATTTTAAAAACCAGTGGGGCATTTTGATGTACCGGTACCTCCAGAGTGCAATCCTGACTTCCTTTAAAGGGTTGCTACTCTATCCAAGACAGGCTGACCCCCTATTCCAACACTAACTCATCTTCTGACCATGGGAATTTCTGGCTTGTTTGGATCAAATTTGTTGGCTCTTTATTCTGTTACTATCACCAAGTGCTTTGTTGTCAGAATCACTATTGCTGTGTGCACTGGTTAGAGTAGCAGAAAAACTTCCCTTCCTCCCTGCCTCCCCGAAACAGCACATAATGTGTACAAATGCAGGCATTAGGCTACATAACCCAGATGTTTTATATTATCTAAAGTAGTCTTTAGGAATAGTTGTTCAGATGTGCAGTAGTCTTTAGGAACTGTTGTTCAGACCTAAATTTGCAGGTGTATAACACCTTCTGTGATCTATAACCACCTATATTTTCTCACATAAACCTACTGTGTAAGTACTCCTGAATGTGTGCATGTAAATGCTTTTGAATGTGTGCTTTCATATGCTCAGAGTAATAACACTGTTCACATTTCGCGCAGAGACATACGGAACATTTACACTCCTTTATACTTTATTTTATTTACATTTCACTTTTATGGGATCCAAAGTCACTTTCTCTGCTTGGCCCCTTTTCTGTCAGCGACTCAGAGCCTCTTCTCTCCCTAGAGTTCATGTTCTGTCATTTTAAAACAAAACATCTGACCAGTTGGAATGCTCCTGAATATTCTGTTACGCCTCGACAACTGAGGCAGTGGCTTTAAGGAGAGCTCATTTTAGTTAACTGAAGCCAGTGCTCCTGCAGTCCATACTAATGGAAGTTTCAAAAAGTTCAACTTGTGTTGAATTCCTACACACACACAACCAAACCAAACCACAATTTTGCTGTTGTTGTGTGCCTTCAAGACATTTCTGACTTATGGCAACCCTTAAGGTGAACCTATCATGGGGTTTGTTTTGCAAGGTTTGTTCAGAGGAGGTTTGTCATTGCCCTGAGGCTGAGAGCATGTGACATGCCCAAAATCACCCAGTGGGTTTCATGGCTGAGCGGGGAATTAAACCCTGGACTTGTAGTCCAACGCTTAAACCACACTGGCCACCAGAACACATCCCAAAGTAATTTTTTCTCGCTTTTAAACTATATTGGTATTTGTGGACATTTCAGTGGTTTGATTCCTTATTAGCATCTTTTTACAAGTCTAGTAAGTATGCTAAAAGGTTAGCCAAAGCAGGTTATGACTTTACATACAAATATATAGGGTTGGGTTTTTTTTAATTCTTGGACATTGTCCTGTATATCTGGTTATAAATAATTTCATTTGCAATAAAATGTAAGTCATAATGAGTGGCGTGATTGGAAAACAGTTTCAACCTCCACCACCTTCTTTGGAGGTTCACCAAAAGCTTGGATGGGCATCTCATAGGGAGGTCCAGGGTTCAGGGCACATTCTATCTCTAGGCAGGAGGATGCTGAACCAGGTGAGAGATCAAATCCTTTCCACTTCCTCTAATTATGTGATGCATTAATCCAACAAAGAAAGCAAATCTCAGTTTGGTCTCTCCAGTTTCCAATTTCAGGGTTTTGAGAGCAGTTTGGTATCTGTGGAAATGTGTTTAAGCAGTGGAAACCAGAGGAATTCGATTTTCTTTTGGTTCCCCTCCTGGAGGATGAAATGTTTGTCTCTCTCTGCTCAGACAATGCCTCTCTTTGTTCTAGGTATTTAAACCACGTCCGAGCTGCCTCCCCGCAGGATCTGGCTGGTGGCTATACTTCCTCCCTCGCCTGTCATCGAGCCCTTCAAGATGCCTTCAGCGGCCTGTTTTGGCATCCTGGCTAGCTTGGGACTCCGTAATTGAGACTGGAGTGGAGCGAGCAAAGCAAAACCTCAGGTGAAAATTGCTGCCGTCTGCACTACAGTTAAGCTGCCGTCATCTTTCTTTCTCCCCCATCTTTTTTTTAAAAAGTTGTGAAGCCAGCTGTGCTTAAAAGTATTAAAAAAAATCCCTCACTGTACAGAAACTTGCTTTAAAAATGGTGGTTGTGTGCGTGTGTATCTTGAGTTTCTTTTTCTTTCGTGGAGCGAGGGTGGGAATGAGAAACGCTTTAAGTCAGTTTGCTGAGAGGCTAATGGAAGATGTGAATAATCATTTTGTTTGGTGTGTTTTGAAGTTTCAGAAACAGACTTGTAAAAAGTTTTAAAATAGAGCCAGACTTTATTATGATTATTATTAAATTCTGTGGTTTCTATCCCCACTTCAGGGTTTTATTTGCACAAGCACTGAAATGCTATTTTGATTAAAGTTTTATGGTGTCACCCTGCAATAAGCACAAAGTCTTTTCTTCTCATAAAACCAGCTCCTCCTAATGCAAACAAATGGGTTTTCCTTCCTTGAAGCACGAGATGAGGGCAGGAGGTGGCAAGCACACGGCTTTCCTAATTCATCCCACCTTGTGTTTTGAATGATGAAAGTTAGACCACGCCAGAGAAATGCACTGGCCCTCTTGCCAGTCTAAAGCAAACTGCTACAGGCTCGGATCCTAAAAAGTTTGGGTGCCTCTCCTTTATCTGGCATGGCCCTGCGATTGTGTTGCTACTGTTTGCCCTCCAGGCAATATCCCTGGCCACACCTAACAAGCACAATAATACTTTGCATAAAGTCAGCCCGCACTCCAGGCTTTCCAGAGGCAGGGAGTGACTTCACCTAAACCTTCCCTTTTCTCTTGCAGCAAGTCTACTCTATTCTGTATGGTTGGGAGACTTTTTGTGGGGAGAGGAAAGGGGGAGAAGTCCCACTGTGTGCCAGGAATTGCCTAACCAACTTGCCTGCCATAAAATGATGGGAAGTTGATGTGATGGATTATACAATAGAAATAGCATTGCTAAGACACGGTGATCTCAAACACAGGTGCTAACGTTAATACTGGAAGGGAGGCAAGCTTGAGCCAAGGCTACTCAGGGGTGTTTCTGTGAAAGAATCTAGCTGTAACAACAAGGAAGGGATGGTAGGGGAATGAAAGAAGGAGTGTGTTTATTAATTGTAGTGGAGCCTTGGTATTCACTGGGGTTTGGTTCCAAGGCCCCCCATGGATATCAAAATCAGTGGATGTTGAAATCCAGTTAAATACAATGGCATTAAAATGGTGCCCATTACATAAAATTACAAAATCAAGGTTTGTTTTTTGGAAAATGATTCAGACTGGATAAGGAATCCATGGATACAGAGGGCCCACTGTACAATTGAATAAGAATTAAGCCCACCTGAACTTTGAAATTATGCATAGTTTAATTAGGCAGTTTTAACGTTTGCTGGTCAGTTCTGGCAATGAGCAATTCTGGACTGGATCTCTAATTTCTTAATAAAGATTTTCTGAGTTTTTATTATTTTGCCTGAATTTCTAAACTTGTCATCCTGCTGGACTTGACACTGTGTCAGCTGAGGTCTGGTCACACACTGTTAGATATGCCAAAATCTTTTTGCTTGTCTTGCCAGCATGGTAGCCATGCTAGTTTGTTGTGTAGACAAAATAGGGTGCCATGAGACTTTAATTCTACCAATTTATTATGACAGAGCTTTTGGGGACAAGAGTCCACTTCACTGGGTACAGAACATGTAACCTTTAGTTGGTTTCTGTTGTAGCCAAAACAAAGAAAATTTGTGGCACTTTGAAAACTTAACAATTTTGGCTTGGTAGACACAGATGCACACCTGTAGCAGTGGGTTTTAATCTGTGAAAATGCATGAATTGTTGAGCTAGACTTACTGAATCGACTGCTGAGTAAGTCAACACTTAGGTAAATCCCATTAATTTTGTGGGTCTACTCAAGCTGAGACTTAACAATGCGATTTGCATCTTGATCTGTAAGACATCACAAGACCTTAGTTGGCATACTGTATTGGCAGATATTCTTAGCCAATTTTGTGCACTAGTAAAATAATAATATATTTCTCTGAAAATGCACCTCAGTTAATCTTTAAAGAAAGCCTTATTGGAGCAGGTTGGAGAGACATAAGCAGAAGGCTGTTTGTGGAGAATTGGAAGGTGGAAGGACAGCCAGCATAGTAGAGTAGTTTAAGTGTTGGACTAGGGCTTGGGGAGACCAGGGTTCAAATCACTATCTTATAATGGACACCTACTGGCTGACCTTATGAAAGTCACATGCTTTCGGCCTCAAAGGAAGGCAGTGACAAACCTTGCCAAGAAAACCACGTGAAAGGTTTGCTGTAGCATCACTGTAAGTCAGAAATGACTACATTTAGGCAGGGGAAAAAATGATAAAATGCACAGATATAGGATGAGTGACACCTGGCTTGACAACAGTACATGTGAAAGGGATCTAGGAGTCTTAGTAGACCATAACCTGAATGTGAGTCAGCAGTGTGATGTGGCAGCTAAAAAAAGCTAGTATGATTCTAGGCTCCATCAACAGGAGTGTAGTATCTAGACCAGGGGTAGGCAACCTTTCCCCTTTAAGGGCTGAGGGACTTCAGCTCCCAGAAGCCTCAGCCATGTTGGCCAATAGCTCCTGGGATTCTGGGAGCTGAAGTCCCTCGGCCCTTAAAGGAGAAAGGTTGCCTACCCTTGATCTAAACTAAGGGAAGTAATAATTGTACCACTCTGTTCTGTTTTGCTCAGACCTCACCTGACATATGGTGTCCAATTCTGGGCACCACAGTTCAAGAAGGATGTTGATAAGCTGGAGTGTGTCCAGAGAAAGGTGACCAAAATGGTGGAAGGCCTGGCACCCATGCCCTATAAGGAGTGGCTTAGGGAGCTGGGTATGTTTAGCCTGGAGAAGAGAAGGTTAAGAGGTGATAAGATAGCCATGTTTAGATACTTGAAAGAATGTCATATTGAAGAAGGAACAAGCTTGTTTGCTGCTGCTTCATAGTCTAGGAGACGGAGTAATGGATTCAAATTACAGAAAAAGTGATTCCACATAAACATTAAAAACTTCTTGACGTTAAGCTGTCCGACAGTGGAACACACTCTGTTGGATTAGATATTCTTTGGAGGTTTCTAAACAGAGTCTGGATGGCCATTTGCCAGGAGTGCTTGGATCGTGCATTCCTGCATGGCAGAATGGAGCTGGACTGGATGGCCATTGTGGTCTCTTCCACATCTATGATGTCACACAGAATACAAGGAGGAATTACGTATGTATAAATATGCCCCCCCATACACACACCGCACTCCTACTTTTAATGTTATATTAGGATTGAGATTCTGTTTGCTCATATAATGGCAGTTTCTTCTCATGATTATATAAAGTCAGACTCGGGAATGTGCTGTAATGTATCTGTGTAGGATGTTTAAAACAAGTGGTTTATGATATGACAGAAATCAGGAGGAGGAGGAGGATACAATATATCCAAAATACCTATTTCTTAAATACAAAATAAAACAAATGCAGAAAAAAGAGCTAAAGGAAAACAATGTGTAGAGTGATGTTATTCCCATATACAAGCTCTGCATTGTGTGATGTCGATTCATTGTGCATAAATGGAACTTTGCAGTGAAATGCTGACTCTTTGTTTTCGAATGTGAAGCTAAAGGTTACAAATGAGTATCGTGTATCAGATTCCTCCAATTTTGCCATTTGTACACTGCACAGATACTCCGCAGGCGTTAGTCACAAGCCTGTGTGGTATCTGCATTTCTGCCATTGCTTCAGGAAGAGACATCAGTGTTGCTTCTCCAGTTGCATTGCTGCCTTTAAGGGTGAGGCAGAGTTCTCTCCTCTCACCCCGCTGTGATCCATCCGGGGAGTGGGTGGGGAAGATCTTGCATCTGTTTGGAGCTTTCTTGTCACTTGGAGGATCTATAACTCTGGCTATTAATACTACTCAGCTCTTGTGTAGATATTTAGTAAGAAACTGCACATTTGTTATCTCACAACAAACTCACGTGGCAGATGTGACGAGGCTGAGAGGAAAGTGGCTTCCCTAAAGCTGGTGCAGATAAAATGTAGCATTCTTGCTAGATGGCAGTTTTTACACTAAAATCTGTTTTTGGTCATGAGTCCCAGCAGGGAGATGGAACTAGTGCTGCAGGCAGGGAGCTAAATAGATTTTGAAAGCTTGCGATTGGGGACTGTTGTGCCCAGCAGGAAGCAAGGTTTCTGGTCATTGAGAACAAATTTTCCATCTACACCACAAAACCCAGATGCATAAGCAAGCCATATCTAGACAGAAAATGTAAGAAACACTGAGTGATAGAAATAAAGAAGGGAAGAAGGGGAGCAATAACACAATTAAACTATGCTTGGATTCCTTTTGTCCCTGAAACCCAAATTCTGTGATGAGAATTAATTACCGAAGTTAACTAGAGGCAACCTTTCTCAATCTTTTTTACCCTGGAGGCATCCTTGAAATACTTTTCAGATCCTAAGGAACCCCTACATAATTTTTTTTAAATCTGTAACTAAAAAAAAAGTGTCATCCCCTCCAATCATGATCTCTTGTGGATTCCCTAGTGAACTCTCATGAAATCCTAAGTTTCTGGGGAGCCCTGACTAGAAAGCCAGTTATATGATTTGCAGGAAATATCTTTTCTGTAAGACAAATTTTCCAAAAAAAAATATTTACACTAGAGGAATGGGAAGAAGTCAGTATATGAAAAGAGATGGATAGAGTTGTTGGAGGTAGGGAACAGTATCTCTTAGGAGTTATTCACATGATGAAAATAATCCAGGATGTATTCCGGATGAATCTTTGTTGTTCACATGCATCCCAAATTCACTTAAGTTTTTTTAGGGGGGAGAGCTGCCAAAAACCCCACTTACCTTGGGATAATCAATTTTGGGCTTTTCCCTGAGTTTTTACAAAAGATTTGCATTGTTGGCTGTGTGAACAATGACGCAAATAGAGCCAAATAAACTCTGGATAAAACTCTCCATGCCTTTAACGAGTTTCGAATGCATTTGCATCAGCAACAGCCCATGCAGTCGAGAAAGCACCACCCCTTTCCCAACAGAACAGCCACTGCTGGGGAGAAAAAAGAAAGAGGAAAAGGGGGGAGAGAAAAAGGGATGCTGACCCCCCTCTGTCCGGCTGAGGGGTGCCACTGGGTGCAGGGACAAGAGAAAGGTGCCAGGATATGTGAGCAACCAAACTTGCAGAGACACGGAGCGATGTGGTTCCCAGAAATTCCATGGTGTGGATAACAAACCTAGAATCAGTATGTAGAGAGGTTTTGTAGCACCTTTGAGACCAATTGAAAGAAAGAAGTTGGCAGCACGAGCTTTCGTAGACTACAGTCTACTTCCTCAATGCAAGAGTGAGGTTATTCACATCGTTCTGGTAAAAAATACAAAAACGATGACTTGTGAATGAGGCCTAAGAAGGTGAAAAACAAGAACTATGAGTGACACAAGTCTCATGGGAGATGCCAGTTGGTACCTATCATAGGACCTAGTTCCAGAGAGATCTTATCTTGATAGCCATCTTCAAATATCTGAAATGCTGTCAAATGGATGACTTGTTTCCTGCTGCTCCTGACCTGAACCAATGGACTAAAAATACAAGAAAAGCCATTCCAACTTCATGAAGGTAAGTGCTCTTGGCAATGGAATGGACTATCTCAGAAGTGGCCAACTCTTTTTTGTGGTTTTTAAACAGTGTGGATGGCCATGTCAGGAATGGTTTAACTGTTCATTCCTGCATTGACATGGAATTGGACTAGATGACCTTTGGATTCCTTCCAACTCTACAATTCTGTGTTTCTACAGGTGTTCAATAAAGGATCAAATACCAGAAAAAGTGATAGGTAGGCGCATACACACCTGGGATCAAATATCTGAGGTGCCAGATGTTAAAACTCAGCTATAATAGATTGCTTTAGGGAGGTGCATATCATATCATATATCTAATCTAATCATCTATCATTGTTCATTTTGGGTAGTTCACACTTACAAACTACAAAGAGCTACAAGGAATTGGGCCAGGAGTAATAGTAGAATGCAATGGCAAGTGATCTTCTGTTGTGTGGTCATGGCAGATACTCTGAAATGAGAAAAGCTTCTATTTCATAAAACGCATACTCTTTCCCTTACACACAGGTATTACTCCATGTGAAAGACAATACCACAATCTCCTCTTCCTATGGCCAATATCCCAAAGGAGTCCCTATCCTGTTTATGCATTTACTTAATTTTTACTTGTTTACATGGCACCCAATTATAAAGTTTTCTGAGCAGATTACAAGAGACTCTTTCCTAATTCCTGGCTCTTTCTTCAGAGGGATGGAACCAAAGAAATGTGACTAGCAAATGGTCCCTGTATGCAATTATAGGAAGCTCCATCTTCCTCCGTTTTCTCACAGGTGCCCATAGCTTCATCAACATCAGGAAATGAAGAAGAACACCTGTTTTGTCCTTCTTAAAAGGCCCAGGACTGTAAAGAAAGGGATCACAATCACAATGCAAAATTTTTAAAAGAATTTAAAAAGAAGTCTATTACATAAGCATTTTTTCTTTGACCTGGTTTTCCCCCTATGGGGCAGGAGACTCAATGGAAAGAAGTCAATCTGGCCAAACCTGTAACAACTCTCCCCACAAAACTATAGGTAGAGCTGTTAAAAAACTAAAGAAGAGATGCCTTTTCACGTGGTTCATTGAACTTCCCCTGTTTCTTCCTGACCAGTGAATGATTGCATATAACAGAAGACAATGTCCATGGTGGAAAAATAAAAATTTAATTGTTTTAAATAAAAGAATGGACCCTGTCCAACTTACATGGTATTAAAAAGAACCAAAAAATGATCAATGCATAATTAGCTTCCAGTCTTAGCATCTGGAATTCCAGTTTCCAGAGGCAGCCTTAGAAACTTGCTATTACAAGTTCAGATGAGCAAATCCAACCCTATTTCCCCACCTTGAATGATGAAGTTAACATTCTGTTTAGCCATCTGCACAGAGCCTCCTATGCCACTGGATTCACTTTTTCTTCAGTTAGGCGCAGGCGTTTAGATTCTGGTTCCTGTGGATTATCCACACCTACAACATTAAGACAACAGATTATCTGAATGCATACATATTTGGACAACATGTATACATTTCTGGTACTCTTCAGAGTTTTAAGTTCCTCATGCAGTCTCCAGGCATCGAGCTGCCATTTAGCAAGATGGCATGTTGCTTAATTCTGAGGCAGAGCACTGACCCATCTCAGTATTGTCTACAACCAAGGCTGTGGAGTCAATACACTAAACTTTGACTCCAACTCCTCTATTTTATTGTCTGATGGCAACTCCTTCACAAATGGCAAATGGATAGTAATATGTAATACAGGTTGAGTATCCCTTATCCAAAAAGCTTAGGACCAGAAGTGTTCTGTAATTCTGATTTTTAAAAGAATTTTGGAATACCTGTATTTGCATTCACATAATGAAGCATTATGAATCTGGAGAGAGACTGAGGATCTGTGAAATGGTGGGAGGTGTAAATTCCTGCCATTTCACAAATCCTCACATTTCTCTCCAGTCTTATAAATACAGCACAGGTACTTGTGTTGCAGCTCAAAAAGTTTTAGATTTTTGATACTTCAGATATCAAATTTTCTGTAATAAAATAGAAGCACAAGGCACTTCAGCAGCAGCACCATGTGACTATCAGACTACTTAGATTGACAGAACATAAAATATATCTGATTAAAATTTCTGAATAAGATAACTTCCCTAAATTCTTTTGAAAGTAAATATTCAACAAGACATTTAATATAAGTTTTTATTTTGAAGCTGGAGTTGCACATGCCTACTCACTCCAACTCAACCCAAAACTGAGTCTGACTCTGATTCCACTGAACTGACTGGCAGCATCTCTCCAGGCTTTCTGATAGGAGTCTTTCCCAGCTCTTTTTGGAGATGCCAGAAATTGAACCTGGGACCTTCTGAATGCAAAGCCCCTACCACTGAGCTACAGAGAGCTGATACTAAAAACACTCTTTCTGTCTATGTGTGCACAAGCTTTCTGCTCATAGTCAGGCATATCCATGGTATGAAACACACCTCAATTCAAAGCAACCCAATTCTGCACGTGGCAGTGAATGCACTCAACAAGGTGATGACTGAGTAAGTAAGGGGTCAGGAAGCAATTTCAAGTGGCCCAGAGAAAGGGAAGAGTGGGGACGAATTGCCTCCCTCCCACAAAGGAAAGCTAGGGGTTTAAAAAGCTTGTCGTGAAGCAGAAAAGGTCATTATAACCTAAAGAGATTGTGAAGAAAGAAGTGACTAGTGACCTATATGATACAGAAAGGGCTGTATGCACAGTGGGAAATTTTCTCCCATCCCTCTCCCCATTCCAAAAAAGCTCTTCTAGTCCTCTAAAAAGCCACTCCTGTCCAGGGACAAAGCAGTCAATGTGACAAAAAGGGCTACTTGGAAGAAAGCTCACCAGCCTCCCCATGCATATCTGCAATCTTTCAGTCTCAACCATGGAACAAAAATGTAGGATCAGAGTGAGGTGGGTGAGCTTAGCCCACATCACAGGCTGCTCAGTTCTAGGGAAAAACTGGAAAGTTGTACACAGAATGGGTGATGAATGCATAATTGTTTATTTCATCACTCATGTGCACTGAAAAAGTGATTGGTTGCCAGCTTTCCATACATGAAATTGACACGTGTATTCATCACATTAAATTTTTATGTGGCTTTCATGCTTTTTCCCTCTGTAGAACTGCTCTCCCTGTCAGAAAATCATCACCACATCTTTACTGGTTCAGAAGCCCATCTCTATGTTAAGAGCTATCCAAGTTTATAATTTAAGAATCTCCATTGGACATCTTAACCTGTGACAAAGGACTCTGTCAAACATAAGGAACCTCTGAAGCAATCCTGCCCCTTCCCTGGGTGAATTTACCTGCCAGAGGCGATGGTGGTTTGTATAACACCTCAGCAGGGAGACGGAAGCTAATGCACATCATATCTTTGTTGGGGGCCACGTTCCTCACCAGTTCCACAGAACACAGGCCCTCTAAGGAAGTTCCCAAGCAAGCTTCAGCTCTTTCCTGAACATCCTGTGCGGGATTATCATGCTTAGAAAAGCAATGGCAATGCACTGTAGGAAGCTCAGTGCTGCTGGGCTCCCCATCCAAGAGGTGCTGGAAGACATCCAGAAAGTCAATGGCCATGGCTGGCAAGTTCATGACAATATGCAGGGAGCTCTTGCGCTCTTTCAAAGAGAGTTGCTTAACCAGCTCTTCCTTCACCGGCCCCTTCAAGAAGTCTCTGCCGTCCATGTTGAAGACTTGAACTTTTTTGTCCACTTTGTTCAAACTACAGTTGTGCTTCAGCCACTTGTAGGACTCAGGGTTGAGGTCATTCGCAAACACAATGCAGTTCTTCTTTGCTGCAGGGATTGCAAATGGCCCCACCCCAGCAAAGACATCAAAAAGAAAGTCGCCAGGCTTCAAGAGACTGATGATGCGTGTGTGTTCAGTGGAGAGGCGGGGATTCCAGTAGACTTTTGAAAAATCAAATTCATAGGAGAGGTAGTGTTCTTTAACCTGCAAGAGTCCAAAATACAGGGTGACTGTTAGGTATGTACTCAGGAAGAGCTGCATTGATGCAGTCAAAAGTTACCTTATGGCTATGACTACACCTGAGCTTTCCCTTTGCTGGCTATGGAAAGGGAAAGCACCAGGAACTGGTCACGTTCTGCAGCCAGCAGGTGGGCACATATTAAGGTTCTTGATTGCTGCCTTAGAATAAGCTTGTCCAAGAACCTCTCTGCTGCAGTTCTTTTTCTTTACAGTGTTCCACTCTCACAGTGCAGTCCCATGCATTTATTGCTGAGAGGCAAGTAGCAATAACAGCAACAGTACTTACATTTCTATACCACTTTATAATACTGAGCACTCACGAAGTGGTTTACAATCTGTAAGCCAGCTGCCCCCAACAAGCTGGATATGCATTTTACTGACCTATGAAAGGATGGAAGGCTGAGTCAACCTGGAGCCCTGCAGGATCGAACTCACAATGGTCTGGCTGCAGCACCAGCATTTAATCACTGCACCACCACAGCACCAGTGAGTTCAGTGGACTTACTCCCAGGAAGGTGTGTGCAGAACTGCACTCTTGTTCTGCATCTGCACTGCAAAGTTTGACACTGCTTTAACTGCCATGGCTTGATGCTCAGTGATATTTTTTGGCCTAAAACAGCTAAAATGGCTCAAAACTGCAATATTTTTGTCCTTCACTCTCCCAAGACTCTCTCCATACCAGCCCCCACTTCTACACATTTGCTCTCAAATAATCCAGACCTAGTCCAGTGATGTGGTGGTCCTTTCTGTTGTGCTGAATGCACCAGTGTGGCCGCTTTGTGTACATGTGTGTGCGTGGATGTGAAAAATGCCCCCGGCTGTACAGCTGTTTCCCCTGCCCTAAATAGCAGCAGGAACTTATACCATGGAAATGAGTGCAACCTTGTGAACATGGCTATACTTAATGACATTTCTGATTGACTTCTTGCAGTGGCTCTAATGGTTACCACTTTAGAAATTCTGTCATGTTCTTTGTTCTTGCAGCCAAGCAACAATTAATTTTAATTACCACCTATGTGTTTTCCCAAAACACTGATATATTAATCTACTTTGGATTGTCCCTTCTTTAGAGAGCTAACTTTCTCAGCTAGATGTTGAGAAGAGGAATAGGTTCAGGACTAAGATTCCTTACATTTGCTCTAAAGTAGCAGCAGCTCTCCCTCTCATATAATCCTAGAACCCAAGGGTCATCCAGTCCAACCCCCTGCCATGCAGGAAGACACAATGAAAGCACTTCCAACAGATGGTCATCCAGCCTGTTTAAAGACCTCCAAATACAGCTTTTCTGTTGTTCTGCTTTATTTAAAAAGGAGAGCAAATAAAGATTAAATGAGCACCTTGAACCTCAAAAAGGAAGCCATGCATCTGAAAACCAGGCCCTACAGTTTGGACTTCCTCAGTGGAAGATAACAACACACATCTCATTTTCAACTTGAAATATAAATATTTAAATATAATGCAAATCATTATATTTTGCAGCCAAAGGCTAAAATATATAAGATATGATTCAGAAATGGTGCTGTGCATATGCCTTTTTAAACTTATGTATCAACTCCCACGTACAAGACATACCATATAAATCCACCCTAAATCTTGCTGGAAGGAATTCAATTTGCTTACCTACTTTCCTCGGACCAAAGGCTTACATGCTGAGCGAGAAAGCCAGAACATTTCTGGAGGAGCAGACTACAGTACTATGCTTCCAAACTAGCTCTACATTGAGTGCTCCTGCAATAGTTCATTAATGTCTTTGATTACATGGTTCAGATTTTTTTTTATGTGGGCTATAAATTCAACCAGTAAGCTATACTCTTTCTACTCAAGCCTTATGAACAGAGCTGTGATTTCATTTAGGCTCAACTGGGACATCTGAGAACATGCAGAGACTGCCAAGTATGTCAAACCAAGAGGAAAGCAAGCATTAGTACACTGGACTGCATCTTTCCATAATGTCTACTCTTTATTTTGTCTGCAATCTCTCTCTTTGAGAATTTGAAACTCTTTTTTGCTACCTGAAAATACTCTTAAAAGCCACAGTACCTTTGTTATCATGTTGGCCTCATCTCCAGCTAGCACCTCCATTTGAAAGTTTCGATAAGCACTCTCAATGGTATTGGTTTTATTTACAGCACAAGTGATACCGTGATTCTTGTCAATAATAACTTGGCCTGAAAGTAAGAGACAGGTAATTACTGTATATACTCCTGTAGAAGTCTAGAAATTTTAGTCAAAAAATCGACTTATCCACAGCTCAGTGTAAGAACTGTACCTTAGCTCTTATCCAAAAATGAACCATCTCCTTTTCTGAGAAGAGTAGCAAAAATAAAGAGCTTAGACCATACTGAGAGAACTGTAAAGAAGCACTGACCCCCTCCTAGTGCTACATCTGGCCTTTTTGAATGTCTGGGTGGGCAAATAACAGCATTCTTTGTTATAGGTTTTTTGTGGGTTTTTTCGGGCTGTGTGGCCATGTTCTAGAAGAGTTTCTTTCTGACGTTTCGCCAGCATCTATGGCTAGCATCTTCAGAGAAAAGTTTCTTTGTTATAGTTTTCCTTGTAATCCAGTTTGAGACCGCTTTAACTGCCTGGCTCAATGCTAGAGAATTCTGCGAACTGCAGTTTTGTGAGACATTTAGGCTTGTCAGACAGCTCTGATGCCACAACAAACTACAGTTCCCAGGATTCCCTAGCACTGAGCCAGGGCAATTAAAACTGGATTATCTATGCAGTGTGTTTTGGACTAATGTTACAAGAAAGAGCAAGAACTCACAGAGAATTGCTGTTTTCAACAGCAACCCTGTGTCAAACAAAACACATTGTCCTGTCCTGCACTGTTCAACCTGAAACCTAGCTGAGTAGGAAATTACATTTCATGTTGGGCTTTATTTGCCTTCAAATCAACTCCAACTACTGACAATCCTCTCATGGAGTTTTTCTGACATGATTTATTCAGAGGAGCCTTGCCACTACCTTCTTCCTAGGCCAAGCATGTGTGACTTGCTCATTACTTTCATTCAAATGTAAGAATTGTTGTTTCTCTGAATGCCAAGTGGGAGAAACCACAGCTCAGTGGGAAAACACATGAATTCACCATAGAAGGAGCCACATTCAGTCCCTGCCACATCTAGATATAAGGATCACAGCCATCAACCCACCGGGATCCCCTGGACTGCCCTTTTCTGACCTAATAAAGGGTGAACTGTCTCTCCTGGAAACCTCCAAAAATTGGGAACTTCCCCTTCAAATAAGAAAAAAATGTCTCCTTTGTTTTTCAAAACCAAGAGTGCACTTCTGGACATTTTTGTTGTTTCTGCAGCATATTTGGCAATCCATGGAGCCCCTGGAGAGTCACTGAGCAGACAACTTGCCTACAGACCCACCAGTTGCCTGACCTTGCTCAAGAAAACAGCTTGACCTGGTACAAGATGGTCTCCTCTGTTTCCATATAATTCCCTTGTGGAAACAGCTTTGGTACCACAATGTCCTCATCCCATGTCAGATCTGTAACTCCAGAGTTCATTGGGGAAAGAAAGTGTGGTTCAGCTGTTCACTGGTCATTTCTTGCCTATTACTCCCCTTTCTGTTTCTTTACAAAAAGCACACAATGCAATTCACAGTAAGCCACATTATTCATGTCAGGCTTGAGTCATTTTCATGTGTCAAATGCTTGAAGCAGCTTTAAAAATAACTGCTGAATCATCACTTAAGAAACCACTAAATTGAGGATTACTACAAACCGTTATCCCCACATACCAATTAAATGTTTGTAAGGCAGCTGATGGTCTCTCAGATTCAAGTGAGCAATGTGGCCCACTCTGCTAAATGAAGTGGTCACTTCCTGACCTTCAGGAAGCACTGCTTGCAGGATTTCCTCTGCCTTGAAATGGTCATATGTTAGTTCCAGATTGTACTTGATTATCTCGGGGTTAACGTTAAAGGTCTTCAAGATCTGTTGCTCAGATTCACCCAGGGAACCATCAGCAGATACTTTATGAGGATCTAACAAAATGAACCTTCTGCCTTCATCTTCTGGGTCTTCAATGACTCTCTTGAGACCAGGCCGCTTGATCAGCACCTCCTTAAGTGACTTCACCAGTTTGTTTATGATGTCTTTGTTAACCTTAACAGCTGGGACGACAACTTCCCTTTTGAAAGCATCTCTGTTAAGTTCGGTCATTCCACGTACCCTGGGATGAGGATTGTTCAGTCCCAGGTTAATCTTGTCAAGCATCTCTGGCATTGTGAAAATGCTTTTTCTCTGGGCCACAGCAAGATGTCCAGACAATGGATGAAGAGACTGGCCCCAAAGCTCCCTGGTTACTGGAAATGATGTATTTGATGTCGTGGTTCCAAAATATTTTGTTTTCAGGAGTCCAGCAAATAAGCCTTTTAATGGCCTGAAAATCCTAGAAAGAAAATTATTCATTTTATAGACATTATGTAAGCATTCAGACAGAAATGGTACAAAAAGGCATGGCTGCACTGTTCTCATAAAATCACTTCCACTTATACAAGATTATTTGAAATTTACCTTTAGGTTACAAAGGAAAGACTTGATGTGGCAAAAATTAGAACTGAGGCGGCGGGGGGGGGGAGGAAATACTATTAACAGCCACATTATCACAATGACTGCTTTTGAACAATTATATTTTTGAACAGTTATAAAGTTTAATAAATTGATATCCCTTTGCCTGTAGCTCATTTCATGGCCTACAGTGATTACCTTAGAGATCTCCAATTAATCATTCCCTCCAGGAATTATCCAGGAAGATACGGATGGAATCCTGTCGGCTGCGTTGATGTAGTTACTTTGGCAATGAAGGCATCAGTGATAAGATGGAAAAGGCTGCAGGTGCAACGACAACAAGGAAAAGACAATCAAGATGGCAGCAAAGAATGGTTCTCAGCCACCTGAGGCAGTGAGGGGGGCACAGCAAGACAACAACAACTTCCTCTCTCTGGACAATGTGCTCCTGCAGAATTACACTGGGTTTTTTACCACCACCCCACACACAGATACTATTTGGTGTCATCTCCAAA
>CM034701.1:10497767-10508232 GCA_020142125.1 Phrynosoma platyrhinos
TCTTCTCCAGGCTAAACATACCCATTTCCCTAAGTCTCTCCTCATAGGTCATGGCTTCCAGATTCTTCACCATTTTAGTTACCCTCCTCTGGACACTGGAGTCATGTAAACCTCTATCTAAAACAACTCCACTGGGTACTGATCTGTTGCTGGGCATTGTCTTTGGGTCTACTCTACACTATTTGAAAAACCCTATCTCCCTATATGAGTCATCCCATGTTATAAGATGTGTGGGGCAAGGCTTTCTCTTGGTCCCACTACCATCCCAAGCATGTCTGGTGAGGTTACAAGAGAGAGCCTTCTTGGTGGCTGCTCCCATGTTATGGAATTCCCTTCCTTGGGAGATCCAGTTGGCCCCCGATCTGCTCTCTTTTCACCAGCAGGTTTTATTTAAGGAAGCTTTTGGTTTTCAGTGCATGCAGCAAATAAATCTTTTACTGGGGGTTGTGGTGTTTTTAATTTTGCTTTCTAAGTGTCTTTTAATTCTGGTTTTAACTTGTTTTTAATGCTCTTTTTAACCTGTGCCTTTAAAACTGAAATTTAGTTTAATTATATATTTATTTTTGTAATAACAGTTGTTTAATTGTATTGTGCTTTTAAAATATTTATGCCTCCTTGGATCCCACGTTGGGGATATCAATAAGTAAATAAATAAATATCTTAATATTTTTTGTTATCCTATCCACCACTAGGAAATACTTGAATTAAAAAGTAGAAAAATGCATAAAACTCTTGTCAAAGCTTAGAATAATTGATTTTTATAAAGCAATTTATTTGAGATTGTAAAAATATTTATATTTGGGGCTTTTTTTTTATTTTTTTTTTTTATTTTTTTTTGGTATACAATAAATTGAAAAAGGCGTTAAAACAAGGGTTCACTGATCAGATTATATGTGTCCATTTGTCTGCACTGGGTGACCAAAAGCCAGGTGTCCCCTAGGTTACCTAAAAATGTCTTGCTTACATTTACCCTGTGGAATAAATTAAGATGAAATACAGTTATTTACTCAGGACTGAGTTTCCTTTTCTCTAAGCAGATATTGTAACTTATCCAATTGAACAATTTAATCTTTTTTAAAACCTTTTTTATTGTTTAAATAAGTGTATGGAGGTTTTTTGCTTTTTTTATGCTTGTAATCAGCTACTACATATTACTGCATGGAACATGTCATTCATTACTTGGGTAGTAGGTCTTATTTATTTTAAAACTGAACATATTTACTCTCAAGCAAATCCTGCAGAGTTTGATGGGATTAACTCCTAAATTGGTAGGCAAATTTGCATGCAGCCTAAGATTTCTTTAATTAGGTGATAGCCTTTCTGAACTGTTAACAATGTATGGGAAGCAGTAAGATCACATTTTTGAAGTGTTAAATGCAACTATTAAAACACTGACTTCTAAAAGCAATTTTGTAGAAAACCAAAGAAGATGATTTAATTTTTAAGAATCTGTATTTCTTCAATATTTAATTGTGGGGGCACAGTGTTCAGGAAAAGAGCATTTGACATTAAACTACTCTTGTTTTATCTCTTCTGATAGTTCCTGGTATCTTGATGGGAGATTGTTGCTTCTGATTACCTCCATTTGTATTGTCTTTCCTCTAGCACTTCTTCCTAAAATTGGTAAGTAATTTTAAAGGGGGCCTTATTGCTGTCATAATTACATAATTACTTCTCTTTTAGTACCAGTTTAATTGAAGGGTTTAAAAGAAACCCTTAATGGGTTGTTGGTTTTAAAAGAAAAAGGAAAGAAATTAAAAGAAAAATGGGGGGGGGTGAGCGGGTGGATTTATTTGCAGCCTTGCTGTTCACTCAACCTTGCCTAGTTAACCTATTACTGAGATTGCAATAGTATTTTGTCTGCTCTACTAAAATAAAACCTTTACAGCAGAACATTAAAGAGCTGCATTTACTTATAGCATGCCATTAGTGGTAAGCCAGTTCTAATTCTGCCCTGCAAAACTACATAAATGATCTGTGACAGGCAAGCTGGAATGTTGTTATTCTGAGTCTTAAGCCCCAGATACCAAGCCCTGTAATGGAAAACATACCTACAACGTGAAGCACTTTTAGCTCTACATCAAGATCACTTTCCTTATAAATTGCCTCTTATTTTTACTGTTATTTTACAGGCTTTCTTGGCTACACAAGTAGTTTATCATTTTTCTTTATGGTGTACTTTGCTCTTGTGGTAAGTCTAAAAAAAAAACTCCAACAACACCAAAAAACTCAACCCATATCACTGCTTATGTTAAGTTTTCTTATTATTTTGATATATTTCAGAGTTCCTTCGAAACGGATGTCTGCTCATTTAAAACTTGCCTCTAAAACCAAAGTGTTCCTTTATGTGTGGTATGTGTGTATGTGTGTGTTGTTGCAGTTGGATAAGTTTGACTAAAATAAAAATCAGGAATATGAAAAAAAAAATACCATCGTTATTTTTTGGACTGCAAAAAAACAGCAAAGGGTATTTGTTTTGCTGACAGGGTAGTGAAAAATACGGTATTAGTCTGTGTGACTCCCAACCTCCTCCCTCCCTTCCTCCACGTGTGGAATGGAAATTTTTCTTTTTTCCTTCCAACCATCATTTAATGCAACTCGTGCAGAGGAAAATGTCATATATTCCCAGTAAATTGAATATACATGTTAGTTTAATAATGAAAAAACACAAGAAGCAGCAAAACTCTTCTGAGCAATTTAATATATAAATATTAATATATCAAAGACCTTATTCTTTCCAGCTGAAAAGAATTTTTTTCCCTTTCCCTCTCTTTCTGTCTCTCTTTCTTTCCCTGTGCCAACTAGGGCATTTCAGTGGTGATATTTACAGCCATTGATTCCTATGTGATACGTGGAAAACTGAAGCCTGGAACACATTTGTTTTGGATTTGGGCTGGTAGTGCTTTTTGAAAACAAGAGAATATATAGAAATAGAATCGCTTTTTAGGAATATATATATATATATATATATATAGTACATTTCAGCATGATTCTGTTGCCAAGATTTGCATTGATACCCACAAAACCCTTACCCATAATGGTTCTCTGTGTAGCTGTCATAACTTTTCAACTTAAAGGGTTTTAAAAAAGGTTTTATTATTCCGTATTCCAGCAGATATACATGCAGATCTCTGTCTGATTCTTACAGTGTTGCCATACAAGTGAATTGTTCTAAGATGTACTAACAGCTGCAAATTCAGACAGTGTTAAAATGGAGTTGGATAAATTCATGGAGCTTCTGCCTATTAATGAGTGCATCGACACTGTAGAAATAATGGCCTTTGACATCACTTTAGGTGCTGCAGCTCTATCCTGTGGAATACTGGGATTTATAGTTTTACAAGATCTTTCGCCTTCTCTGCCAAAGCATGCTGGTGCCTCATCAAACTATAAATCCCAGGATTATGTAAGATGGAGCCATAGCAGTTAAAGGAGTGTGAAGCTGCATTATTTCTACAATGCAGATGCACCCATTGGCTACTCCTCTGGACTTCCCTCCAGTATTAAAAACAGTATGCATCTATATATGAATTCCCAAGGAACGTAAGGAGGAGGGTACTGTGGCTCTCATGTCCTGCTTGGGAGCTTCTCGGAGGCAAATGTTTGACCCCTGTGTAAGCAGAATACTGACTATGTAGGCCTTTGGATGCAACACTGCTTCTCTTCTGTTCTTAGATTCTCTTGCACATCAAAGCTATGTTATGTCCAAAATGACTTCAAAGTGTATTGAGAGCATATTTAAGCAAGCATTCTCTTTCAATCTAAGGACCAGTGGGCAGTTTACAACCTGCTTATTACATAGAATCATAGAGTTGGAAGAGACTACAAGAGCCATCCAGTCCAACCCCCTGCCATACAGGAACTCTCAAAGCATCACAGACAAATAGTCCACCAATCCCTCCAAATTGTTCTATGTACAGAGGAAGGAACGGGCAAAACCACTTCTGAGCATCCCTTGACTGAAAAAAGCACTGTGAAATTCATGGGGCTGCCATAAATCAACCCTGGACTTGAAGGCGTGCACACACACACACAAACACTCACACAGAGGATGTGTAGGTTTCTGCTATCTGCAAACTCTTCAAATGCATCTGTAACAGTGGAAAGTCACTGTGTCAGGTTTTTTTGTGCTGGCCAGTTTTATAGTAATTTTTTCTTTGTGACAGCAGGAAACCTTAACATGCATACCTTAACATACAAGGAGATAGTCTACCTTTAAAGAAGAGTCAGTGCAGCAAGGTGGCAGAGCTAGACAGGAACATGACTTGCTAGGGGAAAAAGCCACCTTCCTCCTGCACAGTTTTTCCGTGTTAAAGAAACAGAGTTTGGACCAGTTTGTGTATTAAGCTAGAGTTGTGATTGCTGCTTCTCATGCAAATCCAAAAAATTGTAATGAGCATGCCAGAAATGAAAGTGGCATACTGTATATATTTTTTTATCTCTGAGAAAATGTCAAGAGAGTGGCACCAGAGCATGGCATAAAGTCTGCCATGCTTTTCTTGCATGCCTTTCTTTTGCTGAAACCATATAAGAAGAAGCCACAATGATGAAGCAACCGGTTACAATGTATGAACCAGCCCCTTGGGATCATGTTCCCTCATTCTTGAAGCCTTTGGCTTATGATTATTTCCTTTTCTGTCCTTCCTTGATCTTTAGCACCTTAATTCAGTTTGTTTTAATAAAAACTCAGGAAAAATAAAGGCTGGCATGCTGTTGGTTCATTCCAGTTAAGTAGACCCATTCAATCCATTGTTGAATAGTGAGTCAACATATAGATAAAGCTAATGAACTCAATGGGTCAGGACTAAAAGAGAATTTAGGTAATAGATAATAAGCTTTTAAGCTTTTTGTAAGTTTTTAATTGTACTGTGCTTTTAGACTGTAAGCTGCTTTGAGTCCCGTTTTTGGGGGGAAAGAGGGATACTACTACTACTACTTGTTTGGATTCAAATCCCTATTCAGATGTGAAGCTCACTAGATGACCCCAAGCCAGTTAACTTTTTTTTTTTTGTCACTAAAAGCCGCTAAAAATAGGTATATGCGCCACTGTAAACTTCTTGAGGAGTGAGATACAGATAGCAATAAATAAATAAATTAAATTTAAAATGATCAAGCAACTTCCTGCAAAGTGGTCAAGCAGCTTCCTGTAAAGAGGAGTTCTCAGTTCACCTGCAATCCCTGTTGTTGCAAAGGGTATGTTTCCATTGAAATGAATGGGTTAATCCACACAAAATTGGTGATGAAGAAGCGATAAAGTCTGTTGATGTGGGCAAGAATGACAGCCTTCCCATCTTCTCTCTGTTGTTGTCACCCCTGCAGCTGTTTGGGGCCCTGAGAGCATAGATTAACTGGTTTGCCCCCATTATTTTGCATTCACCTTAAACAAACAACCCCCAGACAAATGGTTGACCCTCCTCCTCTTTCCTTTCGGCCCCAAACCCAGGATGTGATTAATAACCTCCTGCTGCATAGTCTGGCTTGCTGTGTCAGGTTTTGTTTTTTGTTCTCAGGGAGTGTGGGTGGTGGGCTTTTAATGGCTTGAACTAAACATCCGTGCGGTAATAAGGGGCTGTGTGTCCTGGCGATGTAGAAATATATCTTTTCATTTTAAAACGCACCTTTACATTTGAAGAAAACCAAGGCAAGTGATAACAAATAGGCGCAGATAATGAGCAACGAGGCTGCATCTGCACTGCAGAAATAATCCAATTCATCACCGCTTTAACTGCAATGGCTCAAATCTGTGGTATTCTGGGAATTATAATTGGTTGTGACACCGGAGCTCTCTTGAGGTCCAAAACGCACTACAGAAATAATCCAGTCTGAGACAGCTTTAACTGCCCTGGCTCAGTGCTAGGCAATTCTGAGAACTGTAGTTTTGTGAGGCATTTAGCCTTCTCTGTCAGAGAGCTCTGGTGTCACAATAAACTAAATCCCCAGGATTCCCTAGCACTGAACCAGGGCAGTTAGTTTTAAAGCGATCCCAAACTGGATTGTTTCTGCAGTGTGTTTTGGATCTGACAGAGAAGTAAATGTCTGACAAAATTACAATTCCCAGAATTCCATGGCATTGAGCCATGGCAGTTAAAGGGGTGACAAACTGGATTATTTCTGCAATGCAGATGCAGCCTGAGAGGAGTGAGATAGGTTATCTATCTAGATAGATAGATACTGTATAGATAGATAATATATATGATATAATTGGGTATTATATTTTGCTAACCCTAATTGTTGTTACCTACCCTGGAGTAGATTGGAGTAGAAATGAAAGTAAACTAATGAACTAATAGTTAAGTTTACAGAGGAGTTTTCTCTCCTTCCCTTCCACCTGAGTAGGCATGGTATGCAATCACTGTTTTTGCTTTGGAATAATCAGGAAATCCCCTGGACTCCCTTGGCTTGCATTGACTTGCATACAGGTCTTGAATATTGTGTGTCGCTTTATTTTTCTTTGCCTTTTTTTTTATTAAGATAAAAATCGGGGAAAGAGTGTCCAGCAAAAATGTTGTCCACTATGTGAGACAACCAACCCATTAAGGCACTGAACCGTGTGATAAAATCAGACTTCAAAGCTGTCAAAAGAACTTCCTAAGGGCGATGTCTCTCAAAAACTCCAGAATACTTCTGCAAAGGCTCGGAGATAATCATCTTCTGCAGCTTGATCCAAAGTAGTAGTAGTAGGAGGAGCCTTTTAGATTAATTTGACTATCTACAACCAATGTTCTCCAATTGCTTGGGTTTGTTGTTGTCGTTGTCTGCCTTCAAGTCATTTCCAATTTATGGTGACCCTAAGGTGAACCTGTCATGGATTTTCTTGGCAAGATTTGTTCAGAGGTTTGCCATTGCCATCTTGAGGCTGAGAGAGTGTGACTTGCCCAGGATCACCCAGTAGATTTCATGACTGAGCAGGAATTCACACCCTGTTCTCCAGAGTCATAGTCTGGCTCTCAGTCCACCACACTATGTTGGCTCCAATTGCTTGGGTACTTCCAGTGTTTTGTTTTTGTTTTACTATGAGCAACAGACCATATGTTTCCGTATCATCAGTTTCAAAACTTGGCTTGGCCGTGTGGGTATTACAGTAGAGTTGCTGATTCTACGTAGTGCCCTGTAAATTGTGTAGGTTCAGCCACCTTGAATCCAGTTTTGGGAGAAAGGCAGGATATAAATCAAATAAATAAATAAATAAATAAAGTTTTGCACTAAAACTTGCAGAATTCACCATCTAATGGTGGCCATGCTAGACAAGGTGTTGTAGTCCCCAAAAGTACCTTTTCCAAGCTCTGTTGATTTTTCTTATTGTGTACCTTCAAGTTGTTTCTGACTTATGGCAACTGTGTCACAGGGTTTGCCTGGCAAGATATGTTTGGAGTTGGTTTGCCATTGCACAGCTCTGACGCTGAGAGTGTATGACTTGCCCAAGGTCACCTAGGGGGTTTCCATGGCTGAGCAGGGATTTGAACTCTGGTCTCCCAGTGTCCAGCACTCAAATAGATACACCATGCTGGCTCTCTCCATAGATTAGTTACCATCTAGTAAAGATGTGAACTGATCCTGTGCATGTTTATGAGCAAATTCTATTGGTTTTGATGGGTCTTTCCCCCCAGTAAGAGTTGCATATATGGTGGGCCCTCCATATTTGCTGGGGACCCCCGTGAAAGTGGAAAAACTGCAAATAGAAACCCCACTATTTTTTAACCCAGAGAACACTTCTTCGGGGATCTCTGGGTCCTCTAGTGCAACTCTATGGTCAACATATGCCAGAGGCTAGCCATAGAATTGCGCTGCAGGACCTACAAATGTCTACAGAAGTCTTCTCTAGGAATCTCTAGGTCCTCCAGTGCAACATCTGGAAAATGTTGACCATAGAGTTGTGCTGGAGGAACTAGAGATTCCTAGAGAGAACATATTAATCAGATCCATGAATAATCAAATCCGCAAAAGTCAAAACCGCAAATGTGGAAGGCTGACTGTAATGATCACAATAGTTTTCCTTCCTTATTTAACTTCCAAGTGGTTGAACAGCATTAGAGCGACTAACTCCAGTATCATTTATTGACCAGAACTCAGAATGTGAATCCAGCTCTTTAATATCCATCTCCACTGAGCCATTCTGGCTTCACTAATACTGATCCAGAAAATTTTCTTTCTAGGGTTTCTTATGAAACTGGCACCATCTCATGTATCTTAAAGTGCCCACATGGCAAGTTAAGAGCCAAAGTGGCTGTGTGTGTATGTATGTGTATCACATAAATATTTTATTGCTATGTATTAACCATAATGCACTTTTAAAATCAAAACAGCAAAAGAAAGGAAATAAATCCTATGTATTTATTTTAAATTCCATTTGCCACACGAGGCAAGGTGAGTTAAATGCAGTTCAGTTTTCCCAACTAATTACTTTTGAAGCTAGGAAAAAGAACTTCATGTTGAGAGACATTTGCACAACATTTCCTGCTATTGCTAGCAGATACACTTGTATTCTGTTCAAGCAGGGAGGAAAACCCTAGACCAAGCATATGGAAGCAATACTTTTGCTGCAATTTTCTATTAATTGGTTTCTAGAACAAGCCACCTGTTCAGATTCTTGCCTGTGAGAACAAATGCTCACTATGGCTACAGATACAGGATTGGATCATCAAGTGGGTTGAAATCCCACTTCAATTGGGGATTCCCTCTGGGTGGTCTTGTCCTGTTTCTCATCTTTATTGGAGGAGATAAACTACATTGCAGGGTGGTTGTGGGAGTGAATGACCTAAGGATGACTAAACTTAGAGACACTGCTTTGAGGTTAATCCAAGGCGTGATTATTGGTAATTGAAAACTTTTGCCAATACCCCTCCATGACGACTTGAAATATTAGCACCCCCCCTTACTGCCAGCAGGTAAAGAATTTAAGCAGACCTTTGATTCTTAACGTACTGTGAAACTAGGGTCTTTTAATGTGATATATTCCATTTTTATTCTTTCCACTGTATTTTAATAATAATAATAATAATAATAAATTTTATTTGTAACCCGCCCCTCTGCAGAGCAATCGGGGCGGCGTACAACAAGATAAAATACAACAATTAAAATCCAAATTCTTATTCCCTCCACCCACTACCCTCCCCCTTAAAATAGTATTAAACCTAATAAGATTAAAATCTATGTATAACAGATATAAAATATTAAAAGAACAAACAATAAGATGCCTCCCTCGGTAGAGAGACCAGGGATAAGTGGCTCCAATATACATATCCCTATAGAAAGTTTTCTATATGTGTTTTAATCTAATTTAATTTCTTCTTCTTCTTCTTCCCACCTCTTCCCAAGGCTTGAGATGGCAGACAACAAGGATTAATATACATAAAATAATTTAAACACTGTTAAAATGCATAAACCCAAGGCACATTGAAAATATCCAGCATAAAATACCCTACATTTTTATAGAACTCTTTATTTAATGGTTTAAGCTTTTGTAGTAGTTTTAGTTGTACTTGATTTTAATCTGTTGTAAGCTTCCCATAGTCTGAGAAGGAGGAAAACGTTCATTAATTAAAACTATTTGTACACTAAATGTTCACTAGAGCTATGACGTGAGAATAAGGAGTGCTTATATGACATACTGTCCCACAATGCAGTCCCTCTTTTTTTAAAGACCTTCAGTGTACTATCATCAGCTTTCTCCTCTTTTTCTTTCCTCTGGTTTCAGAGAAACATTTGCTGGCAGTAGTAGTTTTGGATAGTAGAAATCTCCCAGCAAAGGTGGGGAACAAAGTCTTTTGAATTTAATAACCACCCCCCAAACCCTTCCATTTGATACAGCTGTGAAAGGTATGCAAGGTTTTGGCTAGTGTTAACAGTATTAATTATTCTGATAATATTCTTTTGTCAAAGAATATACAATCAAACACTAAAGTTAGGATTCTCCAAGGCATACTATTCCCCATCACCATGTATGGATGTGAGAACTGGACAGTGAAGAAATCTCATAAAAGGAGAATTAATTCATTTCAGATGTGGTGCTGGAGAAGGGTGCTGAAGATACTGTGGACAGCCAAAAAGACAAACAATTGGGTCCTAGAATAGATCAGGCCAGGACTCTCCCTGGAAGCTAAGATGACTAAATTGAGGCTGTCGTACTTTGACCACATCATGAATCATTGGAAAAAACCAATAATTCTAGCAAAAGTGGAAGGCAGTAGAAAGAGGGGAAGACTACATACCAGATGGTTAGACTCAGTCCGAGAGGCCAGGACCTTGAGCCTATAGGACAGGAGCAGAGTGGTTGAGGACGGGGGGCCTTGGAGGTGTCTCATTCACAGGCTTGCCATGAGTTGGAGTTGATTCAAGGGCAGTTAACAACAGAAATTCTTTTGTCAACATACTTTAGGTGTGTGTACACTATCAGTTATAATTATATACCATCTTTCCTCTTGGAAGTTCAAGGTAGCATAACATGGTTCTCCTCATCCTTCCTTTA
>CM034701.1:10508332-10528822 GCA_020142125.1 Phrynosoma platyrhinos
ATCTGCCCTCCCCAAAGGCCTTTTTCATCATACAATCCAAGCACATGCTTACTGCCTCATTTGCTATTCCTGAGATTTGCACCTGGCATAAACAGGGTTCTGCTCTAAAAGATCTCCCTTCTCACAGGCTCTTGCAGAACAGGAGTAATGCCCTCTGAGATCTCTTTTTCTCTCATTCTTCAACATATTCTGGCTCTACCAACATGCTCACTCTTCCTCTGTCCTTAGCAGACAGTGGCTACATCTGCACTGCAGAAATAATCTAGTTTGACACTGTCAAACTGGTTTATTTCTGTAGTGCGGATGCACCCTAATTTTTTTTTTTAAGATGGGGTTGGGGGAGACATGCAGCAACAAAATTTGGAGAGGTTAGGTGGCCCCAAACTTCTGCCTGCTATTGGCAGCCATAGCAACAACATTGACCACATTCTAATAGACACAGTATTTCCACATTTGATTGTCTTGGGATTTTTGCCATAAGAAGAAATATATACAGATTCTGACGTCTTTCTGAAGCAGTCTTGGAACAGGCAAAGGGACATAATGCCTAAATGAAGCCTGTCTTGCTCCTCTTTATTCTAAAATGTCATGCGGGTTCCAATGCCAAGGAAGATGTATTTTCTCTGAGCATTGCTACGGTTTATAGCTGTGGATTGATTTTAAGGGGGCTGCATGGGTAACATATGGCCCAACACATATAGCAATTTAAAAACTTGCAAAATATAAACTAAGTTCTCTCTCTGTACAGATTGTAATTAAAAAATGGTCCATTCCTTGTCCTCTGCCACTAAACTTTGCGGTAAGTTTCTTCCAGATGCCCTAACATTTTGAAAACCTTCCAGACTTGTCACAGTCTTATATGGAATTCTTTCAAAGGCTAATTATATCTTGTTATTTTATGGTAAAGTGATTGCTGATCAGTAATCTTTGAGGTTTGGAAACAGCACAGTCTGGGTTGAAGCTAATTGGGGAGCTAGTGTTTCTCTGTATTCAGGAGTTTATACACCAGGGTTATGTTACCTACATGCTGTATATCTTTTCCATATTAACCTATACACATGCTGGATGATCTGAAGGATGTGTTAGAAGATGTATATCATCTAGAGCAGGGGTAGGCAACCTTTCCCCTTTAAGGGCCGAGGCACTTCAGCTCCCAGAATCCCAGGAGCTATTGGCCAACATGGGACTATTGGCCAACATGGCTGAGGCTTCTGGGAGCTGAAGTCCTTCGGCCCTTAAAGGGGACAGGTTGCCTACCCCTGATCTAGAGTGACCATCCTGTGATAAAGTGGGAGGGTAAAGACAAATTCATTTATAGATTTTCAGCTATTCCTATTGTGTATGGTTATATTTCATTGATTCCTAATCTGCATTTCTAGATTTTGTGGGACTGCAGTTCCCAGAACCTTTACCATTGGTCATGCTGGCTTCGGCTTCTGGGAACTGAAGTTCAACAATATCTGGAGACCCAGGGAAGTCTGATTCATGGTTAATTCCATTGAGGATTTCATTGCAGAAGTTACAGTACACTGCTATACACAGTACGCAGTGTGGACGGGTGTGTGGTGATGTGCTTCCCCCCCTCCCCCATGGTGATTCATAGGATTTTGAAGTCACTTTAAACTGATGTGAATTTAATCCAGCCAATGAGTTTCATCTCCATACTTGCATGTTGGTCTTTTACAGGTTTCAAATTCTACCGAAGAATGTAAACCAGCACTGTTTAATTTTTCTAAGGAGGTAATCTTACAGCATCCTCTTAGCAGATCACAGGAGCTTAGATAAAATGTATTTAAGCTTTAGGATAAGCCAGGACTTCTCAAAATGTATTACTTTGTGCATACTGCTTCCTGAATCTGCTACTGACAATAGTTTGAATGGGGATTTTAAAAATTACCTACAATCCTTGCAGGATACAACAGAAGTTGTTCTATAATCTAATATGCAATCTGCGCAGTCTATTTTATTCCTTTGTGTATCCTAGCTTTCTGCAAAAGTAGCCAAGGCAGCTAACAATAAAATAGAACAGCAATATAGAAAACAATATATACTATACTTTAAAGCAGGGGTGGGAATTATGTAGTTTTCTGTTTATTGTTGGATTCTGTGTCTCAGCAGCTCAGCCTCACTATTGGGAGTGAGGAGTGCTGGATGTTAAGTCCAGGAAAATTTTAGAAATGCTTGTGAAATATTTACAACCCGTATTTCAAAATTTCATTCTTTTTTCTTTCCTTTTATTTTTTTAGAGTGCTTATGCCATTCCAGTCATGGCGTTCTCATTTCTCTGCCATACATCAGTATTGCCAATTTATTGTGAGCTCCAAAGGTAACAAGTCATTTATATAATAATTTCACTTAAAATCTAGTAATGTAAGAGTATTGCAGTTTTGCAAACATCTGTTTCCTTTTTCATTTACTGGTGTAGATGACTAATAGAAATGGTTCCTCCAATAGACTGAGCAGTGATGGGTGACCTCTGATTTCAAGAGTTGAAAGCTGTTTGCCAGGCCTCTCCCTCTAGACCACTTAGCCCCTTTCCTCTTCTCCAAAAGCCCAGGATATCAGGAAAGGGCTGAGAGAGGGAATATCACAAAGAAGGAATTTTTAATGTTATTAGAATCCACAGTGCATTCTGGGAAGAATAGGAGGTTATGGCATTACACAAGAGTCCTGCTTAATTAGACTTGAACATTCATTGTTACAACCTTTGGTTTCCCATATTGGTGACCCAGACTTCTGGACAGACAACAAGCAAAGTATGGGCCTGTTGATGCTATGAAATTATAGCACTATAATTCCACTTTAACTACCATTGCTGCATCCTATGAAATCTTGTGGGATTATCAGTTTGGGAAGGGATGCTTAGATATCTCAGACAGTGCTCTGGTGTCTGACCAGACTAAAGCCCATCATCCCATAAGATATAGTAATGGCAGCTAAAGTGCAATTGATGTTGTTGTTATCTGCCCTCGAGTTGGTTCCAACTCATGGCGACCCTGTGGATGATACATCTCAGGGAGTCCCTATCCTCCACTGCCTTGCCCAGATACTGCAAGCCCTTGCCCATAACCCCCCTGATCGAGTCTATCTATCTGATCTGTGATCTTCCTCTCTTTCTTCTACCCTCTACCTTTCCTAATATTGGTGTTTTTTCTAGTAATCCATGCCTTCTCAATATGTGGCCAAAGTATATAGTCTCAAGTTGATCATCTTAGCTTCCAAGGACAGCTCTGATCTGATCTGTTCAAGAACCCATTTATTTGTCTTCTTGACTGTCCATGGTATCCTACGTACTCTTCTCCAACACCACATTTCAAATGAGTTAATTTTCTTTCTGTCTGCTTCCTTCACTCTCCAGCCCTCACATCTATACAAGGTAATTGGGAATACAATGGCCTTGAACGATTCTGACTTTAGTGCTCAGTTGCATGTCTTTGCTCTTCAGTATCTTTTCCAGTTCTTTCATAGCTGCCCTTCCCATTCCTAGTCTTCTTCTTATTTCTTGACTGCAGTCTCCATTCTGGTATGTGTTTGATTCTAGATATGGGAATTCTTTAACTCTTTCAATTTCCTCCTTGTCTAGATTGAATTTATGTATTTCCTCTGTGGTCATTATCATTGTTTTCTTTAGGTTCAGCATCAGACCTGCCTTTGCACATTCAACTTTGACCTTCCTCGTTAACTGTTCCAACTGTTGCAATTATAGCACTATAATTGTGTAGTGTGAAAGGGACTCAGGATTCTATAGGATGCAGCCATGACATGGAATCATAGTGGTCTAACTGTGCGGTGAGAATGGGCCCCATGTGGGCCCTATGTGGAAGCAGCACCTTTCCCACACCATTAATTCTCCCAGCAACTGGAATTCAGAGACATACTGCCTCTACCTTTGGAGGTTCCATCATAACTGATAGCCACTGCCAGAGCTCACTGCCCAATCAATAATCCTAACCACCTTTTAAAGCTGCCAACCTAGCATAGTGGTTTGAGTGTTGGACTATATCTCTGGAGACCGGGGTTCAAATCCCAGCTGGGTCATGAAATGCACTGGGTGACCTTGGACAAGTCACATGCTCTCAGCCTCAAGGGAAGGCATGGGCAAACAATCCTCTGAACAAATATTGCCAATGATAGGGTTGCCATAAGTTGGAAATGACTTGAAGGCACACATACACACACACACACATAAGCCAACCTCCTTCACTGGTGATTTCTATCCATGAACCATCCACTGTCTGTAGAAGTATTTCCTTTACGCAATAGCATTCAAGTAGCTAATTAGAAATGATCAAAGTTGCAGAAAAATGATGTTCCTTGGGATTTACTTACCAGTATTTGGGGAGGGGGGGGGAATTGAGATCCATTGGTCAACAGCTGAAGCAGTCATTATAATAGGTTTCTTTTCTACTGACATCTTAACTGATTATACTTTTTTCCCTCTCTCTTTGTAGTCCATCCAAAAGCAGGATGCAGAAGGTAGCCAACACAGGGATTGGTCTCAGCTTTCTAGTTTATTTTATCTCAGCACTGTTTGGATACCTCACTTTTTATGGTATGTTCACACACATCCCCACCAAGATATTAATTCCTTTTTACTTACACTTACATGCAGAACTGTTCTCCCATCACCATCACTATTACTGCTTCATTCATTTATATCCCCCAAACTGGGGCTCAAGGTGATTTATGAAAACCAGACAAATAAAGATAAAGGCACTCACACAAAGACATAAATAATACTTTGTTAAAATGCAATTAAACTTTATACTAAATTAAAACTATTTAAAATAAATTCATGAAGAAGACAAAAGATAAAAATCAATTGAACAGCATGCTATTAAAAGCCCTTGGAGTTAATAAAGTCTTTTGGAATAGAAAAGTTTTCACTTTCTGATGGAAGGACAACAGTGTAGAAGCCAGTGTAACCTTTCTAGAAAGGGAGTGCTCAAGCGTGGAAGCTTCCATTGAGAGTGTCTCTTCCCATATTGCCATCAAATGCCCCTATGAAGATTGGTGGGATGGAGGTAAGGGGTAGTGGGTGGGTTGCAGGGGTGGAGAGCTGCAGCTGAGAAAAGGTGAGGTGGGGTGGATGGGAGACTGGGCCTTCTAATACAGAATCACAGCCCATATGTTACATTTAATCCACAGGATCCTAAGTGTACTCTGTTGTTGCTTGCTTAATATCTTTAAGTTATCCCAAACAGTTTCCATGGTTCAGCTCTGGGTCATATGAACCCTTCCTTGTGTTGCCGTTCTTATAAGTTGCCACTATTATTTTAAATCTTAGGGAGAACTGAGCAGATGTCACAGAGAAATAAACAGTAAAGCAGAATTTATGATTGCACAAAACTGCAAAACACTGACCTGTGTTGTAAATGTTGTATGATAGCTATGTTGGACAAAATAAACAAGGAAGGCAGGTTATTGAAACAGTCACATGAGAGACAAGTCAACACCTGTTGGACTCTTTTGCAGGAATCAGAATTATGTAGTGATTGTCCGGTGTCAGTCAACTCACTGCACAATTTTGAAGCTTCTTATGTCCTTAGCAGTAACACCTGCTCTATTTTGAAGCAGAGAGCTTTACACCTGCTACTACAACTACTCTTCACAGAGTTTCTCATACCTTTTCAGTGTATACACCTTTTCAGTGTATAGATAGGCCACTTCTATCCTGATTTAATTAGCCTCAGCTCATTATTGCTCTTTATCTTTTGAAAACTTTTATTCACAGATTGGTCTACACAGTTTGGGAGTGTGTAGAACTACTCAAGAGGCCAGATTAACTTGTCCACCTTACTCCTTTTGTGATGAGCACTCTAGTTCAAAAAGGCTAATGCTACTATAATATATGTGTTAGTCTTTACGATGCCACAGTATTCTTTCTTGCTAATACAACAAAAATGTATTGGGACAGTACTCCTCTGTAATGATAAAGTGTGCATGAAACATCACAACTGAAAGTCACTTTGGGCTGTGAAAAACATCTGGTTAGAATAGTCATGCAAATCTTTCTTAGGGAAAAAAAGTCAATTTTTCTTAATATATGATAAGACGATATCTGTAATGGAGCCTCTCTTTTCTTCCTAAACCTGGATTCGAATGACCATACCTTCCAAACGATGAGCACTGTTATAATGGGCATATTCTACATGGAGTGTAATGTCTGCATGTTTTTTAACATCTACAAGCAGCAACACTTAATGGAAGAAAAGCTCTTAGTCATGATCTTACTACCATGGTTGTCTGAATCATTGTAGGCAGGGGCATCACCAGCGGGATGTAGGAGATGTGGGCCACACACTAGGTGACACCCTAAGGCAGTGGTTCTTAACCTGGGTTCAATCGAACACCAGGGGTTCGGTGAGTCAGTCTCGTGGGTTTGGCGGAAGTCAAGACACACATCCGATTCATATGATTCGTGATGACATGCCCCGCTCGTCCATCATTGGCTGCTGGTGATAACCTGTATACGTTTTATATGCCCCACTATTTATGTGCCCCATCCAACCAAACCAGCTTGCCTCGCCTCCACCGACAGAAGTGGCCCTCTGATTGGCCGTGTGGCGTGATTGACAGCACGGCGGCCCACTCCCCTCACCGGATGGCGCTGACGGTCCGTCTGTATTGGCGGTAGAAGGGTTCGGTGAATGCGTAAGAATCGTAAGAAGGGTTCGGTGAATGTGCATATGAAACTGGTGGGGGTCAGTACCTCCAACAAGGTCAAGAACCACTGCCCTAAGGGGTGAGGTGACATCACTGCTTCCCAAACATCTACTTTTTGGCAAAAACAGGGTGTGCATTTGCCTGTGTTCCTTTAAAATGCTGAAGGGATGGTGTGAGTGGGGCGAGGCTCAGTAGGAGGAGAAAAGAGAGGCCCTAGGGTGTTGTTGTTTTTTCCCAAAAAAATTAAATAAATTTTTAAATGTTTACATTTTTAAAATTATTTTTTAATTTTTTAAAAAATATTTTAAAACATCACATCTTACCAAATTTTCACTTTAACCACATGAAATTATCTGCATGTAAATACATTTAGGCTGTGCATATGATAATGTAATTTAAAGGTATAATTTTGATTTTGCTAGTTGTTTAATTAATGTCACAACTATGACCATTACATTCAGCAAGATATGAAAAGTATGCCTGATGAGTAACATTAGTACAAGAAACATTAATAAGGATTCTGTATGGTGTGGGATAGGAGGTGGTCACTCGGTGGGGTGACACCATGAGTTACCACACCGAGTGTTGACAACCCTAGTGACGACACTGAGCATAAGCATACATTGCCTTAATATTCAGTCATATTTCAACACTCCTTACACCACGGTGGCTTTCTTCTTTTCAAAGGTCCATCAAAATATTGCAGAAAGTTGGTGAGTGAACTGTTTGAAAGTGTGGCATAGTCAGCTAATGTGATGTAAATAGAAGCTAATTGTTTATTCAAAAGCATGGTCATTGCATCCTGGTGTTTGCCACTGTGTGTACAATACAGTTTGAATCTTCTTTATCCTAAATGCTTGGGACCAGAAGTGTTCTGGATTTTGGATTTCAGAATAACTATATTTTCACATATATACATAATGAGACATCTTGGTATGGGACCCAAGTCTAAACACAAAATTCATTTATGTTTCATGTGCACCTTATATGCATAGCCTCAAGATAATTTTATACAATATTGTTAATATGTTTGTGCACAAAACAAAGTTTGTGTACACTGAACCACCAGAAAGCAAAGGTGTCACTGTCTTACTCAGGGGAAAAAAATTGGCTTTGGAAAGTTTGAATGTCAGAATTCTGGATAAGGGAAATTCAACCTGTACTGCTGTGTGTTCTTCTTTCTAGGAGAATGTCTCTGAACTTTGTCTTGCTTACCGTGCTATTATTGCAGGACAGGTTCATGAAGCCACAGTCATTTTAATGCATGTAGTTGTGGTCATTTAAATGCAGGGATATCTGTCTTCTAAAAGTTATTTGAAACATGCTTTGAAGTTGTTGAAACATAGTAGGAAATGTACTTTGCTTAGCTAGTCTGCCTGTCCGTCCTCTCTCTCTTTTTTCTTTTGGATTGAGGCAAGCAAGTTGAGCTCTATTGGAAAGTACTTTGATTCCTGACTCTTTGAACCACAATGGCCATGTTTATGCTCTCATTTGTCTATCTGAGAAGAGTTTCTTTTGAAACCTGTGATAGATATGTGGCCAAAATACAACAGATATATCTGATTGGTTTTTGTTAACTGAGCAAGAGAGATGATAAAAGCTACTAGTAAAGATATCAAGGTCATGTAATTGTTACTTGGTGTTTTTGAAAAGGAAATGATCTCTACACACCAAACTTTTATTCACTACATTTCACTTATGTTCTGTAATATGTTGTAAATTATTTACTTCAGCTTCTGCAGCTTTTTTTTAATCTATGCAAGATTGTAAAGTAACGTAAAATCGTGCTCCTCAAAGTGGTGGTCCATGGACAAGTACTGGTCTATGAGCCATCAGTTGTGGGGCCTTGGAGAGTTTTTAAGAAAGAAAGAAATGATTGTAGCAAATGGGGCACAAGTGCGGTACAGGTTCCCTGGCACATTGCGGTGAAAAATAGTTGGTTCCCCACAATACATAGCTTAAGAAGCGGTGATATAGATTTGTCTCAGAGCAGGAGTGGGCAAATGTGAAAGACTAGGGAGTGCAGGCCATGCCAGGTGACACTCTTTGAGTGGGTGACACAACCACTCCCTAAACCAGCGGTAGGCAACCTTTCCCCTTTAAGGGCCGAGGGACTTCAGCTCCCAGAAGCCTCAGCCATGTTGGCCAATAGTCCCATGTTGACCAATAGCTCCTGGGATTCTGGGGGCTGAAGTCCTTCGGCCCTTAAAGGGGAAAGTTGCCTATCCCTGCCCTAAACATTTGCCTTTTGGCCAAAAAAGGCTATGGTGTTTGCCTGTGTCCCTTTAAAATGCTGGAGCTCAGTGGAAGAAATGGTATGAGTGGGGCAAGGTTCAGTGGGAAGAGAAAGGAGCAGCCTCAGGTTGTTGTTGTTTAAAAATAATTTTTAAAATTTCATCAGACGGAGGTCTGCTCTTGTTTCCAAAGGGCAAATTGAGGGCATTACGCTGCACAAGAACTCTGCATAATGAAATTTTTCTTCATTCCCCAAATTTGTAGCATTGTAGATAGTGAGACTGAAAATTCTTCACACTTAGAACTCTTATATTTGCTGTGTTTGCATTTGGGGTTGCCAGTTCAGGATCTTCCCATGCATTGAGGCATCTGGGCCAAAACCTGAGATCTAGGAATGAGCCTTGCAAATTGTAGTAACGGCCATTCTCCCAGCTAGGCTAGAGATTTACATACAGCCCTTTCTTCTTGCCTGGTGCTGACCCCACCAAAACTGGAGAACTTGCACCCTTGTCTCCTGCCAGAAGATGGCCCATGAAAATTGGTGAATCAGGGCCAGGCCCTGAGATCTGACAACTACATTTGCATTCTCTTGGCAACTTTTTGTTTGTTGTAGTGCCCCTTCAAGTTGTTTCTGACTCATGGCAACCCTAAGATGAACCTATAGTGGAGTTTTCTTGGCAGCATATATTCAGAGGGGGTTTGCAATTCACTTCCTCTGAAACTGAAAAAGTGTGACTTCCCCAATGTCACCTGGTGGGTTTCTGTGGTAGCGCGGGAATTTGAACCCAGAGTCCTAGTCCAACACCCAACCCACTATACCACACTGGGTCTCTCCTGCCCATTTTCTTTGGATTCCTAAACTATTTCTAAATGCTCAACCGAAGTTTTAAGTTAATGCAGTGCCCTTAATTTGTTTCCCCACCTGGATAGTTACATACCTCTGAGAAACCCCCATGCCTCTTGTTTTTCAGCTGGGGGTTCCCCTCCTGTTTGTCTACTGTTGGGAGACTCAGAGTCTAAGGGCCTTTACAGACTGTCAGAAATAGTGCAAATTGAGTTCACTTTAAATGCCCTGGCTCAGTCCTAGGGAATCATGGGAATTGTATTTTTTTTCTGAGACATTGAGCCTTCTCTGTCAGAGAGCTCTGGTGCCACAATAAACTACAGTTCCCATGATTCCCTAGCACTGAGTCAGGGCAGTTAAAGTGGACTCAATTTGCACTATTTCTGGCAGTCTGCAAAGGCCCTAAGCAGGACTTGGTTGTGGCAGCTAAACATTTGTTAGGTTCTTTATGTTTGAAGGGACCAAAAGGCATCTCAGCATGTTAGAGGAGCTTTAGTTGTATCACTGGACAGGAACTATATTTTGTTTATTTGCTTTTTCTAGTCTCATTAATTTTAGTTCCATATTTTCAATTTTTTAAAGTCAACAACTTTGTCATTTAGAAATTAAAATCTCTGCAGCAACAAAACTTATTCCAGTAGACTTGAATGTAGTCACCACAAATAAAGTCTTCATTCCATTCTGTGTTGTTCTTTGAAAAGGACAGTTGGCCTGTTTAACTATCTCACTCTGTAACAGCCTATTTTCTCATCTTTCACTGTTGCAAAATTGTGCTTGTCCTCCCATTCTGTTCTCAATTAGCCGTTCTTTAATATCATCCAGAGTTTAATTTTCCAGGTTTCAAAGGTCAAAAAGTTAATAGTGCACCCACCCAAAAGCTTATGAGAGAGACTTGCAACATGTCATCAGCTTTAAAAAATGAATATTATAGAATATGGTTTTTTGCCTATAACAGTGTCCTGAAACTCTTAACTCTTTTATATAACCACTTTGGAAGCAGCAGTATAATGTAAAATCCTGGGTCTGTTTACAACATTGTCATGAATGCTAGTATTAAGTAGTGGCATCTCACAGTATATATATGGTCTGTTTCAGATATCACAAGCAAAGGCCACCAGTCTTTCTCCTCTGTCTTATGCGGGTCCCTTTAGTTAATGCCTCTAAACCGGGTTATGAACCCATTGAAAACCATGTTTTTGAGGCAAGATGTTACAACTTGCCCATTTTTGGTGTCATACAAAACTGTATAGCACCTTTGATAGTATCTGAGCAGAAGAGGTTCTAGCATAATCTTTCGTAGCCTTGGTCTACTTTCTCAGATGCATGGAATGAACTGGTGCCCTTTATAATCAGACTGTTATGAATAGCTGTGGAAATGCAAAACGTTTGGGTATGGGGACAAGGTGACAAGTTCAGTTTTAACAATGGTTGTTGAGGGACAAAGGCAGGAGGAAAGATGTTGCCTAAGGCATGACCATATGGCTTATATATGACTGTATGAATGGTGGAGGGGTTTTGGGAACGTGGTGTGTGCAGGCTGGGAACCAGAAAGGAAATATAATAAACTGTCCAAGAGCATCCTCATTAGGCTGGGATGTTAAGCAGTGTTATAATATGTGTAGTGTGCCAGGAAGGCATTGTCTCTGTGCAACCCACTGTTGGTAGATTGGAGTTTGTGGATATACATTGGGCCCTCGACATTCACCTGGGTTAGGAGTGCAGGACCCCTGTGAAAGTGAAAAAACTGCAAATAACAAAAACACTTTTTTTTTTTACTTCAAAGAACACCTCTCTAGGCCCTCCAGCATGACTTCCAACGGATGTTCATCATAGAGTCATGGTGGAGGAACTAGATTCCTAGAGAGAGCATATGAATCAAATCCCTAAATAATCAAATCCGCAAAAGTCAAAGCTGCAAATGTGGAGGGCTGACTGTATCCCAATTCAGCTGTTTCTTGTTCCAATCCAAGTCTAAAACCAATGGGTTCAAATTACAAGAAAAAAAAATCCACCTAAACATTAGTATGCAAAGGGATCTTGCAGCACCTTTGAGACTAAGGGGGGTTGCAGACTGCTAGAAATAGTGCAAATTGAGTCCACTTTTACGGTTAGGGTTAGGCTTAGGGAATCATGGGAACTGTATTTTATTGTGGCACCAGAGCTCTCTGACAGAGAAGGCTCGATGTCTCAGAAAAAAAAAACAATTCCGATGATTCCCTAGCACTAACCCAAACCCTAAAAGTGGACTCAGTTTGCACTATTTCTGGCGGTCTGCAACCCCACTAACTGAAAGACAGAAGTTGGTAGCATGAACTTTTGTAGACTTGAGCCTACTTCCTCAGATAAATTAGGAAGAACTTTATTGTAAGTAGGATTGAACAGTAGAATGGACTGCTTCTAGGGCAGTGGATTTTAAGCAGAGGTTGGATGATCATCTCTCGGGAGTGCTTTAGTTGAGTAGTTCTGTAGGAGAGGAGGGAAGATTGGAGTTTTCCAGTAACACAGCCCTCAGACAACACACAGGGCAGGAATACCATCAGCTGTTCACACTCTTCCAATTTACAATGCCTTGCCCACTGGAGTACAAATGGGGCTGACGTATCTCTGTTTTTGTTGCCAAGTCACAACATTTCTGTTAGCCCAGTCGTTTAAATACTGGCATTCCTTTGAGCGTGCTTTGCTTAAGCCTATGCTTTGCTTTTTTTTTTTTTTTGTTAAATATTTTTTATTCAGTGTTGTCTTGTCATAATTAGTTTAACCTGCATATATTTTCTGATTCCTGGGGAATCTGAGACAGAGGAGCAGTATAAAAATTATTTTAATAAATAAAATACCGGTAATTTATTTTCATAAATAAAAACTTAATATACCAATAAATGTAATTTTAATAGTAAATTTTAACAAATAAAATTAAAATATTTTAAATAAATACATGACAACACACATTTTATTTCAATTGTAAGAAATATTTTGTGCATACTGTGTGAACATTTTGTTTATAATATATAATATATAATATAGTCTCTTCTAAGCTTTTTTTGGGGGGGGGGGCTGGTGGTTTCTATGCCAGTGAGATACTTTAAAAAAATTAACCAACATACTTAACCTATTTTAACACCTTACTGTTAAAGTGCCCATTGCAATAGTGTGCAGGCCAGTTGTTTTCGAAGAAGCTGGCTTACCATTACTGATCCTTGGTTAATATTTCCATGCAGTTTTAATTCATGTGGTGTTGTATGCACAGGTGAGGTCTACTTCCAGTTATGACTTCTAATCTAATAGATTTTTAAAAACAATTTTAGACCATGTGGACTCAGAACTGCTGCAAGGATACAGTAGGTACCTGCCCCACGATATTGTCATCATGACAGTAAAACTGAGCATCCTCTGTGCAGTGGTGTTGACAGTTCCTCTAATCCACTTTCCTGTAAGTATTGCATTTCTTGGCCAAGCTAAACTGACTTCCTTAATTATTTGCAGACCTCTCTAGTTTTGGCTGTCTCACCCATTCAAGTGGTTCATCTGAATCCTCAAGCTCTCATTAACAACAGCTGAACATGAGGCCTAAGAAGCTATGATATTTAACTTTTTAAATTTTTTTTTAAAAAATCAGATTTCAGTTGAGTCATAGCATTGTTTGTAGAAAGTAATATACTAAGATTTATTTGGCTTGATTTTCCTCCCTTTATGCATGCATGCAATTTAATGAGTAAATAGGAGTCGGCAAAAATCATTCTTAGAATCTCAAAATCTATTTTTCCTATTCTTATAATATTAGAGCCTAAGGTTGATTGGTGAAGCTAAAGGGCAGGAGATATACATAGCTGCATGCTTTAAATTGATGCTGGAGTTAATGCTACATTGGAATTCTACTGGATCACACTGTTGTGCAGCCAATCACATAGTGTGTGACAATGATTCGTCCTCACCTGTCGTGCAACAGGTAGATTACTTGTGCAGCCCTGATTAGGATACCATCCTTGTTCAGCCTTTTAGAACATGTAGCTATTTCCCTAACAGTGTTTACTTCTGTGTAAGTCACCAACAATACTCAGTCTTAACTGTATCCAGGGGTAGCTGTGTTGGCCAAACAACAAAGTACAGTAACATCCAAAATCCATAAAACCTTCATTGGACCAACTAAAATGCACAAAATACATATTGCAAGCTTTTTGTCTCTAACACTGTCATGTTTTTCTTTCTCCTGTAAGATTTTTAACACCTTTGCCTGATGGAGAAGCCAGTGGAGCTTCAAAAGTTTGCAACGTGTATTTTGTGCATTTTGGCAAACTTTATTGTGTTTTTTAAAGCATTTTTGGTTAGCAACAGACTGAATGATGCATTTTTATTTTGTTTTGTTTTATTTGTTTAAATATTAAAAATAGAACATTTCAGAGTCATGTTGTTGTTTGTTACTGACGTAACGTGCATGTACTTTTCTCTTTTGAATTGCACAGGCAAGAAAGGCTGTGGTGATGGTATTTTTTCCGCATCTTCCCTTTTCTTTGATCCGCCACATTTTCATCACTTTAATACTCAATGCAATTGTTGTCTTGCTCGCAATGTATGTACCAGACATCAGACAATTTTTTGGAGTTGTTGGTAAGGCTCTGTGTGCTTGTGTGTGTGTTTTCCTTCCTCAATCTCACATTTTAAAAATCTGCATATACAGGTCTTATTATAGGTAAATAACTTGCCTGTCATCTTTTACAAGGTTCTACCTCATCAACCTGCTTACTCTTTATATACCCTGGGTTGTTTTACCTTAAGATCAGTACAGAAGACTTCATTTCACGACATAAGCTTGGGGTAAGAGATTATTTATATGATTCTTTCATTGTGTTTTGGAATGCTAAAGCCAGAAGATAGATATTGTTTTAGCAGGCACAGGTAGGTGCTGAAGCACATGTTCTCCCCTGTCCCCACTCCCTGGGAACACAGCTTGGAAAAGTAAACTTTTTGGATTATAACCCCCATAATTCCTAGTAAGTATGGCCAGGCTCTGCTCAGAAATCCAGCAGATATTGTGTTAAAGATGTCCATTTCTGATTGCTTATCATGTCCTTTGCCATTAATAATGTATGTACCATGTGGGCATCCTGCAAACCAGTATAATGTCACATGTAAAATATAAACTTTTAAATTTCATTTTCACATACAAGAATAAAAATTCCAGTGGTTTTCTCCCTACTCTGTGAATGTTTTGGTGCAGTTTTCAACCACTTTTTTCTCTTCAGGACCTCCTGAGGAGGAGGAATTGCCTTGTGTCAAATACATATTTCATCTACATAGAAAATGTGTTTCTTTCACAAAACACTTGTTTTCTGCCCAGAAGTAATATTTCCACACAAATGTCAGTGTGTATTGCACTAAATACAATGTTCCCATGCAACAAGCCCACTGCCACCCACTGCTTTGCACAGAAAACGTTTTAGGAGACATATAAGCATTCTTGTGCAAACATTTTTTCCCCAAAAGAGTACCAAAATGTGAAGAATCTGGCAGCTATTCCCCATTTTTTTTCATTGTGGTGTATTCAGTTTTAGAAGACCCTTTTCCCATCAGCAATGTGAACAGCAATGTGATGAATATATTTTACACCCTTAAATGTAAAGTTACGATATACAAAGCAGAACTGGAGGATGCTGATTGGGAGATTTTGGGAGCTGAAGTCCAAGAAGGTAACTTTTCCAAGCTCCAATATTACTTACAGTCTACTCTGACCCACAGGAGTTTTTTAGGCAGAGGTGATTTCTAACCTTTCTGACTTGGGGCTCATTCCCACTATGATTTAAACCGATTTGCTGATTGGTTTATATGTGCCTAGTTCACACTGGAAGCAGTTTCAGACCTGACTGCGTTTGACCTCATTTGCAGTGAAGTGAGGCAAATGCAAAAACAACAACAACAACAAAACGCTCTTTGAAGACGGATCTTTTGGTGGTTCTTTTGAAAAGATTTGCTTTGCAAAAGTGCCCAACAAGTGGTAGATCCATCATTCCCCCCCCTGCTGTGAGTGACTGCTGTGGTGGCTTTATTTTTCATTTTTTAATTAACACTCCCTGTGAATCTCACTGGTCACTCTGAGAGCTGTTTTGTTTCTGAAGAGCGGGATATAAATACAACACAATAAATATGTGTGAGAGAGCTCTGCTTGCACCATCCTGGGAGCTGAGTCTGTTGTGATTTCACTGAAAAAAGAGGAAAAATGACCCCTAACCACGAACCTTCTATCCCTATCTATCAATGGATGAGTAGGGTTGTAATTTTTAACTTAGATGGAGAGACAAGAATTTATAGGTGAGGTTTAGTTTGGTTTTGAAAAAAGAGCAAATAAAGTGTGTGTGTGTGTGCGTACTTTTCAGAGTTCAGAGCGGGTCCTAAGGTGACTCCGTGCCCTCACCGCAAAGGAAGACAAGGCACCACAAAATATGAAAATTTTAAAAATGGAAGGAATTTCCAAATAAAAACTAAAAGCACCCCTCTAAATAATAACTTCAAGCTTCTTAGTCAGGCTCTGAATAGAACTCCCTGCTGAAGGGAAAGCTGAAATGGAGGGCATGCCCTGGAAAAAAGGAGGACTCCTGGCCAGCCTGCGCCCTCCCTCTCCTTCCAGGAACTGAGCAATGGGGCACTTTGGGCTCCTCCGCAGAATCCCAGCTGTGGGTCCCGGGCCAAGACGTCCCCCACCCGCTGTGTCAGAGAGAAGAGGAGGAAGGGGCGGGGGGGCTGGCAGGGAGGAGGAGGCAGCGGTGGCTTGCAGAGGCATTTCTGCTACGAGCCGGTCAGCCCTCCGTAGAGATCCCCCTCCAGCCTGCCTCAGTCACCCCGTCCATCCTTTTGTGCGCTCTGTGGTGGCGGTGGTGGAGGGAAAAAGAGACGCTCTTGGCAATGGGCAAAGTTGCCCCTGGCCCTGCCTACCCCACAGGGAGTGAGGGGCACATAGAGCCCTCCTCCTAGTCCTCCTCCCCCTCCTCAACTTCATCCTCCCCCTCCTTTTAATATAAGTTAATTAAAACCAATTAAAGGAGGCCTTCTGGTGTGGGGCCTTTCCTCCTTCACCTCTGGGTCATTTTTCTCTCTGAGCCCCTCAGGGGACCCCCCCATGCTGGCGCTTAAAGGGGGGCAAGCTGCATTGTGATGTCCACATCCTTGAGCATTTATACTGGTGGTGTTTTTGCCTCAGGGTGACCAGAGGTCCTCCTTTTCCAGGACCTGTCCTCCATTTTAAGTGTCGTTGATGAAGTGAGGGTGCACATCATATGACTGACATTTTTTTACAAAAAAGCGGGACGGATGAGTCGCAATTGATACTGAGCATGCTTTCTGTAGTGGCGCAAATCTAGTGAGAATGACAATCGTGTCAAAAAAGACACAAATGCATGGAATAAGGAAATAATTCGCTTCCATAGTGGGAAGTATGCATCGGCCTGAATCAAATCCATGACCGGGTGGCAATGCGGCTCACAAACCTGTTTAAATGCAAGTGGGAATGAGCCCATGGCGAATCAAAGAAAACCTGTGGCCTTCTGTGTTCAGACTGTGTACTCTGCCATATGAGCTATGGTGCGTCTCAGAGATCCATGAAAGTTGGAATACAAGCATCTTAGGAGGGGGGAGGTACCCTGTTTTTATCTGAGATCTGAATTTAATTTGATTTGCAGACCTTTTCTTCCACATACCAGGTCATACGTAGTTCATTCCACTGATAATGTTTTATCAAATTGGGCGAAGAATTTCTCTAGTCAAGTTTCTGTTTCGGAGGTTACTATAGCCTTACCCAGCTGAGAAGGCAAATCCTTTGGTGAAATCATTTCCTAAACCACAAATGCAGCCCATTTGTGTGAGGAGATTATCTTTTTGTCAGTGACATCTGAATATCCTCAAGAGCCACAGTTAACATGTTTGCTTTAAATGCAACCGTTTAAGTCTGCCACCACCTAAGAGGCAAAATAATGTTCTCTTAATCGCCGACTTAATGAATCAAAGTGTAAATTAGTTTCTGCTGCTTAGGATTTATTTGTTTGTCTTAATTTCTTCACAGGCATGTGCACTGCTAGTTTTTGGCCTCTTGGTCGGCCTTGTCAGTTTAGCACTAATCATTTACAATTGGATTCATCAGTGAAAGCATTCCTGCCTTCTGGAACTTGGAACTGCCACTCAAATAAACATTATAGCAATGTGTTAAGTAAAATTACTGCGTCAAATGCTGGGGGGGGAAAGAAGACTTTACAGAGATTTGGAAACCATTGCAAACTAGACTACAAAACAGTATTTACTTGCCATACTGCAAAACTGAGCTGGAACTGGAGAATATTCTGCAGCAGCTATATCTTTATTACTTTTTCACTCTCCAATAATCCCATTCCATTTACAGGCTTCTCTGCCTTGCAAATAACCAGGAAGATCAAGTAGGGAAACTCAAAAGAGCCCAGTAACATTGTGTTACATTGTCTGTTTCCAGGCTTAAGTGGTATGAGATAACGGAAGAAGATTGTTTTTGTTGAGCTTGGAGAAAAAATGTTTTTTTGGACAACATCTCCAGAATCCCCCAGCCAGCATGGCCAAAGGATTTTGGGAAGTACCATCCAAAAACCTCAGAAATTTTCACATGTTTTCCCTATCTCTGTTAGGTTACTGAATAATCAAAATGTCTAGTGCCCAAATGTGGTAAGGTTGTGGCTGAAATCCAACAATAAAGGCAGTCTTCTGAGAACAAAATCTTCCTACACCTGCTGCTGTCAGTTTTACAGAAACAGCTTGCAAAACTTCTCCATCCTCCTTGCCCACAAAGTGCTTGGATATGCAAACTGAAGCCAGGTCTGGTCTAGGTTCGATTAAAGCCTGCCATCCAAGACAATTTATAGTTTAGCAGAGAAGCAAGAAATCATGGTGAGATTAACCTTGCCTGCCAGTGTGTCTTGACTTTTTAACTGAACAATAAAATGTGTACAGTTTTTTATCCTTCAGTGCATTCAAAGATAAGATCAAAGGTCTAATGTAAAATAAAACTCCATTTTCTTTTAAGTGTGTCATGTGGAACGAGTCCTCCATCTTGAGAATCTTCTTAATGACAACAATGAACTTAATTTAAACCAGGTGAATTAATGGGTTTGCTGTAGTCCTTTCACACAGTTGCATCAATGCACAGTTCTGATATAACTTTCTATGAAACAAGCGAGCATCGCTATTTTGACAGGACCATTCACTGCCACCACTTGAAATCCTTCTTCCAAGGTGAGGCTTGATGCTTTCTTGATGATACAAAGAAGGATGAGTGTCCTTTGAGACATTTCCAAGGGTAGCCATGTTGGCCATATAGCAAAGTACAGTGTCATCCAAAATCCACAAAACAGTAATACCTTTATTGGGCCAACCAAAATGCACATTATACATGTTTCAAGCTTCAAAGTTCCACTGGCTTCTTCATCAGGTGAAAGTATTTAAAATGATACAGGAGAAAGAAAGGGGAAAATTGACAGATGGAGGGAAATCGGGGAAGAAAAAGCCATACTCCTGGCAAAGTTAAACAATTGTGCTGAAGATTTTGAGATGATGCTGCACTTATCCAGAACTTAACCCACGAAGATCCAGGAATGCTCCAGTAACAAACCATTTCCAGGACTTACCCATGAATGGTTTGTTGTTGAAGCATTCCTGGATCTTCATGGGTTAAGTCCTGGATGAGCACGATGTGTCTGAAAATCTTCAGTGTGATTGCATGTGTGACTTCATTGTGATCCTCCTCCTAGCCATGTGGGTACTGGGAGATTCAGTCTAGGAAATAAACTTTACATTCCATTAGCTTTAAATTCTATTCCATTCCTATGAGAATAATTCCAAACAAGAACTCCCTGTAAGTTCTGGCTTTGTACCATCATGGTTCAACTCCTAGAATCCCCCTCTCCCCAGCCCTCATGCTCATTTGAGTTGCATTCCCCAAAAGTTGTTTTTTTCATATTCCTGTCATGATGATAGTGTCTAATTTCAGAGAATTAGACACCGTCACTTCTGTGTGAGAGCTTGTGGATCACAGTGGACTTTATCATGTCTAAAATAAAGAGTGCATCATTTAAGAACCTTAGGTTTGGTCTAAGCATTTTATTTCCTGGGCTGTTCAAAGCTACAAATTGAAACATATTTGAATTCCAGTATAGAGTAAGTACAGTCAGCCCTCTGTAGCCATGATTTTTTTTTTATCCACAAAATCAAGTATCCATGGTTTGAAAATATTTTAAAAATGTATAAATTCCAAAAAGCTAACCTTCGTTTTACCATTCTATATAAGGGACATCATTTTGCTATGCCATTGTATTTAATAGGACTTGAGCATCCACGGATTTTGTTATCCATGGGGAGTCCTGGAACCAAACCTCAATAGATAACAAGGGTCCACTGTATCCTAAATCTGCAGCTTTTAAAAAGAGAGAAGCAGAAGTTGATTGAAAGCCCCCAAACATGTGAAAACGCACAAAAATGCAGCACAGCAAAGCTCAAGTAACTAAAGGAGGTCTAGATGAAAGCGAAGGTTAAAAAATGAAGGGGAAATTCCCCTCCACTGTGGGAGATTCCAGAAGTTCTTTAACACAAGACAGCCTCTCCTTGTTGTCTGAAGGTCAACAGCAGTTTGGCAGAAGGAACTTTGTCCTGGTAGGAGTTCCCATAGAAAGGCTTTATCCTACCCAGGTCATCCAACGCCAGCCAGAGAAGGAATTTGGAGCAGGACAGAGCATTTTGGTGGTGTT
>CM034701.1:10540557-10561148 GCA_020142125.1 Phrynosoma platyrhinos
CCCAGAAGTACTTAAAGAAGTAAAAAGTTAAGTCAGATAAGAGTTTAAAAACTAATAAAGTTTTCATCCCAAGATTCTCCTGACGATCTAACCATAAGTTTGGAAAGTAGCTGAACAGGTAATCAGTTATTAATTCCAAAGTAAAAAAAATGAGCTGATTATTACTCTAGTTAAATATCTTAAAATTAACTCTACCAATTATTTCAATAGTAACTGAAATAAGTACAGTTACTTTTAAAAATTTGATTGCCACAAGCCTATTCTTCTGATTTCCTGACTGCAGGCCCTATTCCTGTCAGTGTTTGATCCCAGGTATGGGAATTCTTTAACACTTTCTCTTTCTTCCTTGTCTAGGTTGAACATGAGGGTCCTTGGTGGTCATTATTTTTGTTTTCTTTTTGTTCAACATTAAGCTTGCTTTTGCACTTTCTTCTTTGATCTTCCTTAGTAGGTGTTCCAGGTCTGTGAGTTTTTCTGCTAGTACTATGGTGTCATCTGCATATCTTAGATTGCTGATATTCCTTCCTTCTATTTTCACTCCTTCTTCTATGTGCTTTTCTTATAATATGTTCTGTATGCAAGTTGGACAGGTAGGATGAAAGGATGCAGTCTGACTCCTTTGGCAATTGGGAACCATTCTGTTTCTCTGTCTTCTGTTCTGACAGTAGCCTCTTCTCCTGAGTACAGATTTCTCATCAGGACTATCAGATGTGTTGGCACTCCTATGTCTTTAAGGGGGTTCCATAGCCTTTTATGGTCTATGCAGTCAAAGGCTTTGCTATAGACCAGGGTCGGCAACCTACGGCCTGGGGGCCAGATCCGCCCCCTCGAGGCCTTTGGACCAGCCCCAGGCTGGTCTTGCCGCCTCCACTGCCGCCGCGCACGTCACGGCTGCCATTTTGTTTTCCAAAAGGGCGGACACGACTTGTTTGCACATGCGCAGTACTCCGCACATGCGTGAACGAGTCGCGGTTGCAATTTTGGAAAACAAAATGGCGGCCACAACTCGTTTGCACATGCGCACTACTCAGCGCGTGCACAAATGAGTTGTGACCACCATTTTGGAAAACAAAATGGCAGCCGTGACTCACTCACGCATGCACAGTACACCAGAAGTACTGCGCATGCGCAAGCGAGCGTGCACGCATGGCACAGTTCCCCCCCCCCCCTTGGTCCACAGAAGACCTGGAGACCAGCGGCCCCAGGTAAGAAGACATTGCCGACCCCTGCTATAGACTATAAAGCACATACTGATTTTCTTTTGGAATTCCCTGGTGCACTCCATTAGCCATCGTATGTTTGCAATGTGATTCTTAGTGCCTCTTCCTTTCCTGAACCCTGCTTGAACTTCTGGGATCTCTCTTTCTTTGTATGTTGCAGAATTTTGAGCATGATTTTGCTTGCATGGGATATCAGTGCTATGACCCTATGGTTGTTGCAGTCTTTTGTGTCTCCCTTTTTGTGGATGGGAATGTATATTGATCACTTATGTTGGCCATCATTTTGTTTTCCATATCTGGTGACATATGTTGGTTAGCACTAGAATTGACTCCGTCAATGTGGATCGCAGCAGTTCCATTGGAATATCATCTGTTTCTGGTGATTTGTTTTTTGCTATTTCTCTTATTGCAGTTTCCACCTCACTTTTTAGAATTTAGGGTTCATCTTCATTTGACTCTTCATTCCATGTGTCCTTCATTTTGTCATCTCTTTTGTATAATTCTTCTGTGTATTGCATCCAACTTCTTTTTATTCCTTCCTGGTCTTGAATTATGTTATTTTTATTATCATAGATCATCCTAGTCCTTGGCTTGATTTCTCCTTTGATTTCCTGGCTCTTGTGAAATCTTGTTCTTCATTTTCTACATAGGAGTTTATCACACGGGGGAAATCCCGTGTGTAAATGGGGCTTTAAATTGGGGGGGGAAATGCAAAAGCAGTTAGATTTTCAGACAACATCACTGTTAAAATTGAGTTAAAATGAGGTTAAGCCAAACGGAAACTCGTCAAAAACTGCTTCTTTTTTACTTTCGAAGAGATTAACCTCATTTTAACTCCTTTTTAACAGCAACGTCATCTGAAAATCTAACCGCTTTTGCGTTTTTTCCCAGTTTAAAGCCCCATTTCCGCATGGGATTTCCCCCGTGTGATAAACTCCATAGTCTACACAGGGACCACCAAACCCAGTGTTCAAACAGGAATCAAGAAACATGATAGACACTGCAGACTGAGTCAGCTAGAAAAATCAAAAGTAGCAGAACATGTTATAAACCATCCCGAGCATAAAATGCTATTTGAAAAAACTGAAATTCTGGACCATGCCAACAACTATCAGTTCAGAATGCACAGGGAAGTCATTGAAATCCACAAACACCTAGACAACTTCAACAGGAAAGAAGAAACCCTTAAAGTGAACAAAGTTTGGCTACCAGTCCTGAAATACACCAAAATCAAGACCCAGCAAAATGCAAATGAAAACCACCTAAGATCAGGGTTTTTCCCAGCAGACAATGGTTCACTAATTAAATAGACACAAATCCTCCTTGCATATCCTTGGCATACAACAACATAACAATACACAGATTTACATGTAAATCACTCCTCCTCGCCTAGGGTCACACAGTATATATATACCCCACTCACTTCCATGCCAGCATTTTCTGAAGATGCCAACCACAGATGCTGGCAAAGTCAGAAATAAACTCTTCTAGAACATGGCAACATAGCCCAAAAAACCTACAAAAAACTATAGATGCCGGTTATGAAGGCCTTCAACTTCTCTAATACAATTTGAAAGGATCACTCCTCCTGCATTAATTTACAGCAGCTGTACCTTGATGATTTAATGGCCAAGAAGATGCATGGCTCTATGGCCAACTTTTGCTAGAAGTTACACTGAAAGACCCTGGGATTCCTAGAGGGACCTCCAGCTTCTCTAGGCATGTCTAATTCTCTAGGCATTTATATGTCCTCCAGCACAATTCTGTGGTCAGCTTCTGGTGGATGTTAACCATATAGTTATGCTGGAGAACCTAGAGATTCCTAGAGAAGTGTTCCTTAGGTTTAAAAAAAATGCTTTCTTTATTTGCAGTTTCTCCACTTTCACGGGGGTCCTGTATCCCTAACCTTAGTGAGTGTGGAGAGCCTTCTGTACTTTGTGGAATTAAACTTTTTTTATTGACTCCATGAATGCAGAATCTGTGGATATGGGAGGCCAACTGTACTCTTTTACTAATACATTGTGCTGTGAATAGACTGTATGCATACCAGCTGCTGTTGGCTATATTTCAGAGGGAGCAACTGGGAAAAACACCTCTGAGTATTCCTTGTCTAAGAGGACCCTAAGAAATTATGGGGTCACCATAAGTCGACAGATGATTTGAAGGCACATACATGCCCACATATCCTCAGAAAATGATTTCTCCATGTTTGCTCCATCCTCAGATATTTAGGGGATCAAGGCCAAAACAATTCCTCTCTCACACCCACAGATATAATCTGAGCAGGCAAGGGAGTTGTTAACCTGCTGCTGACAATCACTTAAAGACATGCAAGTGTAAACTGAGTAATTATTTGGCAATTTACTGCTCTGGGGATTTATGGTTGTGGCAGATCCCTGGGTGCTGAAAAGGATTAGGCCTTGCGGTGAATAAGAATAGCATCTGCTGTCCTGGCCGGCAGGGATGATATTACAAGGGCAAGCAGTCCTCTTGCACAATCCCGTCACCTGCTAGGATTAAGACAGAAAATGTCCTCTCTTCTCCTGTGGGCTGGCATTGCACAATTCAGGGCATTCTGGAAGTCTTATATTTCCCCCTCCTACATGCTTGGAATGATTAGGGGCTGAACAGGTGACTTTTTCTTGAACTGGGCCATTGTGACCTCCTTCCCAGGATCCTATCTATGTGTTGGAACATATCCATGACTATGTTGCTTTCTGAATGCATACTCGTGGTTTACCAGCATAAACCATGTGCTGCCTCTTAAAGGAAAACATAAACTCTCAGCCTCCACCTCCTTTTCCATCAAGCTAATTCTAGAAGTCCTGCTGCAGTCCTGGTTTACAGTACAGCCATAAACTATATATATAAACTTGCATTGTGATAAAGAGAAAATCAACTGATTTGAGATGTGGTGCTGGAGAAGAGTGCTGAGAATACTGTGGACAGCCAAAAAGACAAATGGTTCCTTGAACAGATCAAAGCTGATATTTTCCTGGAAGTCAGGATGATCAAACTGAGGCTGTTGTACTTTGGCCACATCATGAGAAGGCATGACTCTTTAGAAAATGCAATAATGCTAGGAAAGGTTGAGGGTAGTAGAAAGGAGGGAAGACCACACACCAGATGGATAGACTCAATTAGGAAGGTTACGGACTTCAATCTTCAAGACCGAAGCAGAGCAGTGGAGGACCAATGGTCTTGAAAATGCCTCACCCATAGGGTCGCCATGAGTCAAAGTCAACTCAAGGGCATCTAACAACTATAACAACTCCCCCCATTATTTAATAAACTTACTGTTACCAATGTTCATGTGTAGATCCTGAAGCTCAACAAATAACCCACTAGCTCCCACATAACCTCTTTAACTCATACAATCATAGTGTTGGAAGATATGGCAAGGACCATCCAGTCCAACTTTATTCTGCCATGCAGGAAGACACAATCCAAGCACTCCCAACAGATGGCCATCCAGCCTCTGTTTAATAAGCTCCAAAGAAAGAGACTCCACCACACTCCGAAGGAGTGTGTTCCACTGTTGAACAGCTATTACAAAAAAGAAATTCTTCCTAACTTGTAGTTTGAATCCATTGCTCTATGTCCTAGTCTGAATACTAGAATACTGTGTCCATTTTGGTCGCCCTCCTCTGGACCAACTTGTCAACGTCCTTCTTGAATTGTGGCACGTATAACTGGACACAGTATTCCAGATGACTTCTGACCAAAGCAGAATAGTGTGATACTATTACTTCCCTTGATTCATCCAGCCTCTGTTTAAAAACCTCCAGCACACTCCAAAGCAGTGTCTTCCACTTTCCAACAGCAATTACTGTCAGGAAATTTTTCCAAATATTAAGTTAGAATCTCTTTTTCTGTATCTTGAATCCATTGCTTCATGTCCTGGAGCAGCAGATAATAAGCTTGCACCTCCAGGGTTGTAAATTGTCAGAGCTCACAACTTATTTATTTTTTAAAAGCCACTGCTGAAGGATTCATCATGTTTGTGGATAAGAGTCACAGTAATTTTCCAAACTCTGCTTTAAATTATTTTTTCCTTGGTTGTTCATATGTCTCTATCAGAATAAATGCTTCTTTGCATACATTGGAGGTTCTATATGTGTACATGCACAGTCCTATGTCTTCTCATTGCCTGGCAGCTCAGAGGGGCCTTTATTGCTGTCACTTATCAGTGGGAATAGAAAGAAGTGGGGAGACCATAAAGATGCAGTTAGTCTCAGCTCAGTTGAGGAAAGGAAGGAATGAGGGTGAGCTCTTAAATGGAGTTTGGTGTTGTTGTGTGCCTTCAAGTCATTTTTGACTTATGGAGACACTAAGGCAAACCTATCATGGAGTTTTCTTGGCAAGATTTGTTCAGAAGAAGTTTGCCATTGCCTTCTCATGAGGCTGAGAGCATGTGATGTGGCCAAGGTCACCCAGTGGATTTTATGGTTGGACTGGGAATCGAACTCTAGGCTTGAGCCATAGTCCAATGCTCAAACCACTCTGCCATGCTTGCTCTCCTTAAATGGAGTACATCTACCTAACTTTTCCTTTCCCCAGATGTTCAGAGCAACCAGATCTTCATAATCTGAATCATCTCCCCTTCCTTCTGGTAAGAAGGAGCACATACTCTCCAACTGTCCCAATTTGACAGGGACAGTTGCGATTAATCTTCTGTTATCCCACTTTTTTAGGTGGTTTTAAAATGTCCCAGTTTGACTCTCCCCCTCCCTCTTTGTCCTCAGCTTATTTCATTTGCTGCAAACTGAGTTCAAAGTGCAAAAGTAGTTTAACTCAGCAGGGGGAGAGGAGGGGGCAAAATCTCACCATTCCCAGGAGGCTTGGGCAAAAGCAAACTGCTGCTGCCTTTCTTAGCTTGTATGTCCATCCTTACTGATAACTTTTGCCATCTTGACCACACGCAGATGTTGCTTGGCCACACATGTTCTATTTATCATCAGTTAAATGCACGGTTTGGGAGTAGCAGTTTCCAGGGTGTTGGATGGAGAGCAAGGGCAAAAGAATTCCCCTCTGTGTCCTTTCCAAAAAGGGACTTAAATATGCATAAGCTTCACTTATGCACACATAAATAGGATACCAACCAGTGTAACACGAGCTGTGAAGAAATTTTCAGAGATAACTGAGTCCGTTTCAGTATAAAAAGAAGACAGAAGAAATCTAGTGGCACCTTTAAGTTTGGTGGCATCTTTTGAGCTTTTGAAGAGTTGGGTTTTATTTGAACTGTTACTCCCAGAATTCCCCAGCCAAAATTCCCCAGCCTCAGGGGAGGGCAATGGGAAACCTCCTCTGAACAAATCTTGCCAAGAAAACCCCATGATAGGTTTGCCATAAGTTGGAGACAATTCGAAGGCATACGAAAACAAGCTACCCAAACACATTTGCAAGGCACTCTTGCACCAAAAATTATCCTCCATTCCACTAACCTCAGCCTGACATTCCAGGAGAAGAGCGACCCAAAAGAAACTCGCCTTGTTTCGTCACAGCTTTTTGGTAAAACAGTAATAATAAGAGAACGAAGACACCCTCTTCTCAGTCCCTGCCCCACATCTTTTTCTGCAAAAAATAGGATTCCAGTTGCAATCTGCAGGAAACGGAATGCAAGGCATTCTCCTGATGTTGGCAGTGAGTAGTAGCTGATGACCAAATAGGTCTCCTCTGTCTTTGGATCCCAGTTGGCATTTCAGCCCCTTGAGGAATGAGCAGACTGCTTCTGCCATGCTTTCAACGCCTGCTGAACCCACCACATTCCCCACATAGTAGCCAGCTATGTGGTTACTACTCCTTTTCAGGAGTACTAATATGGTTTCCCACACTAGCCCCCTATAATTAATGTATGGTGGTGCAAAGATTGCAAGGCTCCTTTTCCTTTAGCTGGCAAACGCCATCCTTTCTCACAATAATCCACAAAACAGTAATACTTTTATTGGGCCAGCCAAAGTGAACAAAATATCTGTTGCAAGCATGCTTACTTGTGCTTTATGTTTCTCATTCCTGGCTATGGGGAGCTGCCCATTGACCTGGACAAATAATGCATTTTGTACATTTTGGTTGGCCCAATAAAAGTGTAATTGTTTTATGGATTTTGGAACTTTTGTACTTTGCTATATGGCCAACATGGCTACCCTGGATATTCTTTCTCCCTATTGCACTTGCCAAATGAGTGACTTAATGGTCTGAGTGTTGGACTGTGACACTGGAGACCTGGGTTCGATTCCTAGCTTGGCCATGAAACCCACTGGATGACCTTGGGCAAGTCACATGCTCTCAGCCTCACAAGAGAAAGCAATGGCAAACCTCCTTTGAAGAAATCTTGCCCCCTAAAAAACCCATGTTAGGATTTGCCATAAGTCAAAAATGACCAGAAGGCACAACAACAACAACAGCAACAAACCAAATATTAAGGGGACATCCAAAAACTATGTCAAATTTTTATTGTACGGTCCAATACATACGTGTGCACAAGAAAATCTCATTGCAACAAATGGGTCTTACTACTGAAATATGCATGTAAAGGAGGGCAAGTCTACATTAAACTGCCCTCTTCCAGTTCCTTTACTCCCACTGTCTTCAGTCTTAAACCACTTCTTTCCATCATAATTTTGTTTTTTGTTTCTCATTGACCAGGGAAAAAATGACCATTGACCAGGAAAAATAATCACCTGGCTAGAAAATTCATTTGAAAAGTGTGCTGGAGAAGAGTTTTATGAATGTCATGGACTGCTAAAAAGACAATAAAATGGGTCTAAGGCTGCTGCCACACTGGAGAATTAATGGAGCTTAACACTGCTTTAATATTATCTCATCCTATGGAATCTTGGGATTGTTGTTTGGGCACCATAACTATCTGACTGAGAAGGCTAAATATCTCACAAAACTACAAATCCCAGAATTCCATAGTATTGAGCCATGGCAGTTAAAGCAGTATCAAACTGCATGAGGTGGTTGTACTGTAACCCCCAGCATTACTCCCATTTGGCTAGGACTGCTGGGAGTTGCAGTTGTAAAGAAGGACTTGAACTTGAGGAATTACTAAAGTCCAAGTCTTCAATTGGATCTTTTATCCTGTGTTTACTGAGGTGGCTAGGGAATAGACTGATAGAAACAAAGCTTTCCAATGAACTGTATTTTATTTGGGGATTCAAACATACAAGGACACTCTATCATACACTCATACACACAAGAACTCAGGAATAAAGTAGTTAGCTTGGAGAGGAAACACAAGGCTTTCTAATGGTGATAATTACCTGAAGGAGGCTGCTGAATGAAGATGGATCGACTCAACCATTATGAAAAGGGAAAGGACAACGGAAAGAGCCGGGACCCAAGTCAGAGTTCACAGTGGTGCACTATCACCATGAAATCTAACCAGACCCTGAGTATCACCATGAAATCTAACCAGCCTGAGATTTTGGGGATCTTTTATACCTTTAAACCTAGCCCGAGTGAAGAGTTGCTATTGTATATCAAAGGATTCCGATTGCTACTCTTTGAAGTAGATAATTTCCAAAGAGAGGAGATGGGATGTTAATGTTATCTCATCTTCAGCCGGATACATCCTGGCTGGTACCCATAAATTTACGGTACTAGGTGTGAATGTCCTGCATTGCAGCTCCTAGGCTTGGCCCTTTTGATCTGCAAATTGTTGTGAGTGCAGATGTGACCTTTCAGGTGCCTACGTGATGTGCTCGCCTTTGGTCCATGGCGATTGGGCTTCTCCCAGTCTAGGGCCATGGCAGGGACCCAAAAGGGGTCTTTATATCAAATCAGTCATCATAACACAGTTCAACACCATTTAGAGGGCTTTAGGTTTCCTAAGCCCTGATATAGTACAACTGTCTGGAAGCTGCCTCTTTAGCTTCCCATAGAGTGGCTATGTCCTTTGGTGCAATGGTTTTGGTGTTGGACTGGGTTTTCAGGAGACCGAGGTTCAAATCTCTGCTTCGCCATGAAATTCCACTGAGTGACTTTGGGAAAGTCACACGTCTTAGAGGAAGGCAATGGCAAACCTCCTCTGAAGAAATCTTGCCAAGAAAATTCTAAGAGAGGGTCACCATAAGTCAGAGTCTGCTTGAAGGCACATAACAACAAACCCAGCCTGTCTCGGTGCGATTTTCCTAACTGGAGGTTTCTTCTTTGTACTGGTGCTTGGGGAATTTATCGCTTTATTGCTGGATTTATCTCAGATGAACACCAGATGGCTTGTCAGGGTCCTGCTACACAGCTCATGCACTCAGTGCTTCCCTAAACAGCTGTTGGCTGGGAAACAACCAGGATCGCTGTGCCTTCGAAACTAGAACTAGGCTTCCTTCTTCACATTAGGATTATCGGCTCTCCAGTAATGTGCATGCCGTGTTTTCTTTGTAGTACAGCCAGTCCCACGTGGGTAGCATCCCTCTTTGGCATGCCCATTTTGGAGGCATGCGTGTTGGGTACAGAACTGGCAAATGTTACTCTTTTCAACGAGAACACCCAGAATCTAAAGCTCAGAAATGTAACTATGTGCTATTACAGGTTACAAGAAGGAAGTCTTTACTTTTTCATTTTTCTGAAGTAGAGTTTGGGAAAGCTACTTTTAGGCATGACAGTTCCCAGAATACAGAATATTGGGCATGTCTACACAGACCAATTAAACAGGTTTCCCCCTGCCTTCTCCACAACCTGTCTGCTTGATGCAGGGTCAAATCACCAATTCTTCACAATGCGAGCCCAGTTCTGAACCAAATCCCTATCCCTCCCTTAAACCAGTGTAAAAAACCCTCACCTTTTGCTCCAGATTTTGCGGGAAAATCCAGAGCACTTCATAGCAATGCTGGGTGGCTGTTTACATTGTGTGATTTCTGTTGTTGTTGTTGTTGTTGTTGTTAACCACGCTTGAGTCAATCTCGACCCATGGCGACTCTGCTGATGAGATATCTCCAAGACCTCCTGTCCTTCACTGTTCTGCCCAGCTCCTGCAAACTCATACTTGTGATCTCTTTAATAGAGTCCATCCATCTAGTATGCGGCCTTCCTCTCTTTTTGTTTCTCTCCACTTTCCCCAGCATTATTAGTTTTTTTTTTCAATGAGTGTATTCTCATGATGTGTCCAAAGTATGACAGCCTCAGTTTTGTCATCCCAGCTTCCAGGGAGATCTCTGGCTTGATCTGCTCTAGAACCCATTTGTTTGTTTTTTTTGGCAGTCCACAGCATCCTCAGCACTCTTCCCCAGCACCACATCTCAAATAAATTGAAATTCTTTCTATCTTCTTTCTTAACTGTCCAGCTCTCACATCCATACATGGTAATAGGAAATACAATGGCTTGTATGATCCTGACCTTTGTGTGCAATTGTAAATCTTTGCATTTTAGAATCTTTTCTACACCTTACTTAACAAGACTACATGTGAAAGGGATCGAAGAATCCTAGTAAAAAACAAATTTTGAACATGAGTCAACAGTGTGATGTGGCAGCTAAAAAGGCCAATGCAATTCTAGGCTGCAACAATAGAAGTATAATGTCTCTAGATCAAGGGAAGTAATAGTGCCACTCTATTCCTCTTTGGTCAGGACTCACCTGGAATACTGTGTCCATTTGTGGGCATCACAATTCAAAAAGGATGTGAAGAAGCTGGAGCATGTCCACAGGCAGATGACCAAAATGGTGAAGGATCTGGAAACCATGCCCTATGAAGAGAGACAAAGGGGGGAAGCAGTCTGCCAGAAATAGTGCAAACTGAGTCCACTTTAACTGCCCTGACTCAGTGTTAGGGAAACATGGGAACTGTAGTTTATTGTGGCACCAGAGCTCTCTGACAGAGAAGGCTCAATGTCCCAGGAAAAAAAAAATCCCCATGATTCCCTAGCACTGAGCCAGGACAGTTAAAGTGGACTCAATTTGCACTATTTCTGGCAGTCTGCAAAGGCCCTAAATAGTGCAAATTGAGTCTGCTTTAACTGCCCTGACTCAGTGCTAGGGAATCATGGGAACTGTAGTTTATTGTGGCAGTGGAGCTCTCTGACAGAGAAAGCTCAATATCTCAGAAAAAAGTACAATTCCCATGATTCCCTAGCACTTAGCCAGGGCAGTTAAAGTTGACTCAATTTGCACTATTTCTAGCAGTCTGCAAAGGCTCTGAGAGAGCCGGGTATGTTTAGCCTGGAGAAGAGACGATTAAGAGGTAATATGATAACCCTGTTTAAATATTTGAAGGGATGTCATATTGAGGATGGAGGAAGCTTGTTTTCTGCTGCTCCAGAGAATGGGACATGGAGCAGTGATACAAACTAGAGGGAAAGAGATTTCACATCAACATTAGGAGGAACCTCCTGACAGTAAGAGCTGTTCGACAGTGGAGTGGTGGAGTCTCCTTCTTTGGAGAACTTTAAACAGAGGCAGGATCGCCATCTGCCAGGGGTGCTCTGATTCTGTGTTCCTGCATGGCAGAATGGAGTTAGACTCTTCCAACTCTATGATTCTGTGTCTACATGGGCCAAATGAAGTGGTTTCCCCCATTTCCCCTTGTCCTCGTGGCAATCTGTCTTCATGAAATCCCTGATTCAAGTGCGGACTGTACATAAGGCCAGTTCTGTACTGGATCTGCCCTTTACCTCCCTTTAACCTGCTTAAAATATTTAAATTTATTTGGAGTTGTGTAAATGTCTTCCAACAAATCCACAGCTTTTGGATTACAGCTCTCATCTTCCAGCCAACGTATTCAGTGGCTATGTTAACTGGGGAATTCTGCAAGCTTTAGTCTCAAAAAGTAAAGTTTCCAAGTTTCTGGACATATTTGAACTCCAGTTTGGTCCTGTTGATTCAAGTGGAAAAGATACCAGGCGCTAATAGGCAAATGCTTTCTCGAAAGAGAGGTGAATCTTTGGCTTTTCTCTTTTTTGCCTTCTTGGCACAATAAAATTGAGATATATATTTGTAAGCCCTGGCCATGTTGACAGATTGCTTCTGCAAGTCTGTGATTGATCCCCACAGCTGAAAAGCAGGATTATGGCTCTGTTTTACCGCAGGAGAGCTACAGCCAGCGGTGTGATGAATGGGGTTCATTCAAAGATGACGCTATAGATAGAGTTGTCAACAGCAGGAGCTGTTTTTATTCTCCCTCTCTGCCTCGGCATCTGTGGAGATAAGACAAAGCAGGGCCAATTAACTGTGGTTTGTTGGGGGGCATCGGATGATTATGCGGCCCTTCCTTTAAAGCTCTTCCACAGGCTGTAAAGTTCACAGCAGACATGAGCTGAGATCCTACAATGTACTTGTCTCATGGGAGTCTACCTTCCCATCCCATATAGGCAGTGGTTGCATTAAACCACTCTTTTGCATTGTGCCATTAACTGCAGTTCAGTGAATGTGTTTGCTGTTCTTGCAATCCCAGTGAATCAAATTTTATACTGCATGACATTTGACACCCCTTTAACCGCCATGGCTCAACATTGTGGAAATCGGGGCTTTGTCATTTTGTGAGATATTGAGCTTTCTCTGCCAGAGAGCTCTGGTGCCACACCGAACTACAAATCCCAGGATTCTACAGCATTGAGCCATGGCTAGATTATCTACAGTGACCCATCTGCCGCTCCCAGGCTCTGGAACAGGGGTCGGCAAACTACGGCCTGGAGGCCGAACCTGGCCCCTCGAGGCCTTTCAACCAGCCTGTGGCCAGTCCTGCTGCTGCCGCCGCCGCCGCCACGCACACTGCTGATGCCGCTGCGTGCATGCGATGTGGGGCGCCATTTTGTGTTCCAAAATGGCGCTCGCACACGCATGTGCACAACACTGGGAGTAGTGCGCATGTGCACGTGCACGTGCACCTCCAGCACCATTTTTTTTCCCTTCGGCCCACCGATGATCTGGGGCACAAAAAAGGTATGCCGACCCCTGCTCTGGAATGACCTGCCAGACGAGATCCGTCAGATTACTACCTTGGAAGCCTTTAAAAAGGCTATCAAGATGGATCTCTTCCGGCAGGCCTTTCCAGATTAGGCTTTTTAGTCTACCCTCTCCTCATCGACATTATCAATACTACAGATATTTTGGTCTCCCTTCTCTCCCCTGGGAAAGTACATCTCTCTCCCCCTTAAACTGGGAATTTGAATCTGTATTTTATTCTCTTATTTTATCCAGTTTACTTCAGGAATCTTTCTGTTTTAACTCTTGCTCTGTTTAATTCTCTTTTACGATGGGGGGAAGGTCGGATTAGGGGATTTCCCTTTTAATCTTGACTTAATTTTAATTGGTTTATATTTTATACCTGTTGTAATCCACCTTGATTCCCATTCAGAAAAAGTGGAATATAATTTTGTTGTTGTTGTTGTTGTTATTATGGCAGTTAAAGTGGTGTCAAATTGCATTATTTCTGCAGTGCAGATGCAGCCTAAGAAAAGGGAAAACACAGAGTTCTCTGCAGATTCTAGAGAGACTTTAGATCACGTTTTACTAACGTAGGCTGCATCCGCACTGCAGAAATAATCCAGCTTGACACTGCTTTAACTGCAATGGCTCAATACTATGGATTTCTGGGGACTGTAGTTTTGTGAAATGTTTAGCCTCCTTAGTCAAAGTGCTCTGATGCCACAATAAACTACAAATCCCAGAATTCTATGGGATGGAACACTGTGAAACTGCATTATTTCTGCAGTGCAGATGAGAACTTAGAAACTGCTTCCTGCTTTCTTACCATTTTTTGGACCAACATATTTACTGGGAGTATAAACTTGATTACAGAACAAGAGGATTCTGTAAAAATAAATGAGTTTGGTTAACTACCTTTCCAGGTGAGCCAAGTGCAAACGGACCGAGATCTTCATTAAAAGTGACAGCTGTCAGAAGGGGGAAAAGCCAATTATTTCTGCAATGCAGATGCAACTGAAGACTCTGATAAGTAGTTCACACCATATAAGTGTCCCTCTTTCTGTGTTCAACCTATACCTGAATATCACAATCACAATTTAAGTCCCAATATATATTTTAACACCAATAGAACAAATTACAGGTACCCCTCAGTTAACAAAGCAGGAAACTACAGCCCTGACTTTGCAAGACTTGATGAAGCCTGTCAGTAACAAGGTCCCTAGGAGGCCTCTCATTCATAAGATTGCCATACGTGAAAGTTGACTAGATGGCAATTACCAACAATAAAATATATAAATGGTAAACGGTAACATATGTGTAAAGAAGGAATCAGAGAAGAAAGAATGGAGCTGAACAGTTTTTCTCTTACAAGTTCTCTGTGTACGTGTGTGTAGCCGGTTGTTATAATAATATACCTCTGTAACAGGTCAATATAGCAAGTTAGTAGACCTAGGGAATTTTTTAAAGAAGCCTTTGTGAGCTGGTCCTAGTTCAGGTTCATAGATCATCCATTTTTCACAGATGTCAGCAACTATCAAAAGCATGAAAGGTCAAAAGAAGAAGAAGCGGTCATCCATCTTAGAGGAATCTTGAACATCATAATGCAAAGCAGAAGGTCTCTCCATTGGCTCAACTACAGAGTGAGATTTATACCCAGCCTTGCATTCTCAGGCTCCATGACCCTCTCACATACCGTAAGTATTTACTCATATCAAGAGTTTTGCAGGCTTGTAAAATCTTCATTTAGGAAATTTACCCATCCTTGTCCTGGCTGATGTTGATAATTTCACTTATCATTTGAACAAAACAAAAATTTGAGTGGTTGCACCGAGTCTCCTTTAGAAGTGTTTGATAACTGTCAGATTCAGCAGGAATTCAAAGTTCAGAAACTCAGGCTCAGTAATAAAAACTCAGAAACCTTTGAGAAACTATAGATCCTATAGAAACTATAGAGCCAGTATGGTGTAGTAGTTTGAACGTAGGACTAGGACTCTGGAGATCAGGGTTTGATTCCCAGCTTGGCCATGGAAATTCATTGGGTGACATTGGGTGAGTCACACACTCTCAGCCCCAGAAACCCTATGATAGATTCATCTTAGAGTTGACAAAAGTCAGAAATGACTTGAAGGCACACAACAACAACAAAATAAATCCAGTCTGGTGACTTGCATTGTCAGAGCTGACTAGCAAACATTAACCCTTGACTAATTAAACCATACACAATTTCATATGTAGAGAGAGAGAGTGAAATATTCATATTTATTGGCTATATAGGGACATAAGAAATGAAATAAATATTTAAACATGAGGTAGAAGGAATAGTTATAGTAATCTAGGATAACCAACATAAGTTATAAGTTATAGATAATGCTGATACGTTATTATTTGTTTGTATGAAGATCATGGATATTTAATAGAAACCAATAAAACTAGAAGAGAAGTGTGAGAGATGTGAATAATTTAGAAGGAAAAAATGTAAGTATAAATGTAGATAAACTCATACGTATGACAGATATAACATTTAAGCTTGAACATTTATAATGTTCTTCATGAGAATCTGTTGTTTGTAAGATTATTATAATGTTGTGTTAATTATAAGTATTAATAAACCACACACAATTTCAGATTCATGGCGGGACTAATTCATTTTAATTAATGAAGAGTTTTGCTCCTTTCATTCCTATACCACCCCTCACATTCTTGATACTGTTTCACTCTCACAACCTAACAACCTTGAGCAGTCCTGCCACAAGCTACCCTTTCATTGTTATCTCAGTGCTGCATAAGAGATCACCACAGCTCTACAATGCTATACTAGATCCTCACCCATCATCCTAACTTTTAAACATACTGTGGTAGTAGGCCAGGTGCCAAAGCAATGTCTGACAATAACAAGTTCCATGTGAAAGGGATCCAAACCAGCCATTTCCACCAAAATGCCAAAGGATTCCAATCACTTTGTATTCTCATAGGGTTGCCATTTCTCAGTTTTTGCCGGGACAATCACAGATTGGCATGTCTAAAAAATGCCCCGTCCTAGTAAACTGACTTAATAATGGGTGAAAAGTGACTATTAAAGATCAAGATAATTAAAGCTGTTGTTATAACACACAGTGGATTTAATATTTAAAATTGCCCATATATGAAGACAATGAGTGAACATTGAACTAAGGTTGAGTACAAACTGGAGATACTTTGGAAGTCAATTGTAAATATTTGTATATAATTATTGAAAAAGAAATTAATATGTTAAACTTGAAAGATATATTTGAATAGTATATGTTAATAAAATATAAATTAAAAAAAATAAAAATAAAAAATGTCCCGTCCCAGCTGAGGCATTTTAGACTCTCCAATCCCAGATTCCTTTGTTCCAGGCTACATTTTGTCAGTCTCCAGTTGGACTGGTCTGGAGATTGACAAAATGTGTCCTGGTTGGCGGGAGGAAGAGGAGGAAGAAGTGCCATTCATGGAGGAGGCCCAGAGAGAGCCAGAGGCCCGACCCACCAGCTGAGGTGGTGTGGGCGGGCAGGTAGGCAGGTAGGGTACACCTGGCTGGGGCCACCCGGGGGTGGCCTGGTGGTCTTGGGGGTCCGGGGGTGATGGTGGGAGGCCGTGGCCTGCCTCCTTCCCCATGCTTTTGCCAGGGTGATCCTGGGGCCTGGTAGTGGAAGGCTGTTGCCGCCACCACCACCGCTCACCTCCTTACCCATGACTTTGTCAGGGTGGCAGGTGGGAGGGCATGCAGGCCTGTGAGGGCATCCTGATGATAGTGGGGCTGGGCCACCTCTGCACTGCCTCCCCAGTCTGGGAAGTCTAGCAGCGGCAGCGGCAGGAGCTGACGGCAGCCGGGATATGAGGGATGCCGTAGCAACAGCAAGGCAGAGGAGACGGGAATAGAAGGAGGACAATGAGCAGGCCTTTCGGGAGGCTCAAGAGCTGGCTAAGGCCTCACTGGAGGTTTGGGGAGGGCTTAAGGCCACCGCCACCTTTCCCGGGACAGGCGGGCAGGCTAGCAGTAGGCAGGCCTTCTGGAGGCCCAGGGGCACTATTTTTGGCTTTTAGTTGGTCATGTCCTCCATTTTTCTTGAATGTCCTACATTTTGTCCTACATCCCCCCACACACACACATTTTGTCCCGGTTCTGTGGAAGAGAATTGTGCCAAGCCTATATTCTCATGATGCCTCTCTTACTTGCGTCTTGCATCCTACTACCTGCATGGCTCATTGATGCATGAAAATATTCACATTCTCAACCAATATTTAAATTTCATGTTTGGTCAAAACTAGTTCATAGAAGACAGAAGCTCTCTCTCTCTCTCTCTCTCTCTCTTTTGGTCATAATATTAGAATCTGAGGTCATCCACTTAAGTTACATGATGAAAGAGTCAGGATGTGCAAAATTATTTCCTTCGTCCATTGCATAGGTGAACTATGGATGAAAATGAGTGGATGGAGAACATCCGTCATGTCTTATAGACAATTCCATGTCCTTAAACTCTTTGAACTCAAGGAAATGTGAACATGCTTAACAATGCACAGAGTTGTGGTCATTACCTTTTCCAAATAAAAACAAAAGAGCAGCCCTGCAGAGCAGAACCATGATCCTTCTGGTCCAGCATGTTGGCCTGTGTAGTTAAATCTCCTGACCTGATCACCCCAATCCTGCCTTATGTAAGCAACGGGAAAGCATTTGGGAAGCAGCAGACTGCTGTTTCCACCCAAGTCTTTGGCATTTTTGGCTGACACTTATCACATGACATCTTGTCCATCCTGCTGTTGCTTTGCATGCCATTTATTACTGACATGCTCCTTTTCATTGACAAGTGAAACCCATCAATAGGCTCTCAATCTCACTGCTATTCCATTACCGCCTTTGTGTGATAGGCCCCTTCTGCTGCAGTTCTGCTTCTCAGGTAGTCTTGTGGTGTGAGTGGGCATGATTCTGATCCTCTGCTTCTCACTCTTTCCCTCTTGTAGAGATAGTGGCTGCCAATTCCTTGCTGAAGCTGGCTACTGTGTGCACATTCATGCAGATCCAGCTTCAAGAGGCAGTTGCCTATCATGATCACTTGCCCCCCCCTTCTTCCTGGCAGTGGTGTCCTCATCCCTGGTGTCACCCAGTGTGGGGGGCAAGGCTTCCAAAGGCAGAGCTTCCAGGGGGGAGCTTTGCTTCAGGGTGATGGGGGGGCGGCGACCAAAAGGGTGCACTAACTCCTTCTTCACAGCTGCTGCGATGCCACTCTACTTGGGCACCATGGCAGTGAGGTGAAGGGCTGTGCTTGGTCCTCTCCTTCACTTCTGCATTGCTGTTCTCCTCATGACTAGAGTGGTGCCGTGGCATCAAGGTAGGGGCAGTGCAAAAGAGGGATGCTCATGAGAGATGCACTCGCCCCTCCTCACCCCACTGCAGGAGGAGGGCTCCACTGGGTGTCACCCCTCTTCTGGGGTGTCACCCAGTGTGGACCACATCCTTCGCACCCCTCTATTGACACCATTGCCTCCTGGAAGGTGACATTTGGCAGTGTGGAAAACAACATCACATTACCATGGATGTCCAAAACACTGTTGTGATGAAAAACGTGGTAAGAAATGATACCAGACCAGTATGCTTCCATTCTTAAACTTGTGTGATTGTGGCAGGATGGTAGGCTGGTGTGATAAAGTCTGATGTCTCTTTCCTTTGTTTCTTGCATGCTTCCATTTGCACCATTCATTCTCATTCTCCCTAGTCCATCCCTGACTTACCTCATACCTTTTCAGTGCATCCCTCCCTTGTTCCATGCTCTCAACCACTGACAATCCCTTCCCTCCTATTCCTTCCCTTGTTTCAGCTCATCCATTCCTCCATCACCTGCAGGGCTTTACCTCCCTTCCCCTGAAAAGCAGGGACAAAACAATTCCTTGCAGAACAATTTTACAGAAGAGTGCATCCACATTTTCCATCATTCTCCAGTTTCTTCAAGAGCTAGAGACTTACTTAAAAAAAAAAAAAAAGATAAGAAAGCTTGGGATCTGGGACAGATGATAGTGCAAACAGGCACTGGGTGGCATGTCTAAAATACAAATAAAATTGTGCCAAATTGAGCATACAGCAACTCTACTTTAGATTCAACCCTTGTACATGGAAAGGAGTAGAGAAGCACATTGTTGTCCTTCTCCCCAGCTGGAGAATGTCTTATAGGACTATTGCATTATGTTATAAACCGGCTTACCTGAGTTCGCTTAAAATTAGAAGCGGGCAGCATCCTGATAGTATCAGATGCATTTAGCTACCAAAACCACCACTTGACTGCAGCCCAGCTCTATCGCTGCTCCAAGGGGCATGCCTCCCACCTCTTTTCGAAGTTGAGAGTTTTTTGGCTTCAAGAATTGGCTGCCGGAGCGCCCCTCTGAGCAGCATTGGAGCCGGGCTGCAGCCAGGCAGCAATTTTGGTGGCTAAATGCATTTGATACTATCAGGATGGCGCCCGCTTCTAATTTTAAGCCAGCTCAGGTAAGCCAGTGTATAAGGTAATGTGATAATCTTCTTAGTTTGAACAAAACACTCCATTATGAAATCTAATTTCCGTGCCCACCAAAACCAGGACAGATCACAAGACAATAAAGCGTAAGAGTGTTTGGAGTCTGTATTGACCATTGATCAACAGGGAAGTGAAGAGATTTCCGACAGCTGCCACTTTCTTATGCTCCAGCATGAGTAAAAAATAATGGATCAAATGGGAAATCAATGGGAAAGATGACATTTTATCCAATACACACTTCAAAGTGCATTACAACCAAGGTTTTCTATTCCATTATTACTGTGATAAATTGCCAGACCGGGGAAGAGGAGCAACAGAAGAGGAAATCAACCCGCCACTGGATTCTATTCATAGGATTGGTTGTGGCAGAAAAGACTCTTACGAAATATATGAGTTTTTTACTTTCACTATGCCCAGGTGTGTGAAATAAAAGATACAATACAAGCAAGGTGGCAAACTGAAATAATAAAATATTTCAAATAGTCCAGGCAGAGTTCTGTCAGAATTCCTGCATTTCCTAAAATGATACCTGCAACAAATGTAATCACTGTTTTATCTATGATCCCTATCATATGTTGAGTTCTCTATTTTTTGTTTTTGAACAATGATTATAGAAGCAACTCTAAGCTATTAGGTGGCAATAGAGGGATCAACAGATAGGCTTTCTAGCAGTATTCCCTTCTAGTGTTCACTCCATCCCTTCCTTGCCTCACTACACTTCACCTTCTCACCTTGCCTCTTCTTACCTCCTTCTTCCGTTTATTCAACCACAAATTGAACATGAGTCAACAGTGTGATGCAGCAGCTAAAAAAGCCAATGCAATTCTAAGCTGGATCAATAGAAGTATAGTGTCTAGACTGAGGGAATCAGTATGTAGAGAGATCTTGTAGCACCTTTGAGACTAACTGAAATAAAAAGTCAGCAGCATGATAGGATGTTAGGATGTTATCACACGGGGGAAATCTGCTGGTTAATCCACACAAAT
>CM034701.1:10585822-10599697 GCA_020142125.1 Phrynosoma platyrhinos
CTAGAGCAGATCAAGCCAGAAACCTCTCTGGAAGCCAAGATGACCAAAGTGAGACTGTCGTACTTCAGACACATCATGAGAAGGGAGAACTCATTGGAAAAAACAATAATGCTGGGAAGGGTGGAGGGCAAGAGAGGAAGTCCACATGCTAGATGGATAGACTCTATTAAGGAGGTCACAGGTATTAAGAGGTTGCAGGATTTAAGCAGAGCAGTGGAGGACAGGGTGATGTCTCATCCACAGGATCGCCATGAGTTGAGATTGACTTGAATTAACAACAACAAGAACTGACTGAAGCAGAACAGAGTAGTACTATTACTTCCCTCGATCTAGACGCTATACTTCTATTGATGCATCCCAGGTTAAGGAAGTGGTGGCAAGGCATACATGACCCAAGCTTCTGTAATGATCTGAAGAAAGTGAAAGCAAGGAATAGGGAAGCCTTGTATGCCATGAAGTACTGGTACATTCTCAAGTACAGACGTGCCTTATAACTGTCCTCACAGCCATGTCCCCAGGGAGAGGCCAAAAATATAGGCTGCTCACTTGCCTTGTCTCTATACAAATGGTTGAGCTCCTACATTAAGAAGACACAGTGTAACATTACACTCATAGAGCTGTGCAATAATTTTGTACTAGTTTGTGGCAACACCCATGCAAATTATACTACTCTACATGTGCAGCTCCTGGCCTGGGTTGGAAGGTGTGGGGAGGCAACTCAGGAGCTGAAAAAGAGACTTGGCTGCAAGAGGAAAAGAAATGTGCACACCTCCAGATGGAGAGAGCCCAGATGGAGAATGGCCTTTTATCTCTTCCTCTCGCAGCCGAAACTGACGACCATTTCATCTCCGAAATCTCCTGTCCCTCCCCTGTCAGTAAAGGGCAGCATCAGCAGCCTCAAGGGGCTTAACAGATGCAGAGTGTGGGGAAAGGTTTTGGACAGTGTGCAGACACTATAAATACCTTCTTGTGTGCCATCCAAAATAAAACATATGCATGCCATCACCAACAAGATTCCAGCCCAGGAGTGTCCTCCCACATTTCAGAGGAAAACATTTTTTGCATAAATATTTCCAGGTGTTCAAAATGGCAATAAGGGACAGCCCAAATTCACGACATGCAGCAGGAGTATCTCCATTCCTGAGTATCAGGAAGTAGCTGTTAGCAAGTTTGTGTTCTACCTAAATACCAAATGAAAACATTGATTTATGTTAATCTGGCCATGTATTTCTCTGTAAAATTAACATATTCATAAATTACCTAATGCACACAGTTCCATCCTTATAAAGGGTCCACTCCCCAAAATACAGTATTATTTGGCATCTTGTTCAGTATATATAATAGGAAATGCTTTCCAACCTTCAAATAGGGGAGAACCCTTATAATAAGGGACACCTGCCAGTCCTATATCAGACAAGCTTTATGGCCCTCCAATAAGACAATCTTTTATAAGGGACATCTAGCAACTTCAGGTGTATCTGAACTAGATAGTTATAGCATTTTAACTGTCATGGCAGCATCCTATGGAATCCTATGGGATTTGCAGTTTGGTGAGGTCCTGAAGTTCTCTGCTTGAGAGCAATAGGGCCATAGTTCAGGGAAGGAGACTAGAGCTATAGTTCTCAGACTTTGGTCCTCCAGGAGTTTTGGATTTCAGTTCTTACAGTCCTGATCATTAGCCATGCTGGCTGGGACTTTTAGGAACTAAAGTCATGGAGAACTAAACTTTGAGAACAACTGGAGTAGAGCCCTCCAGCAGAGAACTCTAAAATACCCCACCAAATTACAAACAAATAGATCTGGAACAATAACTGTGCTATCAAACTGATACATAACTATGTAGATGTGAGAGCTGAACAGTGAAGGAAGCAGATAGAAAGAAAATCAACTCATTTGAAATGTGGTGCTGGAGAAGAGGACTTAGGATACCATGGACAAACCAGTGGGTTCTTGAACAGATCAGATTGGGGCTCTCCTTGGAAGCAACGATGATCAAGTTGAGACAATTGTACTTTGGCCACACAATGAGAAGGCACGGATCACTAGAAAAAACTAGAAAGGCAGAGAGTGTAGAAGAAAGAGAGGAAGACCACAATCAGATGGGTAGACTCGATTTTGGGGGGGGGGCGTATGGGGAAGGGCTTGCAGGATCTGGGCAAAGCAGTGGAAGATAGGGATTCTTGGAGATGTCTCATTCACAGGGTCTCCATGAGTCGGAACCAACTCAAGGGCAGCTAACAACAACTATAGATACCTGGTTTAATTGCAGTCGGTCCACAGAGTACCCAGCTGTTGGGGGGCAATCAGCTCACAGTTGTAAACCGCTTAGACATCCCATAGTGTGATATGAAGTGGTATATAAATGAAGCTGCTTTTTGCTTTGCTTTTATCCATGGATTCAACGACCCATGGCTTGAAAATATATTTTTTAAATATATACATTCCAAAAAGCGAACCTTGATTTTGCCATTTTATGTAAGAGGAGTCATTTTAGTATTTAATGGAACTTGAGCATCCAAGGTATCCAGTCCGGGTGGGGTGTGGGGGATCCTGGAACCAAACCCTTGTACCCTAAAGACACCAGATCCCATCTTGGATCTTGGAAGCTAAGCAGGGTCAGCTTTGTTTAGTATTTGGATGGGAGAGAGCCAACGAATAACAGGTGCTATAAGCTATATCTCAGGGGAAGGAGTTGGCAAAACCACCTCTGAGTTTTCCTTGCCTAAGAAAACCGTATGAAAAATTCATGGTGTCAAGTGATCTGAAGGCACTTGACCCCATGAATTTTTCACAGGGTTTTTTTGCAGATACATGTAGTCATATAAAAGGGGCAAGGAGTGGAGGTGTGAGCATTTCACAAGCAACCTCTGATATAGTCAGAGGGCCCAACACTGAGCTAGGTGGACACCTGACTGACCTGATTTTGCGTGGTAATTTGTTATGCCCTTAAGCATCCATCGGTTATATTTTACTGCCCTGTCTGCTCCAGGGTCTGCCTGCCTGAGTTACCTCATTGCCTCCTTTTAGCTCCTGCGGACTCTTGCACTCTGAATGGCCTGTGACAAATTTATGAAGCCCCAGCTCTGTATATGGGATAAACAGTAGTAAGTGGTCCAGAATCTGCCCTCCCCTCCACTTGTAGGCAGAAGCTGGAGCATAAATCTTTGAACTATGTGTTGAGCCAGCTGCTACATCATTTAAAAATAGTCAACCTGGTGCCAATAGGACAGATCACTCAACATGAGGGCCATAAACAGAAATCAAAGGCATGCACTAATGTCCCGACTGTGGCAAGACCTCCTGCCACCAGACCCCCCCTCCCAAAAATGTACAGTGTTACAGATCCACGCATACTCCCCTCCTGGAACTGTCTGGGGTTAAACATTGACCTTCCCCAAACTGTCCAGGAGGTGTACAATGGTTTCATGTTGCATAGTGCTCTAGTGATGCCTACTCCTCTTTTTTCTGCAAGATATTATGGAGAGTTTCCATTGTCATTTGACCAAAGCAACAACGGTTCCATCAGGGCAAACCTATAATGAGGCAAAATTAATGTAGCCTACAACTTTGAGAGATAACATGTTGCACCTATTTGATGCATCTTGTTACCTCTGACATCTCCAGATGGTTTGGGAAACATTCTTACCTGAAATCCTGGTGAACTCCTACAAGTCATTGTAGAAAGGAACAAGTGAGGTGTCTTCCCATATTTGTATTGAATTCAGCCTTTATTCAGAATCACGAGGACTGAGATATTTCTTTTAGGAGGAGAGCTATAGGTCAGTTCTTTGCACGAAGATAGCAACAGAAATAGCAGCTCCATTTATATACTGCTTCATACTGCCTACGCAGTCTCTAAGCAGTTTACAACTGTAAGCTGATTGCTCCTAACAAGCTGGGTTCTTATTTTAGCGACCTTGGAAGGATACTCGGCTGAGTCAACCATGAGCTCCTGGCTGGTATTGAACTCACAACCTTGTGGTTAGTGAGGAGTGGCTGCAGTACAAGCATTTAACCACTGCAGCACCAGGGCTCCTGAAGATAGGAGTGGGTTCAATTATGCCATTTCCTGTTAGAACAGAAATCTTGGGGGAAAGAAGTGGAAGTAAAAGGAATGCTCCCGGAATAATTGCATGAATGCGGCAAAGATTTCCAAACAACATTGTGCTCATCTAGTACTTCTCCTGTGAACACTCCAGCATGGTCCTACAGCTTCTCACTCATGGGGAAGTCCTATGAATGGCTTGTCAAAAGCACAAATGAAGCGCGATTGCACAGGTGCAGAAGTTCACACTGTTTGGGAAGCAACCCGAACTTTTATCCAGACTGCATTTTGGTAGAGGCACTTTGTTCTGATTGCTAGGATCAGTTTTGCAGTGGATTTTAGTCTTATTTTGAGGTACGGGGCACGATTTTGTTTACACTGGATAAAAATAATGTGGTGAAGTAATAAATGTTATTTTATTTTATTTTATTGTGTGTGGAATGGAAATATTAATGTCAGACATGCGCTGCAGCGCCGAAATGGCACATGTGTGAAATAATCAATTGCAATGTAATAACAATTTATTAATGGATGTTTGCAGAACGCAATCGCAAATTATTTGGTTTTAATGTCACCATTGTCACGTGATCGCACAATTGTTATCTTCCAATACCATGATTGTTGCTGAATTGTTCCTGGTGTGATAATCTCCATGGAGAATTGCTTCAAACTTTGGAGAGCCACTTACTATTTCCAGTGCAGACAATGAGTGAGAATGACCAAAAATATATACCCTCCAACAATCATAGAGGCTTATCGCATTGCTAAAATAAAACATCTTACCTGAATCAAATTTAATTTTAAATCGGCTGCATCTGGACTCTATCACAAAGATTTTGCTGCCAAAATTGTCACCCAAATGCAGCCCAGGTCCATCTCCGCTTCCAGTTGCCTCTTTTCAAAACTGGGAGTTTTCCAGCTTGAAAAATGGCTGCTGGAGCACTCCTGGAAGCAGGGATGGACCTGGGCTGCGTTTGGGCGGCGATTTCAGCAGCAAAATCTTTGTGATAGGGTCCGGATGCAGTCCAATTTAAAACTGATTTCGATTCAGGTAAGACGCTTTATTAGCCAAGCGATAAAGTCCTAAGATATGCATATGACACCATGCTACTAGTGGAAAATATCAGAGACTTGGAACAATTACTAAGGAGAGTTAAAGAAGGAAGTGCAAAGGCAGGCTTACTGCTGAACATAAAGAACTAAAAATAATGACCATGGAGGATCTACATAAATACAACCTAGATAATGAAGAAATTGAAATAGTCAAAGAATTTCTTTATCTTGGAACAAATATTGATCAATTAAGATAAAAGAAGAAGAATGGGAAGGGCATCTATGAAAGAGCTAAAAAAGATCCTAAAGAGTAAAGATATACAACTGAGCACTAAAGTCAGAATCATCCAATCCATTGTATTCCTCATTGCCATGTAAGGATGTGAGAGTTGGACAGTGAAGAAAGCTGATAGGAAGAAAACCAACTCATTTAAGATGTGGTTCAGAAGAAGAGTTCTGAGGATCCCTTGGATGGCCATAAAGACAAACAAATGGGTCCTTGAACAGATCAAGCCCGAACTCTCCTTGGAAGCCAAGATAACAAAGTTGTTGTACTTTGACCACATCATGAGAAGGCATGACTCATTAGAAAAAGACAATAATGCTAAGGAAAGGTAGAAGGCATAGAAAGAAAGAAAGGCCTCATACTAGAAGGATAGACTCAATCAGGGAGGTCATGGGCCTGACTCTGCAGGACCTGAGCAGAGCAGTGGAAGATAGCAGGACTTGGAGATGTCTTATCCAGAGGATTGCCACGAGTCAGGGCCGACGCAAGGGCACTTAACAACAACAAACCCTCCAACTCTCTCGATTTGACAGAGACCAGTCCCAATTAATCTTTTGTTGTCCCACTTCTTCAGCTGCTTTTGAAATGTTCCAGTTTCTCTCTCCTCCTCCCACTTTCCCCCCTTGTCTTCAGCTTACTTCAGTTGCTGTGAACTGAGTTCAAAGTTGAAAAGGTGTTCAACTCAAGAGACGGGAGAGGAGACCAACTCCAATCTTACACTTTCCGAGAGGCTCAGGAAAAAGAAAACCGCCGTAGCTTCTCCCTGCTTGTCTGTTCTTCCTCTTGCCATCTTGCCATACTCTGATGTTGCTTGGTCACTTGTGTTCTGGCTTTTGTTGGTGGGTATGTAGCAGTTTCCTATTTTCTCTCATGGAGCTTGGCAGGCTTCCTTAGGTTGGGTGCTCCACAGACAGAGTGCAGTCACCAAAAAGGTCTTCCGGCTTTATACACCTCTCCCATTTCAAATGGCAAGGATAATGTGGCACTAATGTGAGGCAGCTAATCATGATGATGATATTAGCAGTAAGTACCCGGGAGACACATATGAACTGGACTATACTGCTCAGTCTGTAGTTACTCAAGCAAGAAGTTCTATCAACAAAGGTCTTGCAAAGCGTGCATAGGCATATTACAAAGTGCTTTGCTTATACAGGTTGAGTCACCGGTATCTGAAATGCTTGGAACCAGAGGTGTTATGGGTTTTGGATATTTGGGGTGGGTGGGTTTGTAATATTTGCACATACATAAGGAGATGTCTTGGAGATGGCATCCAAGTCTAAACGTGAAATTCATTTATGTTTTGTATACAACTTATAAACATAGCCTGAAGGTATTTTTATACATAATACTGTATTGTTATTACTTTTGTGCACAAAATAAAGTTTGTGTACACTGAACTATCAGGAAGCAAAGGTGTCACTATTTCAGCCATCCATGCGCACAATTTTGGATTTTGGAATATTTGAGATTTTGGGATTCTGGATAAGGGAGACTCAACCTGAATTATAAATCAGCAGATTCTATTCTTGACAAGCTTACCTTGATTGATATAAACTATATAGACCCCATATTTTAGGGTAAATTCTGTTGGAAGACAAAATCTAGCAATCTATTTTCAAAGCAAAAGAAAGAAACCAAGGAAGGAAGGAAGGATGGAAGGGGAAGGAAGGGAACAGGTGTTGGCAGGTCTAGGGACAAATTTTCTTTTGGGGAGGTCTTTGCAGAAGAAGATCCATGCAGTTTCCATGTGTAAACACATTGCATGTCCTCAGGAAATGGAGCTGTTTACCTCTCCTTTGGCATAAGAGACACTGATGCCCTTCAGAGTGCAAGATAATCTTTAGGTGGTTGAGAGCCAGAGGAGCGCCGGAGCTCCCAAAATGTGTACACGATGAGATAAGGGAAGTTCTTCTGGGGAAGAGGGACTTCTATTAATGTTATTGGCAAGTCCACAGGTAACTTCACATGGACTCTTATAAAACATCCCTCCGATGAGGTCAGGCAACATCAATAAGTCAAAATGCAGTCTAATTTTAAGCACAGTCATAACAAGAAACAAAGATCTACCTGCACTCGTTTATCTGTATATTAGACCAGAGCTTTGGAAAAACCACCTTTTGGACTACAGCTCCCAGAAAAACCCAGGATTCTGAAAGCTATAGTCCAGGAGTGGGCAACAGCACAGAAGAGGATGCAAATTTATTACACTGTGTCCATCCAGTAAGCTACACCAGCATGTTTTGGCTGATTTTTCCAATTTCTTTGAAGTTTTGAGGTTTGAGGGGTCAGGGGAAACAAATCGCTGTGGTTTGGGCATATTTTGGGTGGCTTTGGGATGCAGTGGCTCAAGTAGTTAAGATGCTGACTCTGTTGATTGCAAGATTAGCAGGTTGGCAGTTCGAGGCCCAGGTGCTGCATGTTGGGTGAGCTCCCATCACTAGTCCCAGCTTCTGCCAACCTAGTGGTTCAAAAGCATGCAAATGCAAGTAGATAAATAGGTGGGAAGGTAAACAGAGTTCTGTGTAATCCTGCTGGCCATATGATCATATGATCTCTGACAACGCTGGCCCTTTGACTTAGTAACAGAGATGAGCACTGCCCCTTACGGTTGGACACGATTTCACAACCTTGTCAACAGGAAATACCTTTAGCTTTTGGGACACAAAAGTGCTGTGAATTGGACCATATCAAAAATGTCTGTGGGCTTTTAGGGGCCAAACGTAGGGATCCTAAGGGCCACATGTGGCCCACACGCTCACTAAAAACCATGCTCACGCATCAGACTAAAAACCAAACTGTATGAAGGGTTAAATCTTACTGCCTCCATAGTAGCTCCAGAAGATTTTTTTAAGGCCAGGAGGAAAAAGGAGGAAGAAAGGGTTAAATCCCTGCATATGTACCTGTTGGGATCTCAGCCTCCATCCTTCAGCTGGTGCAATTTTCATTTAAAATATGTACATTAGATGCAGTGTAGTGGGTTGTGATTTGGGAAAGCTGGCTTCTGCCTTCCAGTGAGACATGAAAACCTACTGGGTGAACTTGGGCCAGCCACTTGAGCCTGGCCTACCTCACAGAGCTGCTGTTGCAAAAAGTAAAGTAGAGAAGGAGCAAATCAGATCCTACTGTTAGGAAGTATGAAGCAGGTGCCAGAGGTGATAGGTACACAGATGGGAGGAACTGTGGCAACTCCTCTACCCATTCTTCCTGGGTCCCCCAGCCATTTCTCAGTGCAGGAGAAGTCAGTGGAGACAGTCTCATTGTCAGTGCTAGTGATGGTTGCCATCTTGTTCATAAAATTTATTGCAAACAAAAAAGGATGGCCTTAAGACCGTCATATGTGAATTGGGAGGAGGCAAAACTAGAACCATAGGCCAGTCACGCTACTAAAATAAAATGGGAACATACCGTTTTCAAGGCAGCCATCATCACATCTCATTTTCACAACCCTGGCTACTACCACCACTGTGCTCTCTTCCTGACTGTCCCTTAACCTGCTTCTCTGCCTTTAATTTAGTTTCTTTATTTTAATTCCCCACTTTGTCCCTGCAATTCCAGAGCTTTGCTACTGCGATTGAAGTCAAAAGGAAGGAAGGAAGGAAGGAAGGAAGGAAGGAAGGAAGGAAGGAAGGAAGGAAGGAAGCAGTCTGGGTGGTCGAGTGGCCAGGGAGGGAGGCAAGACAGTTTGTTCCCCTTGCATCAGGTGACACCAATCACAGCGACACCACTGCCACTGGGCAATCTTGGGCAAGGCACACTCTCTCAGCTTCAGAGGAAGACTGTGGCAAATGCCTCTTAACAAATCTTGCCATGGAAACCTCATGATAGGTTTGCCTAGGGTCATCATGAATGAGAAATGACTTGAAGGCACACAACAACAAGTATTGCAGCAGAGGCTGTTGGCTCCCATGTGTGTGTGTGGGGGGGGTTAGTCAATCCATTCCAGGTTTTAGCTTGAACCTCAGGAGAGCAATCCAAGGAGGCTGAACCTGTTTTGGGGATAGGATTCAACAGCTTGGATAGTGCCTTTAAAGTTCAGTCTACAACCTGGAAAGCCACTAGCCGCATGTGCATGAGCCCACCTAACCATAGGTGAAGTCTGTTGCTTTTATTGCCAGCTTGTAGGATCCCTGGAAGATGCTGGGTCTGACTGTCTGGTATTGGAAACAAGATACAGTGGTTCCTTGGTATCCACTGGGGCTTGGTTCCAGGACCCCCTGTGGGTACCAAAATCCATGGATGCTCAAGACCCATTATATACAATGGCATAAGTAAAATAACAAAATCGATGTTTGCTTTTTGGAATTTGTATATTTTTGAAATATTTTCAAACTTTATCTCTATAAAATCTGCCTTCAATAATTCCTTTAAAGTGGTATCCACTGAGGCTTGGTTTCAGGAAAAAGAAAACCCACCCATGGGTACCAAAATCCATGGATGCTCAAGTCCCATGATATACAATGGCATAGTAAAATAGCAAAATTGATGTTTTCTTTTTGGAATTTATACATTTTTGAAATATTTTCAAACTGTGGATGTTGACACCATGGATAACAAAAATCTATGGATATGGAAGGCCAACTGTACTGTTTTTAAACACTTTTATCTTTACTTTTGGGGATTATTTATTCAAGCCGTGGATGGTTGAATCCATGGATAAAGAATCCCAGGATATAGAGTCCCAACTGTACTGGGATAAATGGAATTTCTCAGCCAAGGCGCTTCCAAGATCTTTAAGATCTTTGAGAATGGAGGGGGCAGTGTTCATCCATTGACGTCCTAGTTAGTTTTATGGCTTAACAGGCTCCTCTTATAAAATGCTTTAAAGGCACTGCCTGTAGCCCTTGCTGACTCCCACACCCCTCTGACCAAATGTACTTCATGATCCCTTGGGTCCAATTCATTGTTAAAGACAGCAGCTTGTAACTTGGTGCTAGGCTTTGAGGGATGCCTTTTCTTTCTCCAGGCTGATGGGGTTACGCTAATAAAAAAAGGTAGGAATGTATAATAGGTTGGAGACCACACTGGCTACCTTTATTATTCAGGCATAAAAGAAGAATGCTGGTAAACCTGATGTACTGCTTAGTCCTTTAATTGCCGCTCTGTTTGTTTCCATACAGGAAAATAGATGTTGGATGTTTTATTTGCAATGGTTTTTCGGCTAAGAAAGAAACGATTATGTACGTTTTAGGGCACAACAACAACAACAAATTTATTCTGTGTTAGTCAATCAGGCTTTTGCAAGCGCCATAAAAAGGAAAAACAACCCAAACAGCATAAACTCATACACCAATTAAATAATATAATGAAATTAATGACATAAACATGCAAACATGATTGGCTAATGCAAAATAAACTTCTTGTTGTTTTAGGGTACATACAAGAAAATTTGACCCAAAGCCTCTTGGTTTGGATCTGGCCACTAATTCACAGATTGCCCAAGAGAATATATTCTTATTTATTTGTTGTGTGTGTATGTTTGTCTTAGCCTTTCTCAGAGCAAATGGTATAGGTTATTCCATTTTTAATAGTTTTTTGTGGGTTTTTCGGGCTGTGTGGCCATGTTCTAGAAGAGTTTCTTTCTGACATTTTGCCAGTATCTGTGGCTGGCATCTTCAGAGAAACCATTTTGGAAAGCATATTCCATTTTGTCCTCACAACAACCCAGCAATGCAAGTTAGGTGAGAAGAAGCAATCTGCCCCACACCCAGAATTTGGCAATGTTGCTTTTTGGACTATATTTTCCAGAGTCCCCCAGCAGTGCCCCAAGATGTAGCTCTTCTTGTAAAGTTCTTATATCTAAGGTCTTTTCCAAACTACATAATTATAGCACATTAAATGCCATAGAGCTCTGTAATTCATAGTTTGGGAGGCACGAGAACTCTCAGGTGTATCTACACTGTAGAAACAATGCAGTTGGGCACCAGTTTAAGAGCTGTAGCTCCATCCTATGGAATAACAGGATTTATAGTTTTACAATGTCTTTAGCCTTCTCTGTCAAAGAGTGCTTGTGCCTCTTAAAACTACTAATCCCAGAATTCAGTAGGATGGAGCCCTCGCAGTTAAAGTGGGGTCAAACAGCATTATTTCTACAGCGTAAATGGACCCTCAGTAGCTAATAATTCTAAATACTTCACCAAACCACAAATCCCAGGATTACAGTGATGGAGCCATGGCAGTTAAAATGAAATCATAGCATTAAAATTGTGTGAAAGAGACCTAAGCATAGGGAGTATGCCTTTGTATAGCTCAAGTCACTGTACTGAATAACCAAGGTGGTTTATATTCCAGATCAAGCCATGAAAACAGATTGGACTTAATCTAGAAAATAATTTTCATCCAAGGAATCTCTAAGTTGATCAGCAGCCACTTTCTTGAGCACTATATACAGGAGTGAGATGCTAGCAACTGTCCTATAGTTATTATTTTTTTGCTCTCAATTTTTATTATTTTGATGCCATGTTCCATTGTGCAGAATCCTGGGATTTAGTTTGGTGAGGCACTGGAGTTATTACTTTGATTTACTTTGAAGCAATTACGTTGGCTTACTGGAGGATTACTTTGCTCTGGCAGAGAAGTCTAAATAACTCACAAAACTACACATCCCAGGATTCCAGATGGAGCCATAAGGATGAAAGGGGCATGAAAATGCTATAGTTGTGTATTGAGAAAGAAAACTTCATTTTCTTGGCTTGTAGTTAGGGTGGCTATCACCTCCACTATCCAAGGTAATAGACGCCTGCATATTATTTGTGAGGGAATGGGAGACAAGGAGTACGATTGTGTTCTTCTTCTTCTGGCAGGCTTCCCAGAAGCCATTTGTTGGCCACTGTGGAAATGGAATAGTAGATTATGCACATCCTTTCAGCATGAAGTGTGGTCCTGAGGTGATGTGGAAGCACTTCCAGGAAAGATTGTGCTGGCCAAGGACATTGTATGCTTCCTGGAACTGTCTCTTGAAGGATGTTACCCTCTTCTCTGAGCCTACAAGATGTATAGGCAGTGCGGAAATGTTAGAAACCTAAAGATGTTGTTGTTATTTTTTGCCATCAGGTTAACTTCAAAGTTTGCTGACCCTATGAATGATAGTAGAATTCAAAGACATAGCTGTGTTAGTCTGGAAAACCAGAATGCAAAGGAATCTTGTAGCACCTTTGAGACTAACCTAAAGAAAAACGTTGGTAGCATAAGGTTTTGTAGACTTCAGCCTACTTCAGATGTATGCTCCAAACATGCATCTGAGGAAGTCAGCTCAAGTCTATGAAAACTTATGCTTTGAACTTCTTTCCTTCAGTTAGATTCAAAGGTGCTACAAGATCTATCCCCTGTAGTGTGGTTTCATTTTTCCTTTTGTTGTTAACCACCCTTGAGTCAATCTCAATCCATGGTGATCCTGTAGATGAGACATCTCCAAGAGTCCCTGTCTTCCACTGCTCTGCTTAATTCCTGCAAACTCATACCCATGAGCTCCTTAATAGAGTCCATCCATCTAGCATGTGGCCTTCCTCTCTTCCTACTTCCCGCCACCTTCGCCAGCATTATTGCTTTTTCCAATGAGTTGTACCTTCTCTGGATGTGATCAAAGTACAACAGCCTCAGTTTTGTCATCTTGGCTTCCAGGGAGATTCCTGGCTTGACCTATTCTAAGACCCATTTGTTTGTCTTTTTGGCCATCCATGGGATCTTCAGCACTCTTCTCCAGCACCACATCTCAAATGAATTGATTTTCTTCCTATCTCCCTTCGTAATTGTCCAGCTCTCGCCTCCATACATTGTGTTGGGAATACAATGGGAAGGCATGACTCACTAGAAAAGACAATAATGTTCAGAAAAGTAGAAGGCGGCAGGAAGAGAGGAAGATCACATGCCAGATGGATAGATTTAATCAAGGAGGACACAGCCCTGAGTCTGCAGGACCTGAGCAAAGCAGTTGGGAACAGGGTGTCCTGGAGGTGTCTCATTCACAGGGTCACCATGAATGGAGGTCAACTTGAAGATAGTTAACAGACATGAGACACATGTGTGCAATACCTGGATTGTCTTGAAGGGGTCAACATTGCCCACCTCACTGTGTGAGTTGATTCACTATCCAGAAGCCAAGAGCATCATTGCTTGTAATAAAGAAGATGAAATCAAGGCAAAGGAGCCTCTAATTAGAAAACATCTAATTACTATCCAGGCCTCAATTGCAGGTTTGTGTCCGTACCCATGTTGCGAAGAAGTGTTGCTGTACCTATGTTGCTGTAGTAAGCTGGAACTATTGTATCATATCCTGGTTGGGACTATCAATAAGCCCCAACATTAACATGTTTCAGGACAGAGTTGATGTAAAAGAATTCTTTGCAGCAAATTTCAAAGCAATGCCATTGCCTGTAATATTTTAAACAGGAAACAAAGAGCCAGTGTGGTGCAGTCGTTATACTATGACTCTGGATACCAAGTTTCGAATCTCTGCTCAGCCATGGAAACCCATTGGGTAACCTTGGGCAAGTCA
>CM034701.1:10601700-10613278 GCA_020142125.1 Phrynosoma platyrhinos
ATGCAATTCAGATCTGTCATTTCCACTTGTTGAACATGCTTTGGAATCAATTCTTTTCAAAAGAACCATCAGAAAAACTAGGGTCAGGAAACAGCGGTTTTTTTGTGTTTGCCTCGCTTCATCACAATTGAAACTGAGCACTGTAGGATTGGAACCGATTTCAAGTGGGGACAAGGCACATATAACCTGACCAGCAATTTGCTTTAAATCATAGTTGGAACGAGGCCAGGACTTGTCTACACTGTCAGTAAGCCCTTATACTCACTCTGTAGCCGTAGATTGCATTTTCCCAGTCTGCAGCAACTCTGACAATGTCACACTCACTATACTGAGATTGGTATAACTCAGAAGAAAAAGGGTGGTCCTAGGATGATCATGTGTCCCAAAGTGTGGAGTATTTCCAGCCACACGGCCATGTCTTCACTGCCAAGCCAGATTTTCCAGGTGAATGTGGGGTAAGTGGAAGTTCTTCTTTCTCCGGATTTTTGGAGAAAAGTCCCACATTGCCTGCAAATCCTGAGGAATGTCGTGTGCCTGGGTCACTGTGGGATGAGTACAGGATTTCCCACCAATATAGACAAGCTCATAATGCATTTGAAATTGGTACTGGAAAAGAGTTCCATGAATACCATGGACTGCCAAAAAGACAAATTAATGGGGGTTAGAGCAAAATAATCTTGAGCTCTTTGTAGAAGCCAAAATGAGTAAACTGAAGCTATTGTACTTCTGACATATCACAAGATGATATGACTCATTGGAAAAGACAATAATTCAATCTAGACATTAAGGAAATAGAAATATTAAAAGAATTCTCATACCTGGGATCAATCATTGATAGAAATGTGGACTTCAATCAGGAAATCAGAAGAAGACTAAGAATGGGGAAGGTGGCTATGAAAGAACTAGAAAAGATTCTGAAATGCAAAGATATACAAGTGAGCACAAAAGTCAAAATCATACAAGCCATCATATTCCCTATTACCATGTATGGATGTGAGAGCTGGACAGTTAAGAAAGATGAAAGGAAGAAGACCAGTTCATTTGAGATGTGGTGCTGGAGAAGAGTGCTGAGGATCCCATGGACAGGCAAAAGGACAAACAAATGGGCCATAGAATAAGTCAAGCCAGGAATCTCCCTGGAAGCCAAGATGACAAAACTGAGGCTGTTGTACTTTGGTCACATCCTGAGAAGGTACAACTCATTGGAAAAAGCAATAATGCTGGGGAAGGTGGCGGGAAGTAGGAAGAGAGGAAGGCCACATGCTAGATGGATGGACTCTATTAAGGAGCTCATGGGTAGGAACAAAGCAGAGCAGTGGAAGACAGGGAATCTAGGAGACGTCTCATCTACAGGGTCACCATGGATTGAGATTGACTCAAGGGTGGGTAACAACAAAAGGAAAAGTGAGACCACATTACAGGGGATAGATCCATTGAAGGAAGGCAGAGCCTTACTTTTGCAAGACCTGACTAGGGCTGTAGATGACTGCTCCTCTTCTATATGTGTCCTATTAAAGAGGTCACAGGTATGAATTTACAGTCTAAGCAGAGCTATGGAGGACAGGGAGCCTTGGAGATGTCTCATCCATGGGATTGCCATGGGTCGACATGACTCAAGAGCAGTTAACAACAACAACAGTAACAACAACAACAACATGCCTTTTCATGATGTGACTGAAGTACGACATCCTCAGTTTAGTCATCTTGGCTTCTCGGGAGAGTTCAGGCTTGATCTGTTCTAAGACCCATTTATTTGTATTTTTAGCTGTCCACAGTATCCATAGAACTCTCCTCAAATACCTCATCTCAAATGAGTTAATTTTCTTTCTATCAGTATTCTTCACTGTCCAGCTCTTACACAATACATAGTGATGGGAAATATACCGTAATGGTATGGAGAATTCTAACTTTAGAGTTGTGTTGTACATCTTTGCACTTCAGGATATTGTCCAGTTCTTTCATAGTTCCCTTTCCCAGTCTGAGTCTTCTCATTTCTTGACTACAGTATGCACTCTGATCAATGATTGATCCAAGGTATGGGACGTTTCCAATTTCCTCATCGTCTACATTGAATTTGTGTAAGTGCTATGTGGTCATTACTTTTTTTTTTTTTAATGTTCAACAATAAGCCTGCCTTAGTCCTTTAGTACTTTCTGCCGTAGCATTTTCCTTAGTAATTGTTCCAATTACTACTTTGCTGTTTCCTGGAAGTAGTATGGTGTCAACTATATATCTTAGATTATTAATATCCCTTCCTCCATTTTCACTCCTCCTTCCTCCAAGTCTAAATCTGATCTGCGTCATTAGGCAAAGGAGACTCAGGCAACAGGTCTTGAGTGTTCATGAAAAGGCTACACATTCTTAGGTATTTAATTTGTTATTGTTGTATTTTTACTGCCAGGAATAGGAAGAATTGTTAATAGTATTCAAGTTGGGTCAAAAAGAAATTGGCTGGCCTTGATTTGAGTAAACAGTGGAGGTGAGGAATCCACTCCAGATTATAATCTGAATTTTTCCAAGGTGCTGGACCTTTTGGGAAGATATGATTTAGCACCTTGGACAGCACTGTTAAAGGTTGGACTCAAACTCAGTGTGGGATTCATCACCTCTACTAAGAAAGGAAGCCCCTGGATGCCACAAGGTATGTGCTGTTAAAGACTAATAGCAGATTCACCGTCTTTCTGACATGACAGCCATTTGCTGCTACCAGACAGAAGGCTCCAGGTTCAGTAAAACATTCTGCATTGTCCCCAGCTCATGCTTTTAACTTAATTTTCTAACCAGGGAATAATTTTAGCATTGTACCTGACAAAACTTTTCCACTGCATAGACATTGATGTTAAGACTTGGAAGACTGAGTCCACTTATAAGTATATTATGTGAATTACTGTGGATCTTTACACATTTGCATCAATGATTAATTGTCTTCACTTTCCTCCAATATTTGTAATTATTCACATCTATTCGTCCTCCTTATGCCAAAAATGCAAATCCATGCAAAGAAGACAGATGGACACAAGTTCAGAAATGCAAATCCTTGCAGATACTTTCCGATACTCTGGTAAAAACCACAAGGGTTTTCTCTCTGGAGTTTAAAAAGTTTGTCCCCCCCTGCAAAAGCCCCAAATACCTGCAAATTGCATGTGGTCAGATCACATTCTAATCGACTAGAATGAGGAATATTTTAATCGTGCAAACAAGCCCTGTGGGTTACACTTGCAACTGTCAAAACCTTTCCTGACTTATGGACAACGCAGTGTCCATTTTGACAGCTGTGCGCAACTTTCCAACATGGCGCTCGCTGAGAGTGGCAATAGAAATAGACAGCGGGGCAAATGAAGACATCTAGCACAGGCAGGGGGCTATAGCAGGTGGGGAGTCCCAAACATATTTGCTGCGTTGAGTTAATAACTCTGTCATGGAGAACCTGGTTTGGCCTCTTAGTCTGACTTCATTGAAGTCAAGAGACTCCAGTATCCAGCAGTGGGATAAACCAGATTCCTTTGCTTTGTTTGTCTTGGCCTACGGTGCCTCTTTATGAGGAAAATGGTCAAAGTGAAGTACTTCCCCTGTGTATTTTGACAGGAAGCCCCAGTAATATGCTTTCCTTTTGTTGTATATCTTACTCTTTCCCCTCAATCTTGTTTAAATATTTTCAAGTACAATGACATATTTATTAACCCGCCACTCTCGCCATGAGGTAAGTCTTTGATTGGCTTTCTCTAAAAAGACTCTCCGCGAAGGTGGAGGTTCCTTTTCGGCCCCCCTGCCGTCTCCGATGGGAGTTAATATTATTACGGCTATTTGTGTCGAACTCTGGAGAACAATCTCTTTTAAAAAATGGAGCACGTTTATTTAAAACAGCTGGGCAAAAGAGCATGAAGGCCCAGCTAGAGTCGCTGGGGTCACAGGTCGGGGCTAACACCAATCTTTGCAAAACTTTGAAGCTGACATTTTACAGATTATATGTGTCTCGCTGCACAGTGGGCATGGCGTATAAATTGGGCTTAGGGGCCCCTTATTTGTTCTTTGGGTTTTTATGAGCCCACAGCGTTCTTCTTTGAAGCGGCACACACCAAATTTTATTTTATTTTATTTCATTTTTTAAAAAAGTTGTTTTAATGCTGTGGAACTATTTGCAGTAAATCATGTTATAGCATCCTGGAAATATATCTCTAACTGTGCGATTATGTTTCATTTCCTTGTCTTGTTCATGTCTGGTTCATCCTTTGTTTTCTGTAGCAAGGCTCGTCTTCAGTTTGACTTCTACTCATATCTCTATGGACTGACAAACAGGCAGATATGTTACAGTTGTAACCAGAAGTGTTTGGTTCTGGTTACAACTGTGATTTTTGGTATCCATGTATGAATGGTTTTTTTAAAAATAAAATTCTCCAGTATCTTCTATCCTCCAAAATTTTACAGATGATAAACAGGACATGTCTGGTCAAGGTGGCAAAAGTTATTACTCAGGAAAAACCCGGAAGCTAGGAGATGCTGCAGCAGTTTGCTTTTGCCTGAGCCTCCAGAGAAGAGAAAAATTCTGTTCTGTCTTCTCTCTACCCAAGTTAATTGAGTGCAAACTACTTTTTGCATTTTGAACTCAGTTTGCAGCAGTGGAAGTAAGGTAAGGATAAAGGGGGAAGGGGGAAGGAGGAGAGAAAAACTGGGACATTGTACAAGTTGCTGAAAAAGTGGGATGACAGAGGATTAAATGGGACTGTCCCTGCCAAATCTGAACAGTTGGAAATTATGCAACTGATTTCAAAACACATGCCTGTTTTAGGCCTGGATTAAGGCTATCTCATGTTGGCTCAGACTGGCCAGCTGAATAAACTGACATTAGCAGATATACCAAACTCCTTTGTCTCATAGAAGCTTTTAGAAGTAGTTTGACATTGTTTCTTTTGTCTAAATTGCATTTAAATAAAGAAGGTGTAGTAGTAATCCATAGAATCAAGGAAAAACCTCCCAAAGTGTCTGTGGGCTGTTGTATTGTAAAGATTAACTGTATTTATTCTCATTAGTCACAGACCTGCATTTTATCAAGATGTTGTTGGTGTTGTCCTGAGTTTAGATGATATGGAGGGAATTCCCGGCAGGCAGGCCATTTTCCTTGTGGCCATGCTGTCAATTGCTAATCCCAACAAATGGGTTTGTAGCCTCACAAAGGATGGAATAATTTTGTGTTGCTAATAGCATTTAAATTTTATTTCCCATACTTTAAAGTGCTTTGTCTCCCAGTGCCATATGGATGGGAGGGGGGCTTTGGGTATTGTGGAGAAAGGCAGGTAATACCAACCCACACACTGCCCAAAGAAGGGCATAATGCATGCATAAGGGACATATTTTCTCTAACAGGAGGCCAGCCAAAGTGTAACTTTAGTGATGCGATGCTTGTGCATTAGTGAATTGCAACACTGTGCAACTGAATGTGCAAAGAAATGTGAAATGCACAATTGCAATGCACAAAGCACGTTCAGCCTTTGTTTTGTTTTGCTCCTGCATCAGGCATTGACCCAAATGTTCACCCCCTGAACTGTTATTTATCCCTACAAGACCCCTCAGAATGAAGCCACATTCAAATCAAAGTTTTCAAAGAGCATTAAAAAGCAACTGCTGGTGATGCCATCCCATGCACTCCAACTGTCCCAATTTGGCAGGGACAGTCCCAATTAATCCCTTTCATCTCATTTTTCCAGCTGTTTTTAAAAAGTCCTGATTTCTCTGTCCTCTTATTTCTCCCTTTGTTTTCAGCTTATGTCAGTTGCTGCAAACTTTGCATTCATTTAACTCGGCAAGGAGGAGAGTAAAGGAGGACACAGAATCTTGGCCTTCTCAGGAGACTCAGGCAAAAGGATACTGCTGCAGCCTTGCTTCCTTTGCCCTTCTTCTCCATTAATACTTTTTCCCATCTGGACTACATCCATGAAATGCTGGAAAGTGTGCTATCCCTCAGCCCCTCCAAAGTCGACAATTATTTCAAGGCCCAGAATCGGCTCCCCTGTTTTGTAACCCCACCTGAATTCTACTCCTTCACATTGCCAACCCGCAATGTCATTAATTTCCATTTGGCTCTCCCCTACCATCAAGATCCATCTTGCATTGTCCCAAAGCAATTCCATCCAGCCCATAAAGCTGGCAGTAGGTGTTAAAGGGGTTCACAGACTTACAACTCATTCTCAACTAATTATCTTTAAGATTGTGTCACCACATCTTAATGGCTGAGTAATCACCGGAGTTGCTCTCCTCCGCCAGGGAGGTTTTCTTAGCAATTCCTTTTCTGAAATCCATCCTTTGCATCCCCTCTATTCCCCCCCTTGGACCCCTCAATTCCAAATAAGTTTGTTAAACTGGCCACAGACACAGACATGCACACATGAAGTTTTTAGGAACTTTCATCTTTTTTTCTTTTTCTTTTTCTTTTAAAGAGGGCACAGGGAGAAAAACCTGCAATAAACTGGTAGCCTGGTTAGCAGTAGGGGATAACTTAAGACACCATGGGTGGCTAAGCTGTATGAGAACCAGATGGAAAGGCTTTGTAAGGGCAGGCCTGTTTTTTCTGTTTACTGACAAATGAAGTGGGCAGGGGAAGGCAATTAAAAAGCAATAACTGTACATTAAAGGCACAACTCATAGCAGCAACAAAAGGCACCGTATGGAGAAGCTGAACCAGATCGGAGAATATAGAGCCTATTTTATATGTTTTATGCATGCATGTGCACACAAACGCAGCAGAGTTTGGAAATGTTGGCCAACATTTTGATTGGGTCTCAATGTCTTCATAAATGGCCCAAATTGGAATTCAATATGTTTGCAACGCCTGTATTCACCTAGTGGCTGCCCTGACATTACAATGTATGGGTGTCTGTTGCATAGTGTTAGTCAGTGGAGTGACTGGTGCACCATGGTCCAATGTGTAATGGGTGCTGATGTGCATCTAGACATTGGTTAGTACAGGGACCGGCAACCTACGGCCCGGGAGCCGGTTAAGGCCCTGGCCCCCGTACTTACCGGCCCAGGCCGAAGGTTGTCGCCGTCGCCGCAGCCGTGTGCTGCCGCCACCGCGCGCCGCCGCCAGGGGGCGTTTTCAGCTGTGCTCATTGCAGCCACTATTTTTGAAGTCAAAATGGTGGTTGCGACGAGTTTGCGCATGCGCAGTACTCTTGTGCCGTGGCGGCCGGATATGCGCCGCCATTTCCCCCCCCCCTCGGCCCAGCCGAGAGGCAACCCTTTTGAGACCGGCCCAGGTCTCAAAAAGGTTGCCTGTCCCTGGGTTAGGAGGTTCCAGAGCACAATGGGAATGTCCAATGCATATCAGAAGTGCCTGGTGCACATCTGACATTCCTGATGTCCACTGGAAGTGCTCAGTCAGCATCAGAAGTGCCTAGTGTGCATCAGAGGACTTTTACTACGCCTCACATGTGCATATTCAAAAACTCACCAGCAAGGTTTTTTCATTGTGTTTCTGCAACTTAGCTTTCAACTTCCTTTCCTTCAGGAAAGGAAGAGGCATTAAGGATCACATTGCAAACATGCAATGGCTAATGGAGTGCACCAAGAAATTTCAAAAGAAAATCGGCATGTGCTTTATAGACTACAGCAACGCCTTTGACTGCATAGATCATGAATGGTTATGGAATGCCCTTAAAGACATGGGAGTGCCAACACATCTGATAGTCCTGATGAGGAATCTGTACTTAGGACAAGAGGCTACTGTCAGAACAGAGGACAGAGAAACAGAATGGTTCCCAATTGGCAAAAGGGTCAAACAAGGCTGTATCCTATCACCCTATCTGTTCAACTTGTACGCAGAACGTATTATAAGAAAAGCAGGCTTGGACACAGAAGAAGGAGTGAAGATAGGAGGAAGGACTATCAACAATCTAAGGTCATTGTTTTAAGAGTATGGCTGAGATCCTCTTGAATAAGTGTTGTGTAGGTTAAAGCTCTGCAGGTGGAGTTATGCATTGATTGTTGTCTGTTGAATTCAGTGACACTGCTTTAACTGCCATGGCTCAATGATATGGCATTCTTGGATTTGTAGTTTTGTCAGATATTTAGCCATTTTCTGTCAGAGAGCTCTGGTGCCACAGCGAAGTACAAATCACAGGATGGATACAAATCATAGAATGGAGCCATGACAATTAAAGTGGTGTCAAACTACATTAATTCTGCAGTGTGGCAGAATTCAAAGTGATGATGATGATGATGATGATGATGGACATTTTTTGCTGGAGAAAAGAGGCAATTTATCTTGCTTGGTCAAAACTCCAAAACAGACTAAAGTATCCGGAATAGATCCTAACATCTATTCAAAAGTTTGGCCCCTCTGTTTGGAAGTCACCAGCTTTAACCTAGAATGGGGACCAAATTTTAATTCACTTCAGATTTCCTCATGCAAATCCATAGATTTCTGAGGTTTGGAATGAGTTTTAGTAGGAAAAAATAAACACAAAAACCATGCATACACTTGGAATATGTGCATGACTAAAGATAAATAAGTTTGAACAATGTATAGACAACAGGGAAATGTCTAAAAGTGGAAATAAAAATATTTACATGGCAGGAATAGGCACACAAGTACTCAAAATGCACCATGTAGGAAGAAATAGATACCTCTCCCAATCCAATATGGAACTGGGAGTCTTCTGATAGGATTTTAGGAAATGCAACAGAAAGGAAAATTGAGAAATTTTCGGGTCTCCAGGTTTCAGGGATCAATTAAATAGAACCATTGTTTATATTCTATAGCAACTGTGACCTCTGTGATGTAGCATTTGGAGAGTCTGAGAAAGTTCCTTATTTTTGACTGCAGCTCCCAGAATCTCCTAGCCAACATGCCCACTGGAATGCCATGTGGATTTTGGGAGTTGTAATCCAAAAAAACTGGTAGGGGTCTTTTCCAGGCTCATATCATTTCTCTGGACCAGACATCTCCTGGCAGTCATACGATGAGCAGAAGAGTGTATTCTGGGCAGCTGTTGCCATTTTTAGGACATGTCTGCAAAATGTCTTAACATCAGTTTTAACAGTCTTTAGCTATAATTATTTATTAGTTGAAGAAAACAGAATACATACATCCCCATAATTAAGAAAGAGAAAAAAAATAAGTGAGACACAAAGAAGAAAAGAACACTCATTCATACTATACTAACAATTTTTCCCTGTGATCATTTTGCTATCTGGACGTACAGAAGGAACATTCTTTGCTTTCCTATGACCTCTAAATTTATTGTCCTTCTGTGACAAATCAGCACTCAATGTCGTTCATTCACAACCTTTTAAGTGTGCTGGGAAATAAACTCTTAAACTTCAGTAACTGTACAGTGTACCGTCTGTAAAATAACAGTTGCAGTCTAAAAGCCATATAGTTTTTGTGTGTGTGTGTCTGTATGTATATATATAATATGCTTCAGAGCCAGCATGGTGTAGGTTTGAGTATTGGATTACGACTCTGGAAATCAGGGTTCACATCCTTGCTCCGACATAGAAAACCTGCTGGGTGATCTTGGGCAAGTCACATTCTCTCAGCCTCAGAGGAAGGCAAAAGCTATGGCATTCTGAACAAATTTTGCCAAGAAAATTCCATGATTGGTTTACCTTAAGGTCACCCTAAGTCAATTTGATGGCACATGATGATGACAACAGCAACAGCAGCAACAACAAAATATGCTTCTCGCCATCCTCTAAATTTCTAAAGTACTGTAAACCCTAATAATAGGTTTTAGGGCAGTTGCACTTGCACACATGTAAATGCATCCGAGGAAGTAGACTGGAGTCGATGAAAGCTCATGCTGCCAATTTCTTTCTTTCAGTTAGTCTCAATGATGCTACAAGATCTCTCTCTTTTTTTTTTTTTTTGGCAAAACCCACACAATGATATTTACTTAGCTCACAGGGACTAGTCTCCACAAACAACAGATTAAATCACATGGCAACCCTTCCTGGACTACACCATATCAGGCAGCTGATGGAAAATCACAAGACTGAATTCTGCCTCCTATTTAACAGCAAACAACTCCTTACACCTAAAAAAAAAATTACAGGGCAGAAAGAAGAGTTCCAGCCTGGATTCTTTCCCTCTCTGTTGCTTTTCTGCAGCCAGCGAATATTCACTGGCATAGCCTTGACTGGAAGCCTATGCTTAGATTCATTTTGAGTTAAAAACCCCTCAAGATATTCATGTATTCACTGTGCCACTCAGAAATGGAAGAAGGATATATTTATCATAGTTAACCAAATTAGCTACCCTTATGCTGGAGGCTTTATAGACTTCCAGTTATTGGTAACTCGAGTTCCCATCAGCCCCAGCCAAACTGGCCAGTAGTGAAGGATGATGGCAGATACTCTTCAGATTCTTGTGGGCTGCAGCTTCCTCAGCCATGAGTTCCAGCAAGGATTAATTTCTTGCCTAGGCCTAAATTTAATAGTTATTTCCAATGACAATGGAAATCAATTAAACTTTACCTGTTGGCTTACTATAAATTGCCACTGATTCAGTTGATTTACACTAGTTGAGATACCCTCCAATTTTTTGTGGGTTTTTTGGGCTGTGTGGCCATGGTTTAGAAGAGTTTCTTTCTGACGTTTCGCCAGCATCTGTGGCTGGCATCTTCACTCTGAAGATGCCAGCCATAGATGCTGCCGAAACGTCAGAAAGAAACTCTTCTAGACCATGGCCACACAGCCAAAAAAAAAAAAAAAAAAAACAAAAACAACAACCCACAAAAAACTATGGATGCCGGCCATGAAAGCCTACAACTTAATACCCTCCAATTGTCCTGAACTGGCAGGAACAGCTCCAATTACCCAGGATTGAATCAGTTTTAGATGTAATGTACAATAAAATCAGTAAATCAAATGGGTTGCAGGACACCTATCCGAAAAGTGATCATTTCATACCCTCCAACTGTCCCGATTTGGTAAGGACAGTTCCCTTAATCTTCTGCCAGCCCACCTTGTCAGTAGATGTCAAAACATCCCAGTTCCTCACTTTCCCTGCTTCTCAGCTTACTTTAATTGTAGCAAACTGAATTTAAAGTGTGAAAGTAGATTGCACTGAACAAGGTTGAGAGGAAGGGGTGGAATCTTTCCCTCCCCTGTAGACTGAGACAAAAGCAAACTGCTGCAGCCTCTCCTGGCTTGTGTCTTCTTTCTCATTAATAATTGCATCTTGACCATGTGGCTTGGCCAAATATATCCCATCTGTGAAATGTTGGAGGGTATACAGATGACTGTATTTTTCTAAGCCATGCACACACACAAATTGTCTGGCAATAAGCGGGATACACATAAATTTTATTATTATTATTATTATTATTATTATTATTATTATTATTATTATTATTTATTAAATACACCCCCTACTCATTCTCTATACATGTTATAGAATATGCCCATACAATCTTTTGTTAGACAGTAAAATTCTCCATAGGCTCTTTTACTCAACATATCCCACAGCATACTGATGATACACCAATTATATTTGGTGAGTTTGTAAATTTCATTTTTATTACATGTTCTTTCTTTCTTACTTCTAACTCTAGCCTTATTTTAAAATGCTTAATAACCTCCT
>CM034701.1:10718416-10730966 GCA_020142125.1 Phrynosoma platyrhinos
CTGCGTTCCTCTCGTGGCCCCATCAGTTGTTGATGGATGAGGAACGCAATCGAGGTTGATTAGGGTTTTTTTTTTTCCTCCCTTTTTTGGGGATATATTATTCAGGTTTTATTGTAAGCCGCTTGGATTGTCTGGCAATAAGCGCGGTACAAATAAATTTTATTATTATTATTATTATTATTATTATTATTATTATTATTATTATTATTATTATTAATTATTAAAGTTAGTCATAGCAGTAATGAAGTTGCTCCATGTTTACTTTTACTTTTCCATTTGAAATATGATTTTGCTCTCCTTACACTTTCATTACTGCAAGAAAATAACTTGTTAAATGTAACTAAATTGTAAGTAGATTGTTCTTATAAGTGTGAGAAACAAGAGTATTGTTATTGATTATGGGATTTTGGTCATTTTTATGCTAGGCTAACTAATGCTTTAAAATATTGTATGTATGTGTATGTATGTGCCTTAAAGTTGCTGGTCAATTTAGGGTAAGTCCATGAATTTCATAAGGTTTTCTTAGGCAAGAGATATTCAGAGATGGTTTTGCCAGTTCCTTCCTCTGAAACTGGTATTTGTTGACAGTCTCCCAAGTACTAACCAGGGCTGACCCTGCTTAGCTTCCATGATCAAAAGGATCCTGTGATCTCAGGATATTTAGGCAGCCTTTAAAAGATTACCCAGCCCCAAAGCAAATTAGCCTACTGGCTTCATATGATGTTTGTAGATTATATTTTAGATTGAATTAGATCAAAGTGGTGCAGAGTTTTCAAGCTGGTAGGATCAATTTTGATTTCGATATAATTCTGAGATCTGCCAACCAGAAGTAGGTGCAAAACACTGGCTTGGATGCCAGACATACACTTTTCTCTGGAGCAGATGAACCAACTGGTGCAGTGGCTGAAGTGTTGTATTTCAACCTAGAATTTATGTTTGTCATGTTTGATTTTGGAGTTTGGATCTCTGAGGTGGTTTTGGAAGCTGTGTTGCTCACCAGCATGATATGTAAGTAGGAGTGGAGACAAAACAAGCCAACATCCCATCTCTTATAGTACTGATCAGGGAGCCCTGGCCCTTCTCTCTCAGCCTCACTTCTTTTAATATTGTCTTTTCCATTCTCTGTGGCATTAATTCAACTGGGTAGAATCCTATTGGTGGCCCCCATTAGAGAAAACCCATTGAATCCAGTTGCTGATTAGTGATAAATCCGATTGAATTAATGGGTTTATTCTAGTTGGGACTACCAATAGGAATCGGGCAAGAATAACCAGAATAAGCTTCAAAGGTGGACAAAATGTAGCTCTGGAGGCATAAGTGGTCTCCAAAGCTATTTTTGTGGGCCTTGAACTGCCCCAGACTGATCCCTTAAGGGTGACTTACCTCTTCTGGAAACTTCCAGGAGCATAATTCACCCTTTAAATAGGTTTTTGGGGCCTCCCTATACTGTGTAATATGGGGGGGAAAATACCGTACTTTTTTTTCAAAACCAGAAGTGTACTGTGGTCCATTCTCTGTCATTCTCCCCATCTCTCTCTTTCTGTCAACCGCCAGAGTCTTGGGGTAGAAAACTGGTTATAACACACACAGAAAACCCAGTGGTATGCCCAAAAGTTGCAACACTGCTTGTTTAATCATTTAAATTTGCTCCAACATATCACCACAGATTCCTGCTAATTGAATGAATGCACGCTTTAGCTGATTATTTTATCAATTAAACTTGCACCTCTGACTTCTGTACATAAAAACCACTCAAAGCTGTTCTCTATTTTGTCCTTGAGATGCCATAATTTGCATTCTGCAGGTTGACATCTCTACTCTTGTGTCCTTGAATGGTCATCTCTCTCCCCCTTCGATCAGGCCTTTCTTTGGTTTATAACATGGTCAGGCTAGATCCTGCTCATTAATGTTAGGGCTATTGGCTTTTATAAGGGATATGTTTTTTCTCAACAGGTTCATAAACCTGAAGCTTGGCCTGCTGCTTTTGACATTTAGAAGGTGGCTTACATAATAATCCTGTTTTTTATGCCAAAGAGTTAATAATAAAAGGACAGAAAGGGTGTAATCGTAGATTTCCCGGCAGTCAAAAGCAATTCAAAGAACAAGATATTAAATGAGAAGCAAGAAAGGAAGTGTGAAAGGACAGTCTTTTCTCTGAATGCACAAAATCACCTTTTTGGTGTAAAGGGAAGTGTGATCTTCACTCCATTGCCTTCTGATACTCTCTATTTGCATTGACATTTTGATGTTTATCGAAGTGCTAACTAACCACGCAGTTCAGTGTGCCTTACTTGGTTGCAAGAATCACTGAGTTCATGGGGGTTTAATTTCTGGTAAATATGATTAGTAATACTGCAGTTTTGCAGCTTAACTGGAAATAACTTTTCAGTTGATGAATTAATGACTCCAACCAATGGATCAAATAAAAGATTGGAGTGTAGCTAAGGAGTAAGTTCTATCGAATGCACAGGAACGCTGCACTTCATTTCACTTTGTTATCTCATTTATCTGTTAATCCCATGCTCCTTACATGGAGTTAAGGACATTTGGCATTCTCTCTTTCAGAACAACCCTGTGAGGTTCAGATGGGGAGGCTATTGGTCTGGAAAGGGTCAGTCTCAGAGTTCAGGGCAATGCCAGATTTCTCTAGAGCAGTAGTGGAAAACACACAGTTTGTGTGTTGCTGTAGGGCTTATGTCATGGACCTTCCCTGAACACATCGTCCTCCATGCCAAATTTCCAACTGACAAAGGAGAATGACTGCTGATGGAAACCTCTACAATGGTGATGTCCTTCTGTGGCAAAATGGCCTTGCTTTACTATGGGGGTGACCACTTCAGAGGCTTCTGGGGGTTATACGGACTGCCAAAACCCCAACAAAATTGGATGTGGCTGTAGATTCACTTGTGGCTGTTTTGAAAACTTACTGTGTGCCTTCAAGTTGTTTCTGACTTATGGCAACTCTAAGATGACCCTATGACAGCGTTTTTGGGGCTGAGAGTGTGTGACTAGCCCAAGATTACCCAGTGGGTTTCCATGATGAAATGGGGAATTAAATGCTGATCTCCAGACCAATGCTCAATGTACGTTGGGGTATTTTATTGATGCTAAACAGTGCAGAGAGGCATGGCAAACTATTTGAGAGGTGAATTGCCTCTCTTGCAGGCAGTGGCGTCACTAGGCTTGGTGTCACCTGGTGTGGTAAACCATAGTGTCACCTCCCACTGACCTCCTCCTATACCAGACAGAATCCTTGGTAATGCTTTTGTACCAATGTTACTCATGAATTGTAATTCCCATATATCACTTAATGTAATGGTAATAGTTGTGACATAAACAACTAGCAAAATTAAAATGATAGCTTTAAATTACAATATGGAGCCCTGGTGGAGCATTGGTTAAATGCCGACACTGCAGCCATTCACAGCCCCAAAGTTGTGAGTTCAATCCCAGGCAGGGCTCCAGGGTCCACTCAGCCTTCCATCCTTCATAGGTCGCTAAAATGAGGACCCAGATTGTTGGGAGTGCCTAGTTCACTGAAAAGCGGTATAGAAATGTACTTGCTATTGCTATAATATCACATGGACAGCCTAAATATATTTTACATGTACATAGTTTCATGTGGTTAAATTGAAAAATTGGTAAAATGTGATATTTTAAAAGAAAATTTTAAAAGAATATTTAAATGTTTAATTTTTTAAAAAAATTGGATTTTTTTAATTTATTTAAAAAAAAAACCTGGGGCCTCTCCTTTCACCCCCTAATGAGCCTCACCCCACTCACGCCGTCTCTTCATCATTTTAAAGAGATACAGGCTAATGCCACAGCCCATTCTGCCAAAACGCAGATTTTTGAGGAGCAGTGGTGTCACACACACAAACCCTGCTTAGAGTATCACCTGGTGCAGTCTGAACCCCCTGCACCTCCTAGTGATGCCACTGCCTGCAGGCTTCCTGGAGGGAGAACTGACCTTTTTGACTAGAAAAACAAAGGGGATTATCAAAGGATGCGCAAAATCATACTTGTTCCAGGGCCACAGTTTACCTACTACTGCTATCTGTGCAGGTAGGCTAATCTACTCTCTCCTTTTCTTTCTGTTTTGGTCTTCTTAAATGCTCAGTAAGTTATTCTGGAGGTAATTGTTTACCTTGTCTATAGCAGGTAGGCACACGCTGTTACAGTAGGATCACCTAGAGTAAAATCCTATTCATTCCCAGCTTTATTGCACAGACACTCTGCTCCATCCCCGCACTGAAAGTCTATAGAAATTATCGCATGCCTTAAATATTACTCCTTACCTCTCCTGAATGTAACTTTAATTTGTGCTGCAGCCATGTTTTATTGCATGGCTTTTGCAGCGGAATCCAACTTCAGAGTAGATCCCCACTCCAATGCACATCCGAAAATGCGCTGCAGCGGCCATTTTTCCAAGTTGGAACCTTCCGACTTGAAAAAATGGCCACCGGAGCACGTTTCCCAATTCGCATTGGAGTGGGGATCTACTCTGAAGTCGGATTCCACTGCAAAAGCCATGCAATAAAACATGGCTGCAGCACGAATTAGAGTTAAATTTGAGAGAGATAAGGAGCATTATTTAAGGCATGTGATAATCTCCTGTCTTTCTCCAGCCCTCCTTCACCATCACCCCAATACCAGTGCTACAGAAAACTTCCAGCTAGACAGAATACAAGGAAGAAAATTATTTGGCTCAACTGGACATCCATAAAAAGACTTTGTAAAAAAGAGCTTCTTTGTCAGAGGCTTTGTTAACTGAGGTATGCCTGTTTACCAGTTCTGCGGTTATGTGCAGGGCTCCAGTTTGAAAACAAGATGGGTAGGATGGGAAATAATCATTTGCTTAAAATCATCAAATCCCTTACGCACAGAAGATGAGCAAATTAAGGAGAGAGTCACTTAACTTTCTCTTGACCCAGACCTTAGCAGAGTTGCCTTTTGTGAGTGCAGCTCCCAAATCATCCCAACCTGCATGTTACCAATGGCCATGCCAACTGGAAATTTTAGGAGTTGTAGTTTTCCAGCCTCTGTCCTGGACATGCTAATTTTCTGTGTGCAGGGATTTCTCCCTCCCCCCATTTTCCTGCACCATTCTCTTATATGTGGACATATAAAGAAGATTGCTATAGTCTAAATTACACAGAAGACTGCCATCTCTCTAAGAAGTGGACAGTTAACTAGAGTGAAGAACATTTTCCAAACATCCTAGTGGGGGGGGGAGACATTAGTGTTCTTTATGTCCCCAAATGTAGCTGATGCGTGGATGATGGCTGTAGACTGGAGAGTAAAACCAAACCTGAATCCCTTTCACACAATTATAGCACTTTGATATCATTTTCACTGCCATGGTTGCATTCTATGAAACCCAGAGGTTTGTATGTAGAAAGATCTTGTGGCACCTTTGATGCTAATGGAAAGAAAGAAATTGGCAGCATGCGCTTTTGTAGCCTTTAGTCTACTTCCTCAGATGCAGGAACACTAACTTTAGTGTTTCTCAGGAAGTAGACTGAACTCTAGGAAAGCTCATGCTGCCAACTTCTTTTTTTCAGTTAGTCTCAAAGGTGCTGCGGGATCTCTCTGCATACTGATTCTACAGACTAATACGGCTGTATCTTTGAATTCTACCCCTGAGGTTTGTAGTTTGATAAAACACTAAACAGAAGTCCAAGCAATCCACCATAAGCTACAAATCCCAGGATTCCATAGGATGTAGCCATGCCAGTTCATGTGAACTATAGTGCTATAATTATATAGTGTGACATGGTAATGAAAGTAATTGCAGCTGGGAAACCAGACCCGATTACGCTGAATTGAGAAGGGCTAAATATTTCAGCAGGAAGGATGTGGGGCAGTGGTGGTTTTTCTAAGAAGACATTTCTCCTCCCCCTCTCCCTGCAGAAGCTTTGAGTTAACCAAAGTTCGCTAGTCTCCTAGCAAATTGTTTTTCCTCCCACGTTGTTCTTGTTATCTGCCTTTGAGTCAATCTTGACTCAAGGTGACCCTGTGAATGAGACTTCTCCAAGACCCCCTATCCTCTACCTTTTTGCTCAGGTCCTGCATAGTCTCCCTGATTGAGTCCATCTAGCATGTGGTCTTCCTCTCTTTCTACTTCTCTCCACCTTCCACAGCATCATTGCCTTTTCTAATGAGTCGTGCCTTCTCATGATGTGCCCAAAGTACTCAGCCTCAATTTAGTCATCTTGGCTTCCAGGGAGAGTTTCAGCTTGATCTGTTCTAGGATCCATTTGTTTGTCTTTTTAGCTGTTCACGGTATTCTCAGCACTCTTCTCCAGCACCTCATCTCAAATGAGTTTATTTTCTTCCTATCTCCCTTCTTAACTGTCCAACTCTTACATTCATAACATGGTTTGGGGAATACAATGGCTTGAACAATTCTAACTTTAATGTTCAGGAAATCCTGTATATCTTTATACACTTTGGGATTTTGTCTAGTTCTTTCTTCCCCTTCGTAATCTTCTTCCAATTTCTGCGCTACAGTCTCCATTCTGATTAATGTTTGATCCAAGATATGGGAAACCTTTAACTATTTCAATTTCCTCATTATCTAGGCTGAATTTATGTAAATCCTCCGTGGTCATTATTTTTGTTTTCTTAAGTTTAACATTTGGCCTGTCTTTCTTCTTTGACTTTCTTCAGTGATTGTTCCATGTCTGTGATGTTTTCTGCTAGCAGTATGGTATCATCTGCATATCTTAGATTGTTCATATTTCTTCCTCCCATCTTCACTCCTTCTTCTGTGTACAAGCTGCTCTTTGTATAATATTTTCTGCATACCTAGAAAACCTAATTTACCAATTATCCAACCATCTTTAGAATTAACTGCGAATTTTTCCCCCTTGGGAAGACTGAACAGTTGATATGTAATGTCACAAGTGCAGGGGAAGAAGTGTGGTTCACTGCTGCATCACCAAAGCATGGAAAAGGAACTTTTGTATGCTCTGTGGAGTGTAGGTAGGAAATCTTGAATTTTGTCTTTGGTATCTCCAGGTAAGGCTAACAAAGACTCCTGTCTAAAGTGAAACATCATCCCTTTTGGTTACCCCAAATGGTGGGCAGAGCAATGCCCTACAGCCCTCAGGAGGAACTGAAAATCAGATGGATCAACTTTCTGGGCTCTGGAGCCTGCTTGCTCCTGATATTTAAGTCTGTGGCCAGTGCCAGTTGAGTGTCCCGGGCTCACTTGACTCACAGACTAATCTTCATAGGATTACAGGGAGAGCTGTTTATTGGAACATTTTGCTCCTGCACTTTGCGTCTGCAAAGAACAATCCAACTCATGAATAATTGGTTTGTTTTTGATCTGATGCTCTTGCTGGCAATGAGATTGGCTGTAACCTTTGCAGATCCTCAGCCGGTGGGTTGTGGGAAGGGAAAGGCTGTTTTCAGTAGTAATTTTTTTTGATAGTGAGCAAAATGAGAGCCAGAGCAGTGTATGGTTTGAGTGCTGGACTAGGACTCTGGAGACCAAGGTTCAAATCCCTGCTCACCCATAGAAATCCACTGGGTGACTTTGGGCTAATCCCTCAGCCTCAGACGAAGGCAAAGGCTGAAAAACTCTTGCCAAAAAAAATCCCTGTCATAGTTTCACTTTTGTTGTTTCCAACTTATGGCAACCCTATTGCAGGGTTTTCTTGGCAAGTTTCTACAGAGGGGGTTTGCCCATGCCATTCTATGAAGCTGAGAGGGTGTGACCTGCCCAGGGTCACCCAGTGGGTTTCATGGCCATGCAGGGATTTAAACCCTGGTCTCCAAAGTCACAGCCCACCTCTCAAATCGCTACACCGCACTTTAGGGCCACTCTATGTCGGAAATGAATTGAAGGAACACAACAAACTTTTCTGTAGTACAGGGGTAGGGCACCTGTGCCCCTCTAGATGGCGCACCACAATTGCTAACATCCTGAACTGTTGGCCATGCTAGCTTGGGTGAATGGGAATTAGCACCCAAAACAACCTCTGGCAAGCCTGATTCCCCATCCTTGATATAGTGGGTCAAAGATTGCTGTAATGTTTTGCAATATTCACCTTTAACATCAATTAGTAGGAAGGTGCTTAGTCTTTCCAGTTTATATTGCACACATATTGCTGGAAGTTGTCTGGATAGATGGAGGAGGTGAAAATGGGCACGTAACACCATAGTTTGGGTGGGGAAGGAGAGGAGGAGGTTTGAGTTGTCCTTTGGCACTACAGCCTTCCTGTGTCCCATGACCTACTCCACTCTTACTAAATGAAAAATGAGTGCTGCAGATCACAGACCTCGTCGTGCAAAGTTTTACAAAATCATTTTTATTAAACATAAACACAACTGCACACATAATTTGTATACATATCTAAAATACGTAAGCAACAACACAACTACAGACCCAACTAAACAACAAAACAACATCAGACAATATAGTGGGCCCATGGTATCTGCTAGGTTTTGGTTCCAGGACTCCCTGTGGATATCAAAATCTCTGGATGCTTAAGTCCCATTAATTACCATGGTGTAGTAAAATGGCGCCCCTTATATAGAATGGCAACATCAAGGTTTGCTTCTTGGAAGTTTTGAAAAAATATTGTCAAGCCATGCATGGTGGAATCTGTGGATAAAGAATCTGTGGATATGGAGGGCCCACTGTACTCTACTGACTTCCCATCCCCTTACCCACTATTATTATACTTCCTTTATGTGATCACATAGTTATGACATACATACTCTGCTTATTTTACGAAACCTTAAATTGATGTATACCCCAGTGGGACTGCAAAAAAGTAACAAACAATTCCTGGTCTTTCTTAAAGTTACTCAGATATTTCTCCTTAATCAACCTTGTCAATTTATCCATTTCAGCAAGCTCACTTATCTTCATATTGTCAATTGTTGTGCAAATTTGAATTTGTCATGCTGCATTGCCCTTAAAGAGTTAATGCCACTCTTCCCCCACTCCCACCTCCTCCGTTTTGACACAATCCTTATCCGCCTTGGCATCTACCTAAGCCTTGCCTCTCCTTTTGGTTTTGTCCTTTAAAAATTAACATTCCTCCTCCCTTGCTTGGGCACGTTTTGTACATTGTTTTAATGGCACTGCCTGGGCATGTGTGCCTTGGAAGTGCCAGGCAGTAATGCACAAGAATGAACTCAGCTTGGCATGCTTGCTGTGGAGGAGGAAGGCTTGGAGCAGCAGCGTTTACATGTAGACAGAGGTTGTCTTGATCATTGAAGAGTTCTAGTTTGAAGAAATTGCTATTGACTTTCTCCCGATCACTTAAAGCAGTGGTTCCCAAGCTTTGGCCCTCCATTTGTTTTGGACTTTATATCCCTGAAGCCCCAGTTAGGAATTATGGGGGCTCAAGTACAAATATCTGGAAGACCAAAGCTTGGGAACCACTAACTTAAGGAATTCCTCCATGCTGGTCAGGGGCCAACACAAATGGACAGTACCAGGTTGGCAAAAGCTGCTGTAGAAGTGGTTCTCAACCTTTGGACTTCCAGATATTTTTTTATTTCAGCTCTCAGAAGGTCCAGCCACTGTGGCCCATGGTAAGGGATTCTGGGCACTGAAGTTCAGAACATTTGGAGGGTTAGAGGGTGAGAACCACTGGTCTAGAGTACTCCCTTAACAACCGCTCATTCTCAGGTCTTGCTAGGGTCTCTGGCTGCCAGTACAGTACTTTGTACTTATTTCCCCTCTCTCTTAAGATTTAAACCAGGGGTAGGCAACCTTTCCCCTTTAAGGGCCGAGGGACTTCAGCTCCCAGAATCCCAGGAGCTATTGGCCAACGTGGGACTATTGGCCAACATGGCTGAGGCTTCTGGGAGCTGAAGTCCCTCGGCCCTTAAAGGGGAAAGGTTGCCTACCCCTGATTTAAACCATAGGAAATTGTCTTGTTCTGAGTCAATATGCTTGTCCCTAAAGCAAGGGTGCAGAAATTGTCCAGCTTCCAGCACTGTTGAGGGGGCAGGGCTGAGGGCAGAGGGAGCAGGACCTGGTGTAATACCTAACAATTTGAACATTTTCTCACCACACCTCAGAGTTTATCACACAAGGGAAATCCCATGCGGAAATGGGGCTTTAAATTAAACAAAACCCGCAAAAGTGGGTGTTTTTTTCCCCCAGACAACGTCGCTGTTAAAAGGAGGTTAATCGGAAGATCCTGAAAGTAAAAAGAAGCAGTGTTTGTCTAATTTCTGTTCGGATTAACCTCCTTTTAACAGCGCTTTCACTTTTCACACAGGGCAGAACGGGAGAAATCCGATTCATTGAAAGCTTCTGCTTTTGCGGGGTTTTTTGTTTTTTTTACTTTAAAGCCCGTTTCTGCACGGGGCTCCCTGTGTGATAAACTCCCTAGAAAGTTCATAGACTGCAGAATGTATAGTTCAATATGGGGCACTTAACACCTTTTTTTGAGAGTTGCTTCTCTACATGGTGAAAGTTGTTTCCTTGCCATAACATGTGATTGTCATTAGCTCTATAGTCTGCATTTAGCGTGCTTTGTTTGGTGACTGGTCCCTGGAAGATAAACATGGATTTAATTTTCAAGGCTGATTGCTGAGGCACATGTCTCTGATGAAATCTGATTATGAGTAGGGAGAATGAGTTATCATAGGAAAGATGCATTTCCATTAACATTCATTGTGACCCAGTCATGCATGCAAGTCTGGAAAATGACAAGCTAAATTCCATACTATGGTTTGCAAAATTACAGAGCTCAGTCCATTTAATATCCTGTTATCTTTCATCATTGAAAATTCTGAAAGCAGGAGGAGGAACTTGCATAAACATCCAGCCTGAGGGTGGAGGAGGTTCTTAGCCACAAACAACAACTCTTAGGGAAGACCTAACAATTAGGCAAACTGTATGGACGTTATCACACGCGGGTCTCAAAGCAGCAAGAAAGTGGTATGGAATCAATCCAGAACTATACCGGTATAGACCCCACAAGACGGAAATTGCTATCAGACGCAACTAGCATCATTGCGCAATGAACGAAAGCAGCATCATTGCGGTATCATTCTGGTTGCGCAAATGTAATTCCCCAGGAAACTGGCATTCAAAAGAACGGGGAGGATGCCGCATTGGGACGGGGATGGGACAGGTTCTCTGCGACGTCGTGTGAACACACAGGAAAAGGAACCGCAATGGGATGGGGATGGGACGGGGTTCTGTGCGACATCATGTGAACACACGGGGAAAAAAAAACACAATGGGACGGGGATGGGACGGGGTTCTGTCTGCTTTAGACCCCGTGTGATAAGGTCCTGTGAAAGGATAGGCAGAAAAAGAAGAAGTGAAAGACTCAGTGAAATTCATATAATTGCTTAGAATGACACAAACTTTTGGCTGCAGAGCCCTAGTGCATTGGTTCTTAGTCTTTGGCCATCCAGATGTTTTGTGGGCCATGGGCTGGAATGTCTGGCAACTGAAGTTCAAAACTAAGATTCACTGTTCAAGTGTACAATAAAAAGATTTTGGATAGTAGGTCGGGTAAAGGCCTTCTTGTTGGCTTGAGTACATGATACTTTCCTGAGCCAAAGTTTTTGACTAGTAAGTGAAAGCTCCTTATAACTCCATCTTGGCACTCTCCCTCTATATTGGTCTACAACTTCCATTATCTTCCAGGAAGCATAGCTACTGTTCTGCAGTTCACTAAGTTAGAGACTTCTGATCTTTGCCTTCCCTTGTATGGCATTATAGACCAGTAAAGTGCCTTGTTTGAAAAGTGAATTGTTATAGCTTACTATTGTTGTTGTGTACCTTCAAGTAATTTCTGACATGGGGACTCTAAGGGTGTATCTACATTGTAGTAATAAAGCAATTGGACACCAATTTAACTACCATGACTCTATTCTACAGAATCCTGGGATTTGTAGTTTGGCGAGGCACCAGAGCTCTCTGACAGACTAGGCTGGATACCTCACCAAACTACAAATCGAAGGATTCCATAGGATGTAGCCATGACAGTTAAAGCGTTATCAAACTGCTTTACTTTTGCAGTGTGGAAGGCCAGTAAGTTGATCTTCAAGTCATTTCTGACTTATGGCAACTCTAAGGCAATGTTCATGTCACTTCTAACTTATGGCAACTCTAAGGTGAAACTATAATAGAATTTCCTTGTGAAGACTTATTCAGAGGAGGTTTGCCATTTCCCTTCTCTGATGCTCAGACCCAAGGTCATCCCATGGGTTTCTTGGCTGAGCAGGGATTCGAACCCTGGTCTCCCAGAGTCCTAGTCCAACACTTAAACCACTGCACCATGCTAGGTTTCTGTTTTATTTCCTCCCCCTCCCATGAGACAAACTGCAATTGTACAGGGATGGTTGAATGTCTCAATAAAAAAGTATCCTGTTCACTCTAACTGCCTCAAGCAAATTCTCATGCCTTCTTCCCAACGCTCAGCTGCATTTCATTAAACAGTAACAACAACCAGTAACAACTATCCCAAAGCTCTTGTATAAGATCTATGTTTATCCTTATTTTCAGAGAATTTAGACAATTGCTGTCTAGCCATTACATTTGGCCACATTTCAAACT
>CM034701.1:10731066-10751454 GCA_020142125.1 Phrynosoma platyrhinos
TGTGACTATACAACCGCTGCTCTTTTTTTTTTTATTTGCTGTCTAGATGGTGTCGGATTTGGCGCTTCTGCTGGAAAAGCAGCACCAAGCCACATGTCTTTGCTGAAAGGGTTAGCCAGGCAGGCATTCCAGGAAATGCTCTGGAAACCATGACTGTGGCTGAAGAAGCCAGTGAAGAGAAGCAGAGATGAGCATTTACAGATTCCCATGGTACCTGTAGGGATGGAGTGGCATAGAGCCGGGGTGTGAGTCGTGAGTTGCAAGTGGAAAGACTTGGTGTTTGCCATTCTTTGGGATCTTGTGATTTATGGCTCTTTGCAGAATTACTGTAAAAGAAATGGCTGAGTCAGTTGTGTCCTTGCGCGCACATGTATGCGAATGGGATTTTGTGGAAAGGTGACTTGGATGCTGCTAGAATTCTTCTTCTTGTTGCTGTTTGTTAACTGCCTTCCATTCGATTTCGACCCATGGCAACCCTATGGATGAGACATCTCCAAGACCCCTGTCCGCCACTGCTCTGCTTAAATCCTGCAAATCCATACCCATGACCTCCTTAATAGAGTCCATCCATCTTCTTCTTGTTCTTCTTGTGCAGGTTTTTATTAGGAAGCCAATTTATTAACTTGCAAGATGCTGGCTAATGGCAAGGCCAGGAAAAGCACATATTAGCCACAGAGCCATACAACATGTTTTTTGTGGCTCACATGCAAATCTCCCCAAAGCCTCTAGAGCCCCTCATTTTCATATGAGTGAAAAGTACCCACATCAATTGGTGTTGACAGGGACAATACCAATTAATTCTTTGTCATCCCCCCATTTAAAGATGTGTGGCCAAGCAACATCAGAGTGTGGTCAAGATGGCAGAAATTATTAAGGAAAAGGAACACACAAGCTAGGAGAATCTGCAGCAGTTGGCTTTTGCCTGAGCCTACAGGGAAGGGCAAGATTCCATCCCTTGCTGCCTTTCCTCCCTGTTGAATTAATTGAATGCAAATTCCTTTCACACTGTGCAGCAATTTTTCTGTGGACAAAGGAGGAGGAGAGACAAACTGGGACATTGTAGAAACAGTTGAAAAAGTGGGACAACAGAGGATTAAATTGGACTGTCCTTGTCAAATTGGGATAGTTGGAAGGTATGCTAGTGTAGCTCTTTCTGGGTTCTATGGGGCCAACTATAATTTAATATAGGAAACACAATCACAATTATACAAGAAGTTATATATTAGATTTAACACGTATATACTGCCCCCAAAGTTCTATGCATCTAATGAGGAGCCAGTGTGGGACTCTTCTGCCTCTTCTGCCTTAGCAGCATTGCAACGTTTTATGGACCCTTAAAGCCCTAAATAAAAAAAATGCAACACTGATGGAAATGCAATATAGACTCCTAGAAACATAGAGGGGGAAGAGACCTCAGGGGCCATCCAGTTCAACTCCATTTTGCCATGTGGGAATACACAATCAAAATACGCCTGACAGACAGGCGTCCAGCCTTTGTTTGAAAACCTCCAAAGGAGACTCCACCGTACTCCGAGGGAGTGTGTTCCACTGTCAAACAGCTCTTACTGTCAGGAAGTTCCTCCTAATGTTGAGGTGGAATCTCTTTTCCTGGAGTTTGAATCTATTGCTCCAGGTCCTAATCTCTGGAGCAGCAGAAAACGCTTGCTCCATCCTCAGCATGACACCCCTTCAAATATTTAAGCAGGGCTGTCATATCACCTCTCAAACTTCTCTTTCCCAGGCTAAACATACCCAGCTCTCTAAGTTGCTCCTCATAAGGCATTAAACTAAAATTTAAAGATGATGATGATAATGATGATGATGATGATATAAAGTACAATTGGCTCTCCATATCCATAGATTCTGCATCTATGGATTCAACCATCCATTAAATGCAAAGCTGCTAAAATTTACATCAAGTAAAGTAAGGACAATTAAGAACTAAAATTTAAAGATGATGATGAAGAAGATGATGATGATGATATAAAGTACAGTTGGCTCTCCATATCCATAGATTTTGCATCTATGGATTCAACCATCCATGCCTTGAAAACATTCCCTCCCCACCCCCACCTCCCAAAAAACCTAAAAAAGCAAACCTCGATTTTGACATTTTGTATAAAGGCAACCATTTTACTATTCCGTTGTATGTAATGGGACTTGAACATCCACAGATTTTGATATCCACAGGGGGTGGTCTGGGACCAAACCCTAGTGGATGCCAAGGACCACTATAAAACAAGAGCAATTAAGAGGTCTTTTATATGCCCTATTTCACAACCAGTTAGTTGCCAAAGGTTTAGCTAGGAAGGTCTTTGCCTGCCAATACAAAGACCGCAAAATAGAAGTGGGCCTAGTCTTCCTTGGTAGAAAGTTCCATAGTCTGGGAGCAGGCATTGAGAAGTCCCTTTCTCACATCCTCACTCAGGGAGACATGTATGGGAGAATATAGTTTTTCAGATAGCCTGGACCCAAGTTGCATAAGGTTTTATAGGTCATCGTGATCCAGGAAACACCAGAAAGAAATATTACCTGTATTATTTCCTAGGTGTGTTGGAAGGATGCCTTCCGAAAGCCTTAGAAGCTGAGAATTTTTAAAAAATATATAAACAGAAGTTGTCATTCCAGTTTTGATGGAGAGAAAAAAATGTGCCCTTGTATCAAAGATCTGGGAAATTCAAATCCAGTTCTTTTGCTCTGACATGGGTTTGCTTTTTGGATGGAGGCAGAGTTCTAGGTTCAAAGTCCCTCCCCAGCTCAAGCATGAAAAGAATAGCATCACTGTGAAGAATAAATTGGATAGACTAGAAAAATTCCAGTCCCTCCAGTCTAATGGGATGTGAAAATTTGTCTGCAGCTCTTGGCTGCTGACTGTTTGATCACTACCAGATTTACTCAGCCCGCCTGCCACAGACTTCCAGGAAGGATTGTATGTCATTCATTCAATGAGACATTTTTTTCCTTGCAGTTCTGGGAAATGTCTCTGCGCTCCAGTTTGTATGAAAGAACAACTGTTTTTTCTTTAAGGCACAAGGTTCCTTACAGGATACACAATGAGGTGTTGCCACTATTTTATCATTTTGGGACCTTCCACCAGTTTTTCGGTCAAATTCCCATCAGCTTCAGCCAATATGGCTAATGATGAGGAATGGTGCCAGTTCTTATCTAAAACATCCGATGGCCTAGAAGGAAAATGCTACTTCTTCCACCCGACTCTAACTGTGCATTTCCTTATTCTTCTTCTCTTTAGCAGTTTCTTTCTCCAATTTTCCATTCCCCCCCTCCTCATTTGAACTTGGCCCCATCCAGTTTCTTCTCTCTTTTCGAATTTTTGTCCAGCAGTTGCTAATCTCAAACATTGGCCTCTTTCTATCTTCCCTTCTAGAAGTTGGATCCTCGATTTACTCTGTTCCTCCTCTGCTCTCTTCTCATTGTTGATGTGGAGTTTAACTCTTCAGCTCTTTTCTGTCTCTCCAATGTTAGTGTCTCCTCTGGGCATCTGGTCTTTTCTATGTGCATTCCTTCCCACTCACTCCTTAAAGCCATAATGGAAATCTATTACAGGCTGGTGGCTGAAAGTGGCTGAAAGTGACTTTCAAGTAGCTTTTAAGTGGTGGCTGGAGGAGGACAAACGTTGTCGCCATCTTCAAAGGGGTGGGGGGGGAGGATCCAAACAACCATCTCCCAGTTAGTCTGACATCAATACCAGGAAAGATTCCAGAGCAGATCATTAAACAGAAGGCAACGCCATAATCACAAAAAGTCAACATGGGTTTCTGTGAAACAAGCCATACCAGACTAATTTGATCTCTCTCTCTCTCTCTCTCTCTCTCTCTCTCTTTTTTTTTTTTTTGATAAAATTACTAGCTTGGTAGATGAAGGGAATGCTGTGGATATAGTATATCTTGATTTCAGTAAGGCCTTTGACACCATCCCCATGATATTCTTGAAAACATGCTAGTAAAATGTGGGCTAGGCAGTGTGACTGTTAGGTGGATTTGTAATTGGTTGACCAACTGAACTCAAAGGGTGCTCAGCAATGGCTCCTCTTCATCCTGGAGAGAAGTGACCAGTGAGGTGCCAAGGGTTCTGCCCTGGGCCCAGTGCTATTCAGCATCTTTATCAATGATTTGGATGAAGGAATAGGGGGCATGCTCCTCAAATTTGCAGATGACACCAAATTAGGAGGAATAGCTAATACCCCAGAGGACAGCATCAAAATTCAAAATGACCTTAATAGATTAGAAAGTTAGGCCAAAGCTAACAAAATGAACTTCAGCAGGGAGAATATAAGGTATTGCACTTAGGTAGAAAAATAAAATGTATGGTTATACGATGGGGAACACCTGGCTTAACAAGACTACGTGTGAAGGGGATCTAGGAGTCCTAGTAGACCACAAGTTGAACATGAGTCAACAGTGTGATGCTGCAGCTAAAAAGGCCAATACAATTTTAGGCTGCATCAATAGAAGTATAGTATCTAGATCAAGGGAAGTAATAGTGCCACTGTATTTTGCTTTGGTCAGACCCCACCTGGAATATTGTGTTCAGTTCTGGGCACTACAATTCAAAAAGGATGTTGAAAAACTGGAACGTGTCCAGAGGAGGGTGACTAAAATGGTGAAAGGTCTGGAAACCATGCCCTATAAGGAATGACTTAAGGAACTGGGTATGTTTAGCCTGGAGAAGAGATGGTTAAGATGTGATATGATAGCTCTTAAGTATTTAAAGGGGTGTCATATTGAGGATGGAGCAAGCTTGCTTTCTGCTGCTCCAGAGACTAGAAGGATGGATGCAAACTACAAGAAAAGTGATTCCAGCTAAACATTAGGAAAAACTTAGTGAGAGCTGTTTGACAGTGGAACACACTCCCCCGGAGAGTAGTGGAGTCTCCTTCCTTGGAGGTCTTTAAGCAGAGGCTGGATGGCCCTCTGTCGGGGATGCTTTGATTATGAGTTCCTGCATGGCAAGGGGTTGGACTGGATGGCCCTTGTGGTTTTTTCCAACTCTATGATTCTAAATCAATGGGGTAATGAAACTTCTCTAGGTTTAAGTCCAAACTGTTCGAGAAACTCCAACATTCTCTCTTCCCCTCCTGTCTTTATTTTTTAGAGCAAGTAAGTTTTAGATAGGATAGCTTTACATGTATGTGAAATTATTCTGACCGTCCACCCCCCCCATAACCTTCCATTTACTCTTATTATCCTTTGAAGTGCAAGGTCATAAGTACCCTTTGTAACCAAGTAAAAAGGCCATGTGACCCAGGATACATGTTTTTGGCAAGTTCCTTACACAAAGAGAATCTCTCCTAAGTCTCCATTCCTCTCTTCTCCTATACCTCCATCTTTCTGGATCACCAAGGATGGTGAGTTAAGAGACTTTTAAGTTTTTTCTTTTACCTAATTCATTCATTAGTTAGTTAGGCTGTAGGCTTCTCGTACATATGTAAATACAAGTCATTCGTAAACTTTTCATTAATCTGAAACTGCCTGTCTTGTTTTCTGTCAGTTTCAGCTCTCCAGGAAGTAGCAGCAGAATGGGGCACATTTCCCCCACTACTCTACAAAAGGAGGTTAATCTCTAAGGATGTTATCACACGGGGAGTCGCGGGGAGAAAGTGGAAATAAACGGGCACGAGCAGAAGTCTTTAATTTATGGGATTTGTCCTGTTCCGCCTCGTCTGATAACTAAATTCAAATTTAAAAGGGGGTTAATTCGCACGAAAACCTGATCTTTCAGGTTTTTGTTCAAATTAACCCCCTTTTAAATTCGAATTTAGTTATCAGACGAGGCGGAACGGGACAAATCCCGTAAATTAAAGTCTTCCACTCATCCCGTTTATTTCCAATTTTTCCCCGCAACTCCCCGTGTGATAACGTCCTAATAAGTTTAGCTTTGATATTTTGATATTTAAATATTTTGTTCCCTAAACAAAGTCTGAAGCTTTAAGAAACTTTAATTCCCAACACAAACTTTACAAGAGCTATTCAAGGCACTGACCCTCTTTTCGATTGTAGGGCTTAAAATCTTGGATGGTTTCTCTGAAGTTTGGACTAAAATCCAGAGTGCATTCTCCATGCCATTGAAATGGAAGGTGCTATCCACAGCTGCTTAAATATTCCTATCACATTTTTGGGAGGCTGTGTTCCAGATCTTTCATTTCTTCTTCTCTTCTATCAGATCACCTCCTTTAACCTTCTTTACATTCTGATTTTTCACTGGAAGCAAAGATAACTAAATTGAGGCTTTCCTACCTTAGACATACCATGAGACTATGAGACTCATTGGAAAAAATGATAATGCTTGGTCAAGTGGGAACAGTGTTAAGAGGGAGACCATGGGCGTTTTCAAACGCATGGGTCTAAAGCCGCCTGGAAGCAATCAGGAGCCATTCCGGCGGTGAAAACAGCAGCCTTCGGAATGGCTCCTGATTGCTTCCGGCAGCAGCAACTCTAATTCCTTTTAAGAAAAGGAATTACAAACACCGGGGATGATGCCGGCCAGCGCTGGGGATGGCGCTGGATGGGGCGGGGCGGAGGCGAGGCTTGCTGTGACGTCGTGTGAACACGCGCAGCAAGCCCCGGACTGACGCAGGATAGTGCCGGGGATGGCGCTGGGCTTGCTGCGACGTTGTGTGAAAAATTTGCCAAAGGAGTCGGAGTGGGGCCGGACGGAGGTAGGATTGCGTCTTCCTAAAGCCCCGTGTGAAAACGTCCCATGTATGTGTATTAATTTACTAAAGGAAACCATGGTTGCCCTGAGTCTGTAAGACCAGAGCACAGCAACTGAGGACTAGTTCTCTTGAAGATCTCTTATTCTTTGGGTCATTGTAAGCTGAAATTGACTTGATGGCAAATATCAACAACAAACCTTCCAACTCTCAATCCTTCAGTGATATACCTTAATTTGCCTTCAGTTCCTCTTCTGCTTATTTCACTGCCCACCTACTGCCTCTTGCTTTGGTCCTACTTCTGCCAATTTTCTCTGGATCACTTTGTTCTCTCCCCAGCTCTCCCACCCACAGTCTTCTGTGTCTGCCTCTGCTCACCTCTGACATTCGTGTAATGTTCACTGTCTCCATTCCTGCATTTGAGCCTCAGAGCAATGCTAGTTCAATATGTGCTTATGATGCACTTCACTCCTCTTGCCCTGCTTGGCATTACCAGCTTCCATTTGAAAAGGGCAAAATGTTTATTGGGAAGCCAGAAACACAGATGGTCTAAGGCTTGTATATGTTTCTTGTCTGTAACTGTGACTGCAATAAATTCCCCTCCCTGCACTAGTTTTCCCTCAGTTGTTCAGTAAATCTTCAAATATCTATACATCTATAAATATGTTCACTTCATTTGGCATTTTCCCCCCTATCACTTTGATTTATAAAGTAATATACATTGTTCCTGTCAACCCTGAAGACCCCCTCCTTCCCCAGCGACCCCAAATATCCAGAGGGCTAGAAGTAATAAATTGAATGACTGAATATTACGTATTGGTTGATCTGGCCTGACACCATTTTTGCTTTTTTAGAAAATATTAAGTGGGAAAATATCTAAGAACTCTGAATGTAAATATCAGCTCAATCCCATATCTCTCATGTAGTTCTTGGGCACATTTTGTTCAGAATGTGTATATGTTAAATTCTTTCCCCTCTGGCTTTTGTCTTTTTTCCCTCTTTATAATTCTTATGCTTCTTGACTTCATTTTCTCTTGAGCCAACTTGCTCTGTCAGTCCCATACAATCTGCTTTTCTTTTTTAAAAAATAGTCTCCTTCCTACCTTCCTTTCTCTCTCTCTCTCCCTCCTCTTCCTCCCACTCTCTGTTTTTCTTCTGATATGATGGTTTAGTACTTTAGTTCTAGCATCATTCATGGCCATTGTACAAGTTACAGGTGTTTGGTTATCAATCTGGTGTATGGTTATCAATCATGTGACCTTCAGATATTGAAAAAAAATTAATACTGTTCCCAGAATCTTCCAATTTACAACTTGGAGCTATGGTCCAAAAAAGGAATTTTTGCCAGATGTTGGAGAGCTCTAGCTTTGCTCAACTGAATTAAATTAGTTGGCTCAACTGAGACTGCATTGCCCAAGTGCATTGGCTCAGGTACTTATGTATAATGGAATGTTTATGAATATCCGTTTGCTCAGAATTTCTTTTTCATCTGAATGTAGACAAGGCCTAGGGATAAACAGGGTTCTTGGTATGAAGAGAACCAGAGAAAGAAGGCTACCCACTTTGTAGTCAAGTGTTGCACGAACACAAGTGTATGTGTTTGTGTGGAAAAGAGACAGAGAAAGGGCAGTGTTACATCGTGTACCGTATTTTCTGGCGTATAAGACGACCCGCGTATAAGACGACCCCCCCCCATTTTCCCAGTCAAAATACAGAGTTTTAGCACCTCTATCCTCATTATCCTTATATCCGGCGTATAAGACGACCCCCCCCCACTTTAGCCACAGATCTTGCAGGTAAAAAATTAGTCTTATACGCAGGAAAATAAGGTATCTAAAAAGTGAAGAGTGTATGCAGAACATTTTGTTCTTCTTTTTCTTCTTCTTTTTCATCTTCTTCATGTTTCTCTTCTCCTTCTTTTTAAATAGAGTTTTGCATCAGTTATAGTAAATGTAATGCATGGAACAACATGGCATCCTAGAAACTCCGTATTAAGATGGCTTTACTGTTTAAGAGTTCCAGCTCACACAGCTCAAGGATGCCACCACCACCACCACCCTTCTCCAATAAGAAGGATTCCAGAACTTTGCAATAAGGAGAACATCATAGACTTTTGAATTACTAAGGAAGGTCAAGGAAGTAAGTGCAAAGGCAGGCTTATGCAGAATATAAAGAAAACAAAAATAATTACCACGAGGGATGTACACAGATTCAACCTAGATAATGAAGAAATTGAAATTGTTAAAGATTTCACTTACCTTGGATCAAACATTGATCAGATTGATCAGGCAAGAAATACTAAGACTAGGAACAGGAAGAACAGCAATGAAAGAACTAGACAATATAATAATAATAATAATAATAATAATAATAATAATAATAATAATAATATGGTTATTTATATATCCCGCCTCTCCCTGCGGATCGATGCGGGAATACAAAGGTAAAGATTACAACAAGCTGAAACATAACAATAAAACCCAACAAATAAAAATGACAAAGACAAAAACACAGCAACAGTAATTAATACAATTTAATTATAAAAATTGCAATAAAATTGCAAAAATATTATTAACTATTAAAAATTAAAATAACAATAAAATAACAAATACAAATCTATGCTGCGGGTGGTGAATGTTCTTTCTTCACCTGGGAGGTCCTTAATCTCATGTTCAATTAGGGAGATCAGATGGGTAAGCCCGCCGGAAAATCCTAAAGCAGTGATGGTGAACCTTTTAGGGGCTGACTGCCCAAAATAAAAGGGGCAGACTTCTGCCCTCCAAGGGTGGGACTTCTTGGGCGGAACATCTCCCCTTCATGCCCTCCCAGGCCTTTGGCTGCCTCTCCAGAAACAGTGAAGGCCCAGGGCAAGGGGGAAAGAAGAGGAACAGGTGTGCACCTGTTCCTCCTCCTCCTTCCCCCACAACTGTTCCCAGCCTTCAGCTGCCTCTAGAGAGGCAGCTGAAGGCTGGGAACAGTTGTGGGGGAAGGAGGAGGAGGAACAGGTGCACACCTAGCAGAGGGATGAACTTAGACAACGGCTTCAAGGCACACTATATATATATTAATACAAGAGTCCTCACTATTGCACATATAATAAAAATAATCATCTCAGAAAGAGTTTCGAACCTAGAGAAACTGACTTTTGATGAGGAGACTTATTGCTTTCACATATCAACACTAACTGACCACTGTAAAGATCTGAAAGACCTATATCACCTCACCCAGTCCTTTAAAAAATTAGGGCAAGGGACATGATTTGCATCTTTCTGAATCCTGTTAAATTCTGCCCTACTCCCACAACTGTATAAATATGCTTTATATCCTAAGACTTTAATATCACTCTGTACTGCGTCTGAATTAGTGGATTTATATCCACAAAAACTTATGCTAAATTTAAAAAAACAAAACAGTTGTTCTTATAGGTGCTGCCACATCCTTTTTTTCTCCCCCTCCTTTCCTCTTTTTAATCTTCATCTGATAATGTGACTTAGCAAGATGCTAGACCAAGTTGTTCCCAAATGAAGGAAATTTTATTATGCCTACAAAAGGCACCATACACTTGTGAAGCAGATGGTAAATAACGTTATCACAAGAATATGGGTAGTTTAACTTGAAGTAGGTAAGCACAGTCACCTGTATCAGATCAGATCCATTACAGTCATAGTTAAGCAAATAAACGCAAGCTAGCCTCTTCCTGGCTTCTCCTTATTCAGAGCTTGGGAAAAAGAGTCCTCCCTGTGCTTCCACCTCCTGATAAAATATAATTAATGTTTTGATCTCCTGTTCAGCTGGTCTACCCCCAGTCTTTCTGACTGACTCACTAACTCTTCGGACAGTGACCTCATTCTCAGTCTCAAGGTATTAATCTTTTCCAAGCATTGTATCAAGTTGCAAGGCAAGATATATGAGTCCGTAGTACAGTATCTACATAACATAATGCTAGGTAATAAAATATTGTGCTGCAAGCAAATGGCCAGACACAAAGCTTTTAGCCAGCTATGATCACAGATGGTGTCATGGTGAAAAGGGACAGAAACGTTTGAGTAGTCCTAGAGGATGTTACTCACCTCCAGAATTTGGGTTCCTCATACCTGTATCAGGTGCTGGTACAGTCTCTATTCTATTTGATGTAATGAGCCAGTATAGGTTCCTTTTTTGCTATGCTTACCCATTTTATATCATGGATTCCTTACCCCCAAGGGCAGCCTTGCCATCACAGAAGGATCCAGAAAAAGACACTCAATAGGACCATTAAGTGTGAAGTCGTAGGCTTTCATGGCCGGTATCCATAGTTTTTGTGGGGTTTTTTGGGCTGTGTGGCCATGTTCTAGAAGAGTTTCTTTCTGATGTTTCATCAGCATCTGTGGCTAGCATCTTCAGAGAAGATGCTAGCGAAACGTCAGAAAGAAACTCTTCTAGAACATGGCCACACAGCCCGAAAAACCCACAAAAACTATGGACCATTAAGTGTTTGGGAGTTTTAAGATTAGGCTAAATATGACTGTGAATATAATGGAGGTACATGAAATAATGGAGGGTGTGGTTTGAAGGAGGTTTATATTTCTCTTTCCTAGTATACTAGAATTTGAGAGTGCCTACTGACATTGATTGATAGGAAATGTGGGAAAGATTAAAAGAAAGTATTTCTTCAAAGCACAATTCACATGGGATTTGATGCTATAAGATGTAGCCATAGCTCAGTGGTAGATCAACTCAATTTTATGCAAGAGTTCAGTCTTGAGCAACTCTGGGTATAGGTGGACTGCTGGTTCACAGACAATGTGGAAAGAAACAAATCTGGTACAATTTTCATGTGTCTTTATGCATTTGAGGAGCTTATTGCATGGTCTGAGAGCCAGTGTGGTGCAGTGGTTTGAGTGTTGGACTACAACTCTGGAGGTCAGGGTTTGATCCTCTGATCACCTGTGGAAATCCACTGGGCCACCCTTGGTCCAGGTTTAGAGGGAGAGAAGATCTGCTGGACTTACTCTCCTTCCCCACCACCATTCCCTTCTCCTTTTGTGTCTTGTCTTTTTAGATTGTAAGCCTGAGGGCAGGGAAATGTCTAATTAATCATTTGTAAGCTGCTCTGATAGCTTTTTGGCTGAAGAGTGGGGTATAAATACATCATCATCATCATCATCATAGGATCACCATAGAATTGCTATAGGTTGGAAATGATTTGAAGGCACACAACAACAACTGCATGGTTTCGGGGCAAAAATCACCCGAAAATCATGCTGATTTATTAAAATGGGGTTGGGGCTTGGCAGGACTGTTAAGCAACTTTAGGTGCCACAGAAGTGAGCTCTGGTCTAATTTAATAGGACATTGGTGAGAACCCTCCTTCAGACAAAGGACCAACTTGGAGATTATGGAGGACCACATTCCAGTGATGGTCAGAGCCACAGAAAGAAGGAGTGAGGCCAAAAATACAGTGAGCCCTTGCTATCCATTGGGGTTTGGTTCCAGAACTCCCTGTGGATACCAAAATTTGTGGATGCTCAAGTCCCATTAAATACAATGGTGTAGGAAAATGGTCTCCCCTACGTAAAATGGCAAAATCAAAGTTTACTCTTTGGAATTTAAAAAATATATATATTTTCAAGCCATGGATGGTTGAATCCATGGATGCCAAATCCATGGAAATGGAGAGCCCACTGTGCTAACATAGGAGTTTATCACACGGGGGAAATCCCATGCAGAAATGGGGTTTTAAATTAAAAAAACCCTGCAAAAGTGGGCAGATTTTCAGACAACGTCGCTGTTAAAATGGGGTTAACCCAAATGGAAAGTAGTCAGAAACTGCTTCTTTTTACTTTCGGAAAATCCCGAAAGTAAAAAGAAGCAGTTTTTGACTACTTTCCTTTTGGGTTAACCCCATTTTAACAGCAATGTATGGGAAAATCTGCCTGCTTTTGTGGGTTTCCCCCACCTTTTAAATCCTGTGATAAACTCCATAGGTTAGATACATTTTTTATTGCAAGTAAGGGTGAGGCATTCCAGCATTTCAGAATAGGAGAAAGTTTTTTGCAAAAGCTTGTAAATCACTAAATCATGATGTCATGTGAGCATGTGAGCCTCTGGGCTGCCCAGAAGGCCAGATTTGACACCAGACTCTTTGTACCTTCCAACCATCTTGATTTGGCATTGGCAATCTGGATTAATCCTCTTTCATTCCACTTTTTGGGCTGCTTTAAAAGTGTCCCAATTTCTATCTCCTCTTCCTACTTTCCCCCTTTGTTTATTGCACTTGTTTCAAACTGAGTTCAAAGTGAAAAAGTGATTTTCACTCCATTAACAGCAAGAAGGAAATGAGAGGAGGTGGTGGTATCTTGCCCTTCTCAGTAGGTTCAGGCAAAAGCAAACTGCTGCAGCCTCTCTTAGCATGTATATTCTTCCTCATAAATAACTTTTGCCACCTTGACCACACTGTGATGCCACTTGGCCACACATGTTCCAGTTTTCCTCTGTGAAATGTTGAAGGGTGTGAGTCTGAGGTTTTCCACCTGTATGAGGAAGCTTTTTAAGTTCTTATAGCAGTCACCCTGTCTGAGAGTGCTGGGTTCCTGGATGTCTTGGTCAGCAGATAAGTGCTTTGTAAAGCTGTCTTTTTCTCAAGTGTCTGGAGCATGTATACTTTGGACAGTTCCTACAAAAAAAAATGTATGGTGGGACTTAACAGCATATCCATTCTGCAAATTAGTGATACTGGGGATTGGAGTCCTGGGTGCCAAACTAGGCAAGTCCGAATCTGCTGCTTTCTGTGTCCTATTCTCATCAGTAGGAAAGAGAAGGTTGTTTGCCAGCTAAGTTGATTGATAACTTTGGACACAGCAAACCCTGTGAATTCCACACTGTAGGAGAAAATGGCGAAGATATCATGAGAAGGCTGAGTCATTTGAAGAAAAGTAAAAAGAAAAAAAATATTGCGCAGCATTGCTGTGCAGAACGTTCAAAGCTGTTTTCCCCAGATGAATTCCATTTGTCAGAGCGCCATTAGAAATCACAGCTACCAAAGGCACATTGCTACAAATATTCCAATGTGCTGAAGCAATTTACCAATGGATTTGCACTTGCTGAACCTCAGTCATTATGAATTATTCAACATGTGGCATCCAGAATGTAACACAGAATGGAAAGTTCCAACTACAGTGGAATTAATGTATACATATTTTCTTGCTGCTGTTAGAGGGTTATGGAGGGCATGTGGAGGAGAAGTCTTGTTGAGTTCCATCTATTTGCAAAATGGCCAAAAAAAAGGGTAAAAAGAGCAAGAGGCTCTTTATAAAATATTGCAACATAAACTTTTGTACAATGTAATCCATTCTGACAGGTGTGAAATGTAAGATGTAATGACAAATCCTCCACCCAACAGTTTGTGGTTGCAGGAAAATCAGAGCCTAGAAATGCTGACAAAAGGACCTGTCATAAGTTCCTTTTTTGGCAACAAGGTTCAGAAGTAACTTGAGTGAGAGACAGATACTCATAATGAGTTCTTTTTACAGTAACAAGAGTGAAGCAAAGTTACATCAAATTGCAAAGTACTGCAGCGCAAAGGAAACTGTAATGAGTTTTTTTTAAAATAACAAGGGTGCAACAGTGTTACATCCCAAAAGTAACTCTGTGAACAAGAATGACGCTGCTTCTGAATTAATACTATATAAACTCAACTATAAATCAACCTCAAGGGCAGGTTTGGAGGCCAAAATTACAGATTTTTTTTAATTTATTTTTTTATTAACATTAAAAAATAAAAAGAAACCAACATATAGACATAACATACATAACATATATGACAAAATTACAGATTTTGATATGACCCGTGAATAAGTCTAGGGTAAAATGCAGGGGCATGTGACAAAGGATGTAAAGGACAAAACAAAGGAAAACAATGCCAAAGAACTTACAAAATCCCAGCAGGCATAAATAACTATTTGTGCTCATACTAAAGGCTGGTTGGATGAAAGCGTAGAAATGGGCCAGTGCTTCCAGGGCAGATTAAACTTTTTTCTTTCACCATATATGAGGTAAAGTACAGTACTTACACTGACCTGTGAATAAGTCGACTCAAATTTTTTGGGTCAGTTTTTTAACCTACCGTAAATTTCTAGATTTATACATGAGTATATACAGTGAATTGTGCATTTTGGTTGATTTTAAAAGTGATAGTCTCTCTGCTGTTGGAAACAGAATATTAAGTAGATGGCCCTCTGGTTTTGCTGTTGAGAAATGGGATGTTTGGGAATTTGATGTATGTATTTTCTTTTATTGTAAGCCGCTTGGATTGATTTCATTAAGCGGGATATAAATAAATTTTATTATTTATTATTTATTATGGTTTTGAATCACAGGGACTCTTCTTTTGTGCTTGTACAGACATTAGCAGGTGATCCAGAGACAGGCAGGTTTCAGGTCTGGCATACTTTCTATCAGCCTGAGTTTTGACTGTGTTGTTGGGTATAATTGTTCTTAGACACTGTTGGGAACTCTAACCCAGGTAACACAGTGGTTAACTTCTCCTTTCTGTATCACATCAACAACATCCATTAAGGTTATTGTGGTGTAGAAGGTATTTTTTTAGCACCACTTGGGAAAATTCCCCACCTTGCAAGAAAAGAGAAATTGTAGGTGATGCCTGCATTGCTGTTGCCCTTGCACTCCTTTTACTCAGTTCTGTTCCATTTCTTTCTGGTTTAGGGATTATTCAGATGGTGAAAATAATCCTGGATGAATCTGGGTTGTATCACTCTTGTTCACATGCATCTTGTTCACATGCATTTCTTTCTGGCTCAGGGATTATTCAGATGGTGAAAATAATCCAGGATGAATCTGAGTTGTATCACTCTTATTCACATGCATCCTGAATGGACCCAATTAAGGGTTTGTTTTTGTTTTTGTTGTTTTTTTGGAGGAGGTGCCAAAAAATCCACTTACCCCGAGATAATTGATATCAAGGTATTTTCTGAGTTTTTAAAAAAGATTTGCATTGTCAGCAGTATGACTAACCAATCCGAATAGACCCGAATAGACTCAGGATAAAACTTTGCATGTCTTGAATGTGTTTTCAATACATTCGCATCGTTAACAGTCCTGCGGTTGAGAAAGCACCATCCCTTTCCCAGTAGAACATCTGCTGCTGAGGTGGAAAGAGGGAAAGAGAGAAGAAAATGGGGGAGAGAAAAAGGGATTCTGACCCCCTCAAGTGGTGGGAAAGGAGCCTCTGTTCAACTGAGGGGTGCCAGTGGGTACGGAGACAAGAGAAGGGTGTCCACATGTGTGAGCAACCAAACTCACAGAGATGCAGTTTGTGGAGAGATACAGTTCCATAGTGTGGATATCAAACCTGGGATATGTGAGTGAGGTTATTAGCATTGTTCCGGGAAAAAAAGACAATGTCTGAATGACCCCTAGTTTACTACCTACAGGCTAATAAATATCAATCACTTTGCAGGGATCTGAAGCTGGACAATGTACTGCTAGATCACGACGGCCATTGCAAGCTGGCAGATTTTGGAATGTGTAAAGAAGGCATCCATGATGGGACCACCACAGCAACCTTCTGTGGAACACCTGACTATATTGCCCCAGAGGTACAGGAATGATTTCATCATCATCATCATCATCATCATTTCTTATACCCCGCCTTTTGCCTTGGCAATCATCTGTCTCACAGTTACTTTTCAGACCCTCACTTTCCTATCAGTAAAATACAACCAAATCCACAAAAGAGAGATGCCTTTATTGGCCAAATAAAATGGAGAAAATACATAATGCAAGCATTTCCTGCATTTTGGTTGGCTAATAAAGGGATCCCTCCTTTCTGGATTTTAGGTTTTGTTGTACTTGGTGCATGGCCAACATCACCACCCCTTAATATGTTTCCTGGATTTCCTATCCGTGTATGTCATAAAACAGAATGGCAAGGGAGGTTGTGGAATCGCCTTGCTCCTGAGGGCAGAATAAATCAGGAACATTTGCGTAATTTGAATTGCATCATTAACACAATATTTAATTTTGTATGATACAGCATTAAGTTATATGTTTGCACAAAGTTCATAGAGTTGTCACAAACTTGTGAACAGAGCGTGGAAAAGTTACATTTTGAGAACCAGAACTCTGAGAGTCTCCCAGCCCAGCATGGTCATTGGCTGGGGTATTTGGGATGTATTGATCTAAAAATTAAATATCCTAAGCACTGCTTGTTATGACCATACACACACACACACACACACACACACACACACAGCAATGCTGACTTGAAGATTCTGGAAGTGTAGCCAAATAAAATAACTTTCTTTAGCCCTGCTTGATCCTTTTCTGTACACGATAGGGAAGTTGTATGCCCATGGGGCACTTGTTTTGAGCATGAAGTGCCATACTGGCGTGTGCAGAATGCACATGACCTGCATGCACAGGTAATGGAGTATTTGCTTTCCACCTCTACAAGTGGAAATTCATCATGCATAGTCACCTTTGCTTTGTTTTCCACCTCTACACATGAAAATTCAACAAATGGTGACCCTGCAAATCTGAAAAAGCCTTAAATTTTACATTATTCATTTGGACTGGAGACTACTGTGCATGAGTTGACATGAAACTTTTATCAGTGGTGTTTGATCTGTGATACTATTTTTTTTATTTGCATTTGATACAGGCAAGTCATCATTTGATGTTGCAGTGAAGACCTGACAGGAATTCTGAGTAGCTGGGCAGTGTTATTGATTTGGTCCTTTCATTTCATTGCAGATTTTGCAGGAGATGCTGTACGGTGCTGATGTTGACTGGTGGGCAATGGGAGTCCTACTCTATGAAATGCTTTGTGGCCATGCTCCTTTTGAAGCCGAAAATGAAGACGACCTCTTTGAGGCCATCCTTAATGACGAAATTGTCTACCCTACTTGGCTCCAGGAAGATGCAGTGGCAATCCTGAAAGCTGTATGTATTCCTCTGGGTTTGACACATTGACTTCTTATTTCCATCAAAGAATCATAGAATCATAATGTTGGAATTATGAATCCAACTAACTGCTCAGTGCAGGCTCTCCAGGTAGAGCATCCCCAGTAGGTAGTTGTCCAGCTTCTTTTTAAAAACTGCCCAAAGAGAGAGTCCCCACCACCTTTCTAAGCAATTGGTTCTGTTGCTGTACTGCTCTCAATATCAAGAAGTTCCTTCTAATGTTCAGTCAAAACCTACCATCCCATAACTTCAAACTATTACCTGTCCTTGCCATCTGGGGTAGCAGAGAACAAGTCTGCCCCTTCAACTCTGTATTTAAAGAGTCCAATAATGGTCTTCTCTCAGTCTTCTCTTCCAAGCTGAACATGCCCAACTTCCTCAATCTTTCCTCATATGTTTTGTTCTCCATACCCCGTATCATCCTCATTGTCCTTCTTTGAACCTGCTCCAACTTGTCTATATCCTTCTTAAAATAGGCACCCAGAACTGAATGTGGTACTCCAGATGAGGTCTCACCAGTGCACAATATAGTGGGAATATTACTTCCCTAGGCTTAGAAACTAAGCATTTGCCTTCTTTGCTGTCGCATCACACTGTTGGCTCATGTTCAACCAGCTCATTAAAGAAATAGAGAAGTGAATAACCAGAAAAGTTGAAAAGGATCCTTAGTGACTAGCTATTCTCCTCTACCTCATAATGGGGGGCATGACAGATGTATATGAAATTATGTTTGGTGTGGAGAAAATGGAAAGGGAGACATTTCCTCCCTCTCTCGTAACACTGTTTCATCTGATGGCATCCAGTTAAGTCAAATAATAGAAGTTTACAGATAGATAAAAGGAAATATTTATTTATATAGTTAAAAAAGGAAATTTACTATCAGAAGAGGTAATAATGTCCACCAATGGATGGCTTTTAAAGGGCATTATAAATTAATAGAAGCTATTGTGGAGACAAAGCACCAGGTCCTATCTGATCTTGGAAGCTAAGAAGGGTCAACCCTGGTTGGTACTTGGATGGGAGACCACCAAAGACTAGGTAGGCTATATTTCTGAGGAAGAAACTGGCACAATCACCTCTGAGTATTCTTTGTCTAAGAAAACCCTATGAAATTCATAGGGTTGCCATCAGTCGATAGATGACTTGAAGGCACATACACGTCCATACATACATAAACAATGTGGAGACATCATGACCAGTAGCCAATGATAGTCTTGTCTTCCACCAGTGGTTTTCAGTGCAGGAAGTTTAGTGACGGCATAGTGCCGTGGTGTGTATATTGGACTAAGACTCTGGAGTCTAGGGTCCAAATTCCATGAGAACTCACTGGGAAAGTCACACTCTCTCAGCCTCAGATGGTCGGAATGTCAACCCCCCCTCTGGAGAAACTTGCCAAGAAAACCCCATGATAGGGTTACCTTAGGGTCGCCATAAGTTGTAAAGGACTTGAAGCCACATGAAAACAACAAACGATGGACAAATATCATTAAAAACATTTGGCTGGCATCCTGTTAGTTACAATGTCCTAAATTAAATTTAGGATATCATAACTCCTTTGTATCCTCATTCATAGTTGCAATGTCCTAAATTAGTTACAGTGTTCTAAATTAGACTTAGGACATCATAATTCCTTTGTATCCTCATTCACTCCTTTGTATCCCTATCATGGCACTATTGTCATGACTGCAAATGACCCTGAAACCCACCTAAAACCAGTCAGCTATCTGGAGTAACAGAGGTCTGCGCTGCTGCTGCTGAACAGAGTGCTGCAGGAGAACACGTCCAGCCCCTTCCCACTAATGATGGAGTTATCTGACAAAACTCGTCATAGGCAATTTCTTTATTCCTATCAAGAGGCAATGCAGACAGCGAAGAAGTCTTTCTCCTCTGCCCATATTGCATCTGCGGAATCTCGTCCGGCAGAACTGTTTAGGGTGGTAAGGGAACTGTCATAGGCTCCACCTGTGCAGAACTCTTTACTTAACCCAACAACAGCCTGTGTGATGCTTTTAACATCTACTTCACAGATAAAATCTCTCAGATAAGAGCCGACTTAGATGCCAGGATTATAACAGAAGTGACTGAGGAGGTGTCCAGTAAACTCATTTATGAGATTAAACTGGATCAATTTGAGTTAGTGAGTACCGATGATGTGGACAAGATCCTTGGAAAAGTAAGGAGGAGGATGTGCTCTCTCGATTCCTGCCCATCTTGGCTGGTTGTCCAGGAGGGTGATGCATTGATGACCTTCCTCAAGAGAGTCATCAACGCATCCCTTAGGGAGGGAGTTGTTCCGTCAAGTCTAAAGGAGGCGGCCGTTAGACCACTCCTGAAGAAACCTTCCCTGGACCCCCTGGACATGAAAAACTACAGACCAGTCTCACACTTACCATTCTTGAGCAAGGGGATCGAGAGAGCCGTCGCCTTCTAACTCCAAACAATCTTGGATGAAACCGATTTTCTAGATCCATTTCAAACCGGCTTCAGGCCTGGATATGGGGTGGAGATGGCCATGGTTGCTCTGGTAGATGACCTTCACCTTAGCACCAACAGGGGAAGCATGACCCAGTTGGTGGTTTTGGACCTCTCAGCGGCTTTCGATACCATAGATCACAACATCCTCTTGGAGTGCCTGAGAGAATTGGGAGTGGGAGGCACTGCTCTTCAGTGGTTCCGCTCCTTTCTCTCGGGCAGGTTCCAGAGGTGTCACTTGGGGACAGCTGCTCATCAAAAACAGAGCTAAAATATGGCGTTCC
>CM034701.1:10751554-10766439 GCA_020142125.1 Phrynosoma platyrhinos
TGCTCTGGTAACCTCACGACTCAACTTCTGCAATGCACTCTACATGAGTCTACCCTTAGACCTAACTCGGAAACTGCAATTAATACAAAATATGGCAGCCAGGCTGATCACTGGAACATCACGGAGTGATCATATTACTCTGGTTTTAAAATCTCTGCACTGGCTGCCAGTTAGTTTCTGGGCACAGTATAAGGTGTTGGTATTAACCTTTAAAGCCCTACATGGCCTGGGCCCATCTTACCTAGGGAATCGCCTGTCTCCATATAATCCACCCCGTGCCCTCAGGTCCTCTGGGAGGAAGTTGCTTCAACCAATAAGAACTAGATTGGCAACAACCTCCCAGAGGACTTTCTCTGCCACGGCCCCTAGACTGTGGAATGCCCTGCCGGAGGAGATCCGTCAGATAACCAACTTAGATGGCTTTAAAAAGCCATCAAGACGGATCTCTTCCGGCAGGCGTTCCCAGAATGATACTTTCCACAATCTCTCCCCTGCCATTCGATCACTCTTTTATAATCAGAGTGCCCTGTCTAATTGTATTAGATTTGTAATTTTGTTTTAAGTTAAATTTTAATGTTGTTATGGATTTAATATATTTGTAAGGGGGGTGATATGGCTTTTGTATTGTATGGGATTGTATTTTTAAATTGTAAGCCGCCTTGATAGCCTTGGCTAAAGGCGGGATATAAATAAAATTTTATTATTATTATATTATTATTAAAATACATCTATGACATTGTGGGCTACTAGTTTGCTGCACAATCTCGGACAATTATTTTTATTTTATTTATCTCGCTTGTATTCTGCTGATCCTCCACCATACTTGCTGCAAAGAGGAAGAGTAGCACAATGGGGCTTTGGTATTCATTGGGTTTTGGTTCCAGGATCCCTTGTGGATAGCAAAATCTATGGATGCTCTAGTCCCATTAAACACAATGGCATAGTAAAATGTGTCCTTTATATAAAATGGCAAAATCAAGTTTTGTTTTTTGAAATTTATATTTTAAAAAAATATTTTCATGCTGTGGATGGTTGAAACTGTGGATAAAGAATCTGTGGATACGGAGGGCTGACTGTATGTAGGTATGTTTCCCTTATTTTATCTTCACAGTACTCCTGTTGTGACTGATTCACGGTCACACAATGCACCTGCTTTAACTGCCATGTCTCAGTGCTATGGAATTCTAGGATTTTTAGTTTTGTGAGAAGCCAGAGAGCTCTGGTGCCACAACAAACTACAAATCCCATGATTCCATATGATGGAATCATGGTAGGTAAAGCACTATCAAACTGCATTATTTTTGAGATTCAGATATGTGCTTATTCTAACTAAGCCACCTTTTTCCCTGGCTGTAGAGTTTTATCTAGGTCAAATCTGAAGGATTAAAATAACAAAATCAGAAATTCAGACAGGCCAGTTTCAAATCACTGCAGGCAGCAACTGCTTTTATGACATTTAGTGTCTCCATACAAATATCAAGAAAACAAAACAGGAAAGGCTGTGTCTGCAATTTTCAGGCTTCTTCTCTTTAGAAATCCCCATGAGAAGGAGTCTGTTTCCTCTTGGGTACTTTTGCCATTTCCTTTTTGGAGCCATATTACTTTCCCAAGACCTTCTTTGGATGGAAGGTCTTGGCAGGTCAGTCCTCTTTATGAAACATTTTTGAGAAAGCAGCTTAGTCAGGAAAACAGCAGTGACCTATACATGCAAGGGGAATAGTTTGAAAAGAAAGGCAAACTTTTTTGTCTTCTTGATGGGCATTCTACCCATATTCCTTCTCCACTGTTTTTAATTAAGAAGCTTAGTTGGCTTTTGCAAGACAGATAGTATTTCCATACAATAGGAAAGTCCATCTACTGGGTGAAGAAGAACTGAAAGAGCATTACTCCAGATAAATAGGTAAATCAAACTTCTGACCAGGGTTAATTCCTGCTCCTGAGTTGTAGTCCAACACTCAAACCACTATACCGTACTGGCCCATTTTCACAGAATAGCTGATAGTTAAAGTAACTTTCACAGAATAGGTTACAGCTATTTTACAGGGCCATTTTTCTGAAAAGCTGTGTATTTTATTCTGTGCCAATCTAAAAAAATGAGATAAAGGTTTTCAATTAGTTAAGTCTGTTACACCCATTTCAGAGGAGTGAGGTGCAAAAGAATAGTTTAAAACAATCCATTGCAATTGGATTAAAGTAAGTAAAAGTATTATTAAAATCCAGCCTAGCTGCTAATGCAGCTCCAGCTGCTCAGGTCCTGGCCACAGGACTACATGTTGTCCAGATTGTTTTCTAACATGCTAATAATATCTGCCTTTAATAGTTTTCCCTCTCGCCTTAATTTAAAAAAAATATTGTATGCAATACACAATTTCACTGAATTCAATAAGGCTTCTTTTGTCTGCTCAGACAGATGCTTCAGGCTGAGCTTGGAGACAGCTCTTTTTCACTTGTTTAGTCAGTTTAAGGAATTCCTATATTAAATAATAAAAGCAGCATCTTTGGAAATGAGTCAGCCATTTCTCCTGAGCATAAAATTGTTGTCAATATGTAACAGGGGGATTGGGTATTAGTCCTTGGTATCTGCTGAGGTTTGGTTCCAAGAACCACCTGGATACCAAAATCCATGGATGCTCAAGTCCAGTTAAATACAATGGCATAGTAAAATGAGAGAGCCAACATGATATATTCGTTTGAGTGTCAGACTATGACTCTGGAGGCCAAGGTTCAAATCCTGGCTCAGCCACAAAACCTACTAGGTGACCTTGGACAAGTCACACTCTCTCAGCCTCAGAGGATGGCAATGGCAGACCCTTCTGAAGAAACTTGCCAAGAAATCCCAAGGTAGGTTCACTTTAGGGTCACTTGAGGGCACACAACAACAAGTAAAATGGTGTCCTTTATATAAAATAGCAAAATCAAGTACTAAACTCCCATCTCAGCATTTTCCAATAAACCCATAACATCTATAAATAACTCTTTTGCATACCTCAAACATACTACATACATAATACAACAACCCAACAACTGATGACTATACCACATTCTGACAATAGCCCCAATATAGGGCAGGACTTCAGGCCCCCATACTGGGAACATCCCATATAAAATAGGGACCTTATCCCACGCTGCTCTCAAAAGTGGCAAGAAAGCGATATGAGCATCATTCCAGTACTATAGCGCTAGTATAAATATGGCGCTAGCGCTATAATAGCGCTATGGATCAGCTTGCGCTATTGCAATGCCCGCTGAAACCGACATTCAAAAGAATGTGAATGATGCTGCATTCCGAGCGGTTTCTTGCTGGATTCTGAGCGACGTCGTGTAATCACACGGAAAAATATAGCGCTATAGCGTCTGATTCTTAGCGGATTCTGAGCGATGTCGTGTAATCACGCGGGAATGTATAGCGCTATAGCGCCTGATTCTTAGTGGATTCTTGCTGCTTTTGGCCCCGTGTGATAAGGCCCTAGGACTCTTGGGGGACCATCCTGATGCTTTTCTCAAGGCCAGCCACATTGTCTTCTTCCAGAATGCTCTAGTCAACATAAATCAAGGTGAGATGCACAAATATTTGCACACAGTTTTACTGCAATATAAATAGGAAATATGTGTGAAAACACTCTGCTTTTTCCCCTATCCAACAAAACAGAAGATTGAAGATGGTGTACCTCATCTTTGATGAAAGATGGAGTAACAGACAAAATCTTGCAATGTAGCTGCTTCTTTCTTGTACTTGCTATTCTTTGGAAACTTTATTTGATCTCTCCAGCCTTTTTTGTTCTCTACATTTACTACCATAATCTCCATGCACCCTCCTGACATGTTAGACTCTAGCCACCATCATCCTCAGCCAGCATGGTAATTCAGCAGTGCTGTCTGAGACTGATAGCAGCTGTTCTCCAGCACATCAGGAGGATTTGGAATTGGGAAAATCTCCTTCTAGGGCAGTGATTCCCAAATTTTTGTCATCCAGACATTTTGGACTTCAGATCCCAGAATCCCCAGCCAGCTTGGTCAACCATCAGGAATTTTGGGAGCTGAAGTTCAAATCATCTGGAGATCCAAACTTTGGGAACTGCTGCTCTAGGGTGTCTTTCTTTTTCTTTTGCTACAAGACCCACACACAGCAGGAACCAAAATTTCTGGCTGTGGATTCCTTGGTGAAGTGATAGTTGCAGCCTGACTGGCTGGCAGAAACTTTTATAAATGAGGCTTTATTGCTGAAGCTATATTTATAGGCAGACATGCATTTCTTTCTTTGTGTGTGAGCAGGGTAGTCATTGCTGGAACCAAGGATATATCTGGATTGGAAGTAATTATATGTGCTTTGGTGTGCACATGACTGGCCCTACCATGAAGCAAAGAGGCAAATGCCTTTGGTGGCAGATTTCTAACGGCAGCAGTGGCCAACCTAACCATTCTCTTCTCTTGAAGAACAGAGATCTGGATCCTGTTAGCAGTCTCAAGTAGAGTAGACCTATTGATTCAGTGGGATTCATCCACTGAAATTGCATAAATCAGTTAATTCAATGAGTTTCGACTGCTTGCGACTACTAATAGGATGTATGGCTTTTGCAACAAAAAATGGAAGCTGCACACACACGCGCGCGCGCGCACACACACACACACACACATGTCATGTTTGGCACACTCAGAACTCAGAAACCAAGATATCATCGTAGTGTAAAAGACTAAAAATTTATTTTGGATTTCAAGACAGAAGTTCCCCACAGACTTGGCTGTGTCAGATCTGATTTCCCCCAAACAATCTACCCTTTATGAATTCCCCTCTTCCAGCCCCTCCTTCCTAAGCTGTGATCCATGGTCTTTGATCTAGATCAGGGGTAGGCAACCTTTTTGAGCCGGGGGCCAGGTTGCTGTCCCTCAGACAAATGGGGGATCGAAGCACCGAAAATAAATAAATAAATATTTTTTTTAAAAAAATTAAAATTAAAAAAATATGCATGCACACTCTCTCAGCCCCAGAAACACCATGGCAAAACCCCTGTGGAGATTTTGCCAAGAAAACCCCAAGAACAAGTAATAACAACAATAATCAGTATCATCATGGCGGGTGGCGGTGGCGGCGGCAGGACCGGCCTGGGGCCGGTCCAAAAGCCTCGGGGGGCTGCATCCGGCCCTCGGGCCTTAGGTTGCCTACCCCTGATCTAGATCAAAGCAATTCTTTAAACTTTCCCTCTTCCTCAATCTCCCCATCTCCATTATCATTTCATCTATCCCAGGAAGGAAGGTGTTCTTCGTTTACCATCAGTGTCCTGCAACAGGAAATAAACAAGACCATAAACTGCAGCCTCTCTGTCCACTGCCTGTTTGGTTCTCATCCTTGCCTCCCCTTCTGATTATACCCTCTTAATCTTTCTTTATTTAGCCATAGTGCTATTTCACCCTATCAATTTATTTCTATATCAACCAACCTATTCCCTTATCATGACAGAAACATATGCCTATGGATATGACTATATATATATGGTGAGAGCTAACATGATATAGTGATTGAGCGCTGGACTACAACTCTGCAGGGTTCAAGTATAGAAACCCACTGGGTGACCTTGGGCAAGTCTCACTCTCTCCACCTCAGAGGATGGCAGTGTAAAACACTCTCTGAAGAAACTTGCCAAGAAAACCCTATGATAGGGTCACCATAAGAAAAAATTGACTTTGAAGTACACAGCAATAACAATATATATCTAAAAATAGAACTTCATTGTGGCCATGCTTCCTTGGGAATTCTGGGAGATGTAATCCAAAACAGCTGTCCAAGTAGGAACAAATATAATGGAATATGCTAATGCAAAGTGAGAAGATAGTCAGCATCTTACAAAATGGCCCATTAAGACATGTAGGTAGAATTTAAAGACATAGCTATGTTAGTCTGGAGAGGCATACAAAAGGATCTTGTAACACCTTTGAGACTGAGACTAACTCAGTCTCCAAGGTGCTACAACAAGGTACCTTTGCATAAGACACTTATCTTAAGTAAATGTATTTAGCTTCAACAGCTACATTTAGCATCCATCTCTAGAAGCAATCTGTGTAGAAGTGTTGGGATGAAAAGGAGACGGCTGTCATTTTCATGTCCCACCTTTGAGTCCTAAAAGATTACCATCTGGCCAGCATTAGAAACAGAATCCTAGGCTAGATAGACCAGCATGTGATCCACAAGGCAGTACCTGCCTTCTGAGACACAATGCTGTGGTAAACTGCTAGAAATCAGCCTTTCCCCATCCTGGTCCCCATATTGCACTGCAACCCACATAATCCCCAGCCAGCATTAGTACAACTAGAACACACCAGGTTGGGGCAGAGGTGGGTGGCCTGCTGACCCCCAAGTCTCACAGGATCCAATGCTCAAAATGTGTTAGGGCTGCACATGTCTCAGGGATACACATATACTACCCACACTTCTCCTCATGTGTGCTTGCATAGACACATACTGAGTCCCCTTTCAGCAGAAGATATTGGTAAAATTACTTTTTGGACTGCCACTTCCACAACCCCCCTGCCAGGATGGGCACATTAGGCATTTCCTAGACTTGGACAAATCATTAGGTTTAAAGAATCGCTTTGATCTAGATCAAAGAGGTTTACAGCTCTCTTCTCTGCAAACTAAGATTACATCTCATACCCATCTTATTCTACTCAGATCTGGGCTGGATCTGATAGCCATCTGATTTTACTGTAGGTACAACTTGCTTCATGTACCCTGTTTCCCAGGAGAATTCAGTTCCTGTCAGTTTGTCAAAAAATTGGGAAAATGGGAGTGCAGAAGAAGGGGCATATGGATTGTATAGCCATGGTTCCTATGGCAGGCTACACAGGTGGCCTTGCTGGGCCACTGGTTTCCCATTCCCATGTCAAGGTCTAAATCCCAAGCCTGCACATTTACAAAGATGAGTGTTGTTCCTTCCATATGAGTATGGTTCCACAAGCTTAACCCATAGGTTTAATACCATTTATGGCAGCACTACGCAAAAGGGTGGTCTATGGAATGGTACCGGTCCACAATGTATTGGCTCCCATACCATGGTGAGTTTACAGGAAAGAAAGAATCAGTTGTAGTCAAGAGACACAAATATCTTGTTGTGCTGAAGCACTTGGGGAAGAAAAAACCTTTGCTGGTCTTCCACATTGGTTAGTTTAAACAGCACTGATTTCAGGGACCTGGGCTTCCCTGCAAAGAATTTTTGGAGATGGTAGGATCCAGGAGGAAGCAAGGACAGCTCATTTTATTTATAGGGACTGGAATTCAGCATGGGACTTGCATCTTAGTAAGTGGACATACGCATACAGGAAATAGAATTGAGTAGCTGAGTACCAGTGTGGTGTAGTGGTTTGAGCACTGGATTACAACCCTGGAGACCAGGGTTTGAATTCCCCACTCAGCCATACAAACCTACTAGTTGGACCATGGGCGAGTCACACACACTCATTCTCAGAGAGCTTACAGCAGAGCTTAGGAAAATGAATACAGAAAGCCCCATGACAGGGTCACTATAAGTTGGAAATGACTTGAAGATACACAACAACATTTTGTTAGTGTCCATACTCACCTAGTGGCTGCCATGACATGACAGCATATAGTCATCTGTTGTGCAGTAGTAGCCATTGGAGTGAATGATGTGCTACAGCCATCATGTGCAATGGGCACCGATGCGCATTGGGCACTCCCAGTGTGCTTTTGGGTACTGGCTAGGAAGTGCCAGAGCATAGCAGGAGTGCCTGATGTGCATCAGAAGTGTCTAGTGCTCAACAGAAGTGCCTGATGAACAGGAATATCCATGGGCGGAGGTTATCAAAACCACCGCATTGTCATAGATGGATCATTTCCTGGTCAAGACTGAACTAAGAGCCACTTCTTGCCCCACTGGGGGTGGTGGGCCTATTAGAATAGTCTGCCCTTTAAGGGTAATGGAACCAATTGGATTCCAGAAAGCCTTGGAGGGTCTAATGGTTGGTAATGCTGGTGACCCTGTCGAAGCTTTGTTTAATACTTGGAATACCAATCTTACCAAGGCTATCGACACGATTGCTCCCAAGCGTCCTTTCCAAATCGGAAGCCATGGTATACAGCAGAGCTTAGGAAAATGAAGTGGGTTGGACAACAACTAGAGCACTCCTGGTGGAAAACTCGACTCTTATCCGACAAGACTCGTCATAGGAATTTTTCTTTGGCCCTATTGAGAGGCAATACGTGCAGCACAGAGATCCTTCTGTTCTGCATGTATTGCATATGCAGAGTCCTGTCCAGCAGAGCTGTTTAGGGTGGTAAGGGAGCTGACGCAGGTTCCACCTGCACAGAACCCGTTGCTTAACCCTACTATGGCCTGCTGTGATGCATTTAACAACTTTTTTGCAGATAAAATGTCTCCGATAAGAGCCAACTTAGACGCCAGTGTTTTGACAGAAACTATTGACAAAGTGTCCAGCAACTCTGTTAACAAAATTATCCTGGATCAGTTCCAATCTGTGAGTACCGATGATGTGGACAATCTCCTTGGCAGAGTGAAGAGAACAACCTACCCTCTCAACCCTTGCCCATCATGGCTGGCCATCCGAGAGGGGATGCACTCACGGACATCATCAATGCATCCCTCAGGGAAGGTTATATTCCATCTTGTTTGAAGGAAGCAGCTGTTAGGCTGCTTCTGAAAAAATCTTCCCTGGCCCCCCTGGATATGAACAACTATAAGCCAGTCTCTTTGTTACCATTTTTGAGCAAGGTAATCGAGAGGGCAAGGTAATCTTCAACTCCAAGCTGTCTTCGATGAAACCAATTATCTAGACTCATTTCAACCTGGCTTTAGGATGGGATTTGGAGTTGAGACTGCCATGGTTACCTTGGCCGATGACCTGCGTCTGAGCATCAACTGGGGTAGTGTGACCCTGTTGGTGTTTTTAGACCTCTCAGCGGCTTTTGATACGATAGATCATGGCATCCTCTTGGATCGCCTGGGTGGGTTAGGAATCGGAGGCACTGAGCTCCAGTGGTTCTGTTCCTTCCTCTTGGGGAGGTCCCAGCGGGTGCTGCTCGGGGACAGTTGCTCTGGTAAAAAGGAGCTTACTTGGGGTGTCCCCCAAGGCACCATCCTATCCCCGATGCTGTTTAACATCTATATGAAGCTGCTGGGTGAGATCATTCGGAGTCATGGAGCTGGGTGTTATCAGTATGCTGATGACACCCAGATCTATTTCTCCATGTCTCGATCGTCGGCCTCAACTCCCGATAGCATCTCTCCTCTCAATGAATGTCTTAAGGCAGTAATGGGCTGGATGAGGAAAAACAGATTGAGACTGAATCCAGACAAAACAGAGGTGCTTACAGTAGCAGCCCTGAAACCAAGAACTGGGTTGCAACCTGCAATCCTGGACAGGGTCACACTCTCCACGAAGGACTGTGTTTGCAGTCTGGAGGTGTTCCTTGATTCGATGCTCCTGATGACTAATCAGGTAAATGTGACGGTCAGGAGTGTCTGTTATCAGCTCTGGCTGATACGCCAGCTGTGCACTTTTCTGGAAGTAAAGGACCTTGAAACTGTGGTGCATGCGCTGGTAACCTCCCTTCTGGATTTCTGTAATGTGCTCTACATGGGGCTACCCTCATGCTTGGTCCAGAAACTTCAGTTAGTACAAAATATGGCAGTCAGAGTGGTCTTGGGAACATCTAGGAGAGACCACATAACTCTGGTATTAAAGTCCCTCCACTGGCTGCCTATTAGTTTCCAGGCCCAGTATAAGGTGTTGGTTATTACCTTTAAAGCGCTAAATGGCTTGGGTCCAACCTATCTTTGGGACCGCCTCCTCCCAAACAGTCCTCCCCGCACACTCCAGTCCTCTGGGAGGAATTTGCTCCAGCCATTAAAATCTAGGCTGTCTGCAACTTCCCAGAGGGCATTCTCGGTAATCGCCCCCAGATTATGGAACGGCCTGCTGGACAAGATCTGTCAGATTACGAGTTTAAGCAGCTTTAAAAAGGCTGTGAATATGGACCTCTTTCCTGATTAGATCCCCGGCTTCAGGAGTTGCACCTTTCCACCTCTTTTAGTTTTTGGCTCGTCCATTGCTCTTGTTTGCTGGTACTCGTTCTAATTAAGTTATTTTACTTTGATATTTTATGTCATGGTTTTTTAATGGCTGTATAGTTTAATACTTTCTTAATGAGGAAGGGTGGGGTTTGGGGGGTTTTAGTCTGTATTGTTGGTGTAATTTTTAACTGTTGTAAGCCACCCCAATTGTTTGACAGAGGGGTGGGGTATAAATAATTTATTATTATTATTATTATTATTATTATTATTATTATTACCACCCAATGTATATCGGAACACTATTGCATGAGCCCTGATGTATATCTTAACAATTCACTAGCAATGTTTTGCTGCATTTCTGAAATGTAGCTCCATATTCATAAAGTTACAAAATGTAGACCATGATGTAGAATCTCAGCCTTTGATTTAGCCTCTTTGTGTGCCTTAAGTCATTCTGACTTATGGCAACCATATGGAGAACCTATCGTGGGATTTTCTTGGCAAGATTTGTACAGAGGAGGTTTGCCATTGCCTTCCCCTAATGCTGAGAGCATGTGACTTGCCCAAGGTCACCCACTGGGTTTTATGACCAAGCAGGGAATCGAACCCTGGTCTCCAGAGTCATAGTCCAACACTCAAACCACTATGCCACTCTGACTCCTAACAGCTTTTTAAAAAACCATCTTGCAAGATAACACAACCTCTAAAGGTGATTTGACAGTGACTATGGCTTCTAGGATAAATGTGCCAAATGCTAAAATATTGGGGAGAAGCTAAGGATCTGTTTGTTTATGGTGGAGACAATCTCTTTCTTTTTGACTAACTTCAACTGCCCCTCCCTTTTTTCTAGTTCATGACCAAGAACCCCAAAATGCGCCTAGGCAGTAGTTCCCTTGGTGGGGAGAAAGCCATCCTCCTCCACCCATACTTTAAGGAATTGGATTGGGACCTGCTGAACCAACGCCTGATCGAACCACCTTTCCGACCTCGAATTGTAAGTAGAAAAATGTAGCAAACATCTCTGTGTTGGCTTAGGTTGTATCTATTCTTGGAACAGTAAAGAACCAGAGGGCAGCTGATGGCATCTAATATCAGATAAGGAAGGGGAATCTGTGTTTTACAGTAAAGTGCTTTGCAGAACTCTTCATTCCCCTTTGACTTGTTTTTGCAGATACAACCAATGAAAGGATATTAGTGGGGAGGTGAATCCACTTGATTTGGTCTAGTTCTAGAAGAACTATCCAAGGTGTAGAATCTTACCCGTCTGAAAGGTTCAGCACCTTGGATAATTCCATTAAATACCAGAATAAAACTTAGAGCAGAATTCCAACCTCCCATGGTTATAATCTTGCTTTTTTGATTGCTTCTATTTGATGTATTGATCTGAGTGTTAGACTAGGACATTGGGAGACCAGGGTTCAAATCCCCACTTGGCCCCTGAAACCCAGTGGGTGACCTTAAGTAAGTCACACTCTCTCAGCCTTAGAGGAAGGAGAGGGCAAACAACCTCTTGGACAAATTCTGCCAAAAAAAAACCAAACACAAAACCCTGTAATAACTTACCTTAGAGTTGCCCGAAGTCAGAAATGACTTGAAGGCACACAACAACAACAAAACACTCTAGGCTTTAATAGAAAAGCATAGTATGGTAGAGCAAATATATAATAAATGATTGGATCTAGACTATATTATATGTACCTAGATCCTGTTGCAGTCAGTGGATCTTAAGTTAGTTGTGACTAACTCTCAAGTTTATTTCAATGAGACCTACTGCAAGTAACTTCAAATGAAGAAATTTTGTTTACCTGTTTCCTCTTTAATGTGGTAAGAAAGAAAGATAGGGTGAAAGGGTGAGAAAACGTCAAATAGGTACCAAGGGGGCAGGGATTTAGAGACAAATTTTGAAGTACAGGCTCATATCATGACAGTTCCTATGCCCTCTCCCTCAAGGATGGTTCAAAATTGTGGTGAGATGTCTAAACCTAGATAAACCATGGATGAGAGGGGACAACATTATATTTTCAGACCATGGCTGACTGTGGGTAACTGAAACCATGAAAAGTAGAATCATGGATAAGGGTCGACTACTGTACACAGCTCATAACAATATGCTGTTGCTGGGGAAAGATATTTTTCCATAGCTATTGTGGAAACTGCAGCTACACTTAGGAGAATATCACACAGGAGCTTAGCATCCTCCTCCCATCATTAAATCATCTTTAAATTGTCCTAATTGCATGATTGGGGTTCACACCCCAGCATTCTTCTCCTGTCCTTCTCTTGTGTTTAAAATGAAATGGAGACGTCCCCGCACACTTGTCCCATCAGTAAAGCATAATGGAGCTGCCATTTGGTAATAACAGGAATTTCTGTTGAGAGAACAGAAGAGTCCAAGTGGGTGGGAGTGAAAAATGATATTATAATCACTGTTTATCAAAACTTCATAGGGCATCAACCCTGCAAACTCCATCTCCAATACACCACTGAATGGGAGATGACAATGTCTAGACCCTGCATAAAATTCAGTGAACAAAGAAGGGCAATTGCATAACAAAAACATCATCTCAGTTGCCTTTTTCTAACTCAGCTTTTTGACCAGCACTGTGACATCAGTGTGACTTTTCCTCTGGGCATTATTTGGAAAACAATGCAAATAATTATAGACACTTAACATTTATGTTCCATTTTCCATTTGGCAGAAATCCAAAGAAGATGTGAGCAACTTTGATCCAGAGTTTTTAAAGGAAGAGCCCATCTTAACCCCCATTGAAGAAGGAATTCTGTCTATGATCAACCAAGAGGAATTTAGAAACTTTTCTTATACAGATCCAGAATTAGAGTCTTCTTAGCCACCTCTGGGGAGGTCGGCTGGCCTCGCTCTACCCCAGAAAGAAAAACTGCAGTTTAGGATTGCCTGAAAATGGGTTCAGCTGGAAGAATCAATCCAGATAGCTATGTTGTATTATACAGCATGGAAAGAAAGAGTGGCATTAATTTAATCCTGAAGCCAAGGAGCTGCCTCTTGGAATTTCTGAAGCACTGAGGACAAATATTTATAGCAGGGCAACAAATCTCCTTTGGTAAATGGACAGTGTGGAAAGAGGAATTAGTTTGAGCTCATTGGCTGCAAACATCTCCTGGAAGTTAAAATTTGCAGTGAGTCTGGTGGGTTTCCGGAAGCAGGATGAAATCAACTGTGAGCCAACTGGGTCCTAATCCAAGGGTTGGTTTCTTTCAAAATATCTCTTGAAACCACCTTCTCAACACAGGGAAGCCAAAATAAAGAGGATAGCACTGTTACTAGCTTGAACTGTGCCAGAGGAACAGTCCCTGTGGTGCTACCTTGCTTAGAGAAGGTCTATACAATTTTTCCTCCACCTGGGCTAATGAGTCTCTGCAAAATGTGGTGGGATTCTGAATAAAAATATGTTTCCTTCTTTACAAGGAAAAAAAGGGGGATGTACAAAAAAGCAGGGGGATATGATCAAAATGGATTGTAAATGCCACTGCCATAATTCTGTTTTGCAGCAATTCACATAGGTTTGCCACCTCCCTGTTTCTGTCAGACGGATCCAGTCAGGTGAAAAAGGGACATGATGTGCTCTTATATAATGTGTGTATATGTGTGTGTAAGAGAGGTGGGGCAATGAATAGTGAGAGGAGGGAGCTGGCACAAATTACAGGCAGCCTAAATACCTAAAAGCACCAGATCCTGTTTGATCTTGGAAGCTAAACAAGATCAGCTCTAGTTAGTATTTTGATGGGAGACCACCAACAAATACCAGGTGCTGTAGGCTATATTTCAGGGGAAGGAACCAGCAAAACCACCTTTGAGTAATCCTTGCCTAAGAAAACCCTATGAGATTCATAGGTTCGCCATTTAACTTGAAAGCACATATGTGCACAATGGGATGTGGCAGACTGGAAGGGATCCAACTGTGTTGCATAGGTTTTTGACTTACAACTGCCTCTGTTGGTTGACTGTTTTTGACATCAGTTATAATGTTGGTGAATTTCCAACCAAATAATGATATACAAAATTCTGTGTTATGAAATGCTAAGGATTTTTAGCTGGCCAGTTAGTGGGTGCTGTCAGAAGAACTCACAGGTCAAACAGAAAACCTCCGACAATAATGGGGGAAGCCCTGGAAATGGAGATGCAGGGATAAGCAGCCCACTGTGGCCTCAGCTGCCCAGAGGAGCAGGAGAAAGGGCAGCAGGCATACCTCCACCTCCATGGACTGGACAAGCAACAATCCCAATTCTTCACCAATTTCTCTATCTCTAAGATGAGCTCCCAAACATTTCCTGGCTGACCCAGATTGGGCAGATTGAGGACTATGTTATATGGGAGGGAGCAACCTCTGGCTTTGGGTGAAAGAGTCAAGTTGGGTAGGTAGTTGGAGGGGAAGGTGTTAGTGTTGTGTGACAGTGAAAGTGTGCTTCCTCCTCCCCTCAAAGACTCGAGGGATCTTGAGGGAATGAGTACACATCTGGGGATGTGTACTTTTGAATGCAGTTTGCAGCAATTGAAGTAAGCTGAAGATAAAGGGGGAAAGAGAGGAGGAAAGAGAAACATTTTAACAGCCATTGAAAAACTGGGACAACAGAGGAGTAACTGGGACTGTCCCTGCTAAATCAGGTCATTTGGAGGGTACGCAATCTCCATGCTAAGTTGGAGGGCAAGTCTTGCAGAACATTTTATTGGTATAAAAGGGAAATGGCAGTGAACGACTCTAGTGGCAATTTTAAGACTGGTTTATTTTAGCATGAGCTTTCATGGCTTTCATCCCATTTTTTCAGAGACACTGTTCTGAATGTCTTTTGATCATTTTTCTTATC
>CM034701.1:10786596-10801429 GCA_020142125.1 Phrynosoma platyrhinos
TTCATCTTGTGGTCTACTAGGCCTCCTAGATCCCTTTCACACATAGTGAATAGATCAGTCACACACACACACACACACCCCATCTGAGTGGGTGTGATGTTTGGGATAATAGGAGCTATGCTGATGCACATTTGAAGGGCACCTGTTTGGTGACACCAAGACATGAAGCTCACTGGATGACTGTGGTCCAGTCACTGTTTCTCAGCCTAGCCTACCTCACAGGAATAAAATTACAGTTCCATGAATGCTGCCTTAAGCTTCTTGCTGGAAGGGGAAAATATTAATATTAATATTAATATTATTTTACTTACATCCTGCCTTCTCCCAACTCAAGGTAGCTAACTGCAAATCTAAAACAATTCATTTAAAAGCAATACAAAAACATTGAAAAAGTATAAATGTAAAGTTCAAGAAACAAACAATTCAAAAGGTTAAAACAATTATGCATTAAAATATTAAAATTATTTTTTAAAAAATCTATAAACCTTGATATCGCACAGCATTTAAAAGCCCAACCCTCATCAGTTTGGGCCAACTGAAGTTTCTGAAACAGCTACTATATATGTAACATCAGGATCTGCGAGATAATTTTCTAGTGGATTGGCAAGGGTTTCTGATTCTGTTATTTAAAAATGTAACAAAAAGAGAGTCCCCTGTCCCCACTTTAAAACAGACACTGTAATTTATAGCACAGTTTGAAAATTATTATTATTATTATTATTATTATTATTATTCCAAGATTCTCTAAGCCAAAATGACATCTGGTGAAGCTGCTTGGAACATTCTGGGAGCAGTAGTCCAACAAATTAACTTTCACCAACTCTGGATGGTTCCAACTTTTACAATTAGTTTTGAATAATGTCCTAAAAGGAAACATCTCTTTACAGCCTACTGAGTTGATCATGTGAAGAGCTGCTAGCGTTGCTCAGGGACTGTTGGTTTGCATGAGAACTGTTGGGCAATTTGCCATTAGTAACCTAGAGAGCATAGCAAGTTGCAGAGTGATTTAAGAAATACCTTGTGGCCAGCAAGCGCACATCCTTGAGGATGCATGCAAACAGGCGCCACTGTTATGGCTATAGCAAAGAAGCCATCCTCTAATGGCTCTTCTGTTCCATAAAAGTAAAGAAGTTTGTCATGCCTCCATCCTATAGAATTCTGGGATTTGTAGTTTGGTGAGGTATCCAGCCTGGTCTTTCAGACAGCCCTGGTGCCTTGCCAAACTACAAGCTAGAGTCATGGCAGTTAAAGTGGTATCAAACTGCTTTATTTCTGCAGTGTGGATACACCTTTAGAATCATGGAACGGGAGTCCAACATCCTGCTCAACGCATGAAATCTGGAGGTAGGGCCGGTGTGGCTGATGTCAGCGATGTAGCGAATCCAGGCTCCATAAATAAGCTGGTCAGCGAGAGCTAACAATATAAAATAAAATAGAAACATTGACAGGCTAATCCCCTTTTTAATGACCTAAAGAGTAATCTTGGAAAGCTCTTGGGGTGGGTGTTTTTATTAAACAAAAGTAACAAATACAGGTTTTCTCCCCAGAGATACATAATGTGTGTGTGTGCTTGTGCCTTCAAGCTGCCTTGGTGGCCCTGTGAATTTTCCTAGGGCTTTCTTAGGCAAGGAGTACTCAGAGGTTCTGGAAATATATAATACTGAATAGTAATTTGAGGATTAAAGCAGACTTTTTTCATGCCTTATGAGTTTGTACCTATGGGATGGAGAGCTGTGATGTTGGTTGAGAAGAGGGTCTGTGTTATAAGTTTGCACTGGGCCCTCAAATGATGCTTGGGTCTTGGTCAGGAGGCTAGTTGTAGGTAGCCTAAACCAGGTACATGCCATGTCCTACTTTCCCTGATAAACCAGCCTCCGCTTGGTCATGGCAGCTCAGAAAGTGTCTTTGTAGACCTCCTCCAGCAAATCCAGTGGGCCCTTGGTATCTGCTGGGGTTTGGTTCCAGGACCTCCCGTGGAAACAAAATCCATGGATGTGCATGTCCTACTGAATGCAATGGCATAGTAAAATTGTGTCCCTTATATGAAATGGCAATATCAAGGTTTGCTTTTGGAATTTATATATATATATATATATATATATATGTGTGTGTGTGTGTGTGTGTGTGTGTGTGTGTGTGTGTGTATGAATATTTTGAAACTGTGGGCTCTTGAATCCATGGATTAAAAAATCTGTGGATATGGAGGGCTGACTATATGCTGGCATAGTGGGAACTTACACCTGTACATGGCACCAGCCAGACCTACAGGATCGCCTCCTCCCATATAATCCTCGCCATATACTCAGGTCCTCTGGGAGACATTTACTCCAGTCAGCCAGGACTAGGTTGGCAACCAGAAGATTTTGTTTTTCAGCTTCCCCCTGATTGTGGAACGACCTGCCAGAAGAGATTCAACAGCTGAATACTCTGTCTGAATTTAATACAGCATTAAAGACCAATCTCTTCTGGCAGGCCTATCTAGATGATTTTAAATTGTAATTTTAAATGACGAAATGTAAACTTGGATTGTTTTAATGCGTATGTGTCTTGTTTGTTCTTTTGCATTACCGCATTTTTAACTGATGTTGCGTTCTTAACTGGTGCTGTGTATTCGCTGGTCTGTTGTTGCTCCCCATCTCGATCCATGGGGAGAGGTGGGTAAGAAGAAATAATAATAATAATAATAATAATAATAATAATAATAATAAATGCTGGCATAATGGGAAGTTATGCCCGTATATGTCATCAGCCAGACTCCAGCCAACGTGTCCCAGAGTAACATTTGCTCCACATTTCAGCCCTCTGGGTGTGGTATGGATGAACCACGTTAAATTACTTGCTGAGTTCCTTTGGCTGCAAGTGAGAGAGGCAAACAAGTGCTCCATTGTCTCCTCTTCCTAATAATTAAAAGGAAGAAAGCATCCTAACCATTCTGGCAACCCTTGAGTGAAAAAGGCCCAAGTACCTAGCGCACACACAGAAACACAGAGTCACTTTTTCCAGGGCTTTGCTTACCTTGAAAAGAACTCCTTACTCTATTACATTAATGAATGCATTTCATTAATCCCTGCCAGGCGAGAGGCAGGGACTTAGGCGGCCCAAGAGCAACCAAGGTCAGCTTTGGCATTGGCCGGCATTTAGAGCTGCCCAGCAGTGGCACGGGGATGGGACAGGGAGGAAGGATAATATCATATGCTCTTTCTTTGGAGCAGAGTTTCCTTGCTTGTTTCCAAGCGCTGACCTCCTGGCGAGGACAATGAAAAGCCAAAGGAGAGGCAAGGCCACAAAACAGCCATGTACTGTACACAGAAGGATCAGTGGAACAGAGGACAGTGCAAGCAACGGAGTCATAGGAGCAAATTAATGCCAGGCACATAGGGTGGTCAGGTGTACTTTATTGGAAGGAATGTCCCTTATTTGAGGGTCAGAGAGCTTAGCAGACTGGGAGGTGTCCCTTATTGTAAGGAATGTCTCTTATCTGAGGGTCAGAAAGCTTAGAAGACTGGTAGGGATCTCATTAATTAATGCCAGGCACATTGCCAGATCACTTTACTGCAAGGATTATCCCTTATTTATGGGTCAGAAAGCTTTTGCACTTAGGGCAAAAAAAAAAAAATGAAATGCATAGATATAAGATGGGGGACACCTGGCTTAACAAGACTACATGTGAAAGAGATCTAGGAGTCCTAGTAGACTACAAGTTAAACATGAGTCAACAGTGTGATGCCGCAGCTAAAAAGGCTAATGTGATTCTAGGCTACATTAATAGAAGTATAGTATCTAGATTAATATCTAGATTAAGAGAAGTAACAGTGCCACTGTATTCTGCTTTGGTCAGGCCCCATCGGGAATACTGTGTCCAAAAATGATGTTGAAAAACTGGAGCATGTTGAGAGGAGGGCAACTAAAATGGTGAAGGGTCTGGAAACCTTGTCCTACAAGGAACGACTTAGGGAACTGGGTATATTTAGCCTGGAGAAGAGAAGGTTAAGAGAGGCTATGATACCCCTGTTTAAATATTTGAAGGGATGTCATATTGAGGAGGGAACAAGCTTGTTTTCTGCTGCTCTAGAGACTAGGACCCGGAACAATGGATGCAAGCTACAGGAAAAGAGATTCCGCCTCAACATTAGGAGGAACTTCCTGACAGTGAGAGCTGTTCAACAGTGGAAGACACTCCCTTGGAGTATAGTGGAGTCTCCTTCTTTGGAGGTCTTTAAACAGAGGCTGGATGGCCATCTGTCAGGGATAGTTTGATTTTGAGTTTCTGCATGGCAGGGGGTTGGACTGGATGGCCCTTGTGGTCTCTTCCAACACTATGATTCTATGATCTATTGTTTTTGCCAGATGTTAATAAATGAAAGAGAGCCAGCACGGTGTATTGGATTGAGTGTTGGACTAGGATACTGGAAATTCAGCATTCCAATCCTTGCTTAGCAATAGAAACCCACTGGGTGACCTTGGTCAGTACACTCTCTCTCAGCTATAGAGGAAGGCAATGTCAATTGCCACCCTCCCAGTCCGGACAATCGTGCTAATAGGACAATAGGGCTTACATAAATAGAGTTGACTTGAAGGCACATAACAACAATAACAGATGCAGAGTGTCTTGGTAATGCTGGAAGGCTAAAGAGTGTGTTAGACACACTTTTTAAAAGTGTGCTTAAAACATTCACTTTTATTTGGAAGAAAAGCAGACTTTGATCTGCATAAGAGACCAACATCAGATTCTGGTTGGAAATTCTCTCTCTGACTGCCCAGCTATTGTTTCTCCCAGCTGGAGGGGTGGCATATAGCAGTGGAAAGCAGGGATGAGGAGAAATAGAATCATAAAATTATAGAGTTGGTAGGCACTTCAGGGGCTTTCTAATGAAAGCTATGCATTGCAAGAATATGCTATTAAAGCACAACCAAAAGATGACCATCCAACCTCTGTTTAGTGAGCTCCAAAGAAGGGGAATCCAACGCTATCTGGGCCACCTTATTCCATTGTCAAACAGCTATCACTCTCAATAAGTTCTTTCTAAGTGAAAATCATTCTAGTAGTTTGAGTCTTCAGGTTCGAGTCCTATCCTCTGGAACACCAGATAATATGTTTATCCCATCTTCTACATTATATCCTTTAAGCTATTTAAAGATGGCTATCATATCAGGGCTCAATCTTCTTTCCTCCTAGCTAAATATATCCAATGTCCTAAGCCATTCCTCATAGGGACTGGTTTCCAGACCTTCTACCATCTTGGTCACCCTCCTCTGACAATGTTCTGGCTTTTTAATATCCCTCTCGAACAATGATGTCCAGAAGTGGACATAGTATTCCAAATGAAGTCTAACCAAAGTAAAATAGAGTGGTATTATGACTTCTCTTCATCTGGACACTATCTATACTCCTGTTGATGCAGCCTAGAACTGCATTGGCTTTTTTTGGCTGCTGCACTACACTGTCGACTCAAGTTTAGCTTGTGTCTACTAAGACCCCTAGATTCTTTCCACATGTACTGTTTTCAAGCAGAGTGTCACCCATCCTATATTTATGCATTTCATGTTTTTTGTCTAGATGTACTAGTTGTTGTTGTTGTTAACTCCCTTTGAGTTGACCCTAACTCATGGCGACCCTGTGAATGAGGCATCTCCAAGACTCCCAACCATCAATCGCTCTGCTCAGGTCTGCAGTTTCAGGCCTGTGACCTCACTGATCAAGTCTCTCTGTCTGGCATGTAGTCTTCCTCCCTTTCTGTTGCCTTCTGCCTTTCTTATCTCACGATGGATCCAAAGTATGATAGCTGTAGTGTCATCATCTTGGCTTTCAGGGATAATTCAGATTTGATTTTTGGCTTTTTGGCTATTCAATGTGCCCTCAGCACTTTTCTCCAGTCCCACATCTCAAATGAGTTGATTTTCTTTCTATCGGCTCTCTTCACTCTCCAGCTCTCACATCTGTACATGGCAATGGGAATATAATATCTTGGACAGTTCTAACTTTAGTGCTCAGTTGTATAATTTACATTTTAGGATTCGCTGCCCTTCCCATTCCTAGTCTTCTTCTGATTTCTTGACTGCAGTCTCCATTCTGATCAATGTTTGATCCAAGGTATGGGAAATCTTTTAACTATTTCAATTTCCTCATTAACTAGGTTGAATTTATGTAAATCCTCTGTGGTCATTATTTTTTTTTTTTTGTTTTCTTCATGTTCAGCCGTAAGCTCTTATATTTATCCCTTCTCTCTGACCCTTTATAGCATTTCACTTCACTACACATGCCTCTACCATTTCTGTGTCCTTCCTTTTGCCAAAACAAAACAACCCTGCACTCTTATTACTAATAATTACCTTTTCCTCTGTCCAAAGGTTTTACATTAAATTCTTTTTCTTCTCTGTCTGACCAAAGCAAAATACAGTCATACTATTGTATTTCCCTCAATTGGAACACTGTACTCCTATTGATGCAGCCTAGAACGGCATTGGCTTTTTTAGACACCACAGGTGATTTTCTGTACGTAACTGAAATCTAAACAGGGAGCACATTCCAGATGCTTGTTCTTTAAAATAAAAGCAACTGCTTTAAGCACCGCAGTGATGTATTCTCTCATTTGGCCCTGGGCTCCTCTTAAGCCACTGGCTCACCTTTGCTCCATAAAAAGTCCAAATTCCAGGAGTACTAAAACTTTTGCAAAGCTGAGCTTTCCGTGTCATCTTCTTCATCTCCACCCCCTGAGCAGCACTGCCCCAAGCACTTCCCAAAAGCAAATGATCCCTTGCTTCATTCCACCACTGTTGGGTCAATTCACGTGGAATGCAACGGCTTTGCTATTGCCTTCTCACCAGAGCAGACCTTCTGGGATTTCTCACAGTGCTCCAGTTCCAGCTATCTTAATATGTTTATTTAGGGGAAAACATTAATGCCAGAAACACTTACAGTCCATGACACTTTGCAGGCCCACAGCACAGCTCTGGCCAGGACAATCAATCTTCTTTCAGCTGGGTACAGTTTTAAAACAACACAGGCACATTCCCATAGTGAATTATATAGACACACAAAACGTAGTCTGACATTCTCGCTGCAAGACTATGGTCTGCTATTCCAGCAGGGGGGAAATACATTATGGGAGAATATGGGAAAACTTTACTGGACTTGCCACTTCATTTCCATACATTCTCACACACCAATGGCATATATAGGTCTATCCCTGGCCTCCCACTCCACCAAATGCATCTGATGAAGTAGACTTGAGTCTACGTAAGCTCATGCTGTGCACTTCTTTCTTTCAGTTAGTCTCAAAGGTGCTACAAAATCTCTTTCCATACTTTTTTGCTCCAGAATTTTTTTTCCTTGCAGGAAGCTTTCTTTATTTGACTCAGAACACCCCAAAATGCCTCTTAGAGTATGTAGAGGGCATTTCTACCATGTAGGTGTCACCAGGGGGTTCAGTGATGCAGACCACACTGGGTGGCACCTCAAAATGGGACATCATCCAGTGAGCTGTTGGGACCTGACTGCTTTCCGGGGTCTGATGGCTCTAATGGCTGGGTAGCAAAGACAGTCACACACACCCCTTTACCACTCACCCAGCAGCTCTACCAGACCTGGAAAAGGCAGTTGAAGAGAGGAGGGTTTATTAAAAAATGATCTGCACTGGGAGTCACATATACTACAGTAGGTACACCACTGAGAAGACTTCTTTTTGAAACAGGGAGTGAAAAGGAAATCAACTCTGTTATAATAATAATAATAATAATAATAATAATAATAATAATAATAATAATAAAATATTTATTTATATCCCGTCCCTCTGCAGAGCAATTGGGGTGGCTTACAACATTAAAATTTCCATACAGATATATTAAACAGAACATAAAATCCCGAATCCCACCCGTCCTTTAAGAAGTAAGGATTCTTCTTATTCTAGGCCTGATGGTGCTGGGCCTAGCGTCTCTCCCCCAGATGACAGACTCCTCCATCTAATCAAGCTCTTTGTAAACAGTTAATAATAATAATATAATAATATAATAATAACTCTGTTCACTTTCTGTTGTTAAAAAAGGCCTCTCCTGGTCATAAAATGGCCCAGAAAGCCCCCCAAACATGCTGAGAATGCCCCCATCCCCTAGAGGACATTTGGGGGCAACATGTGATATTTATTTATTTATTTATTTATTTATTTATTTATTTATTTTTGCAGGAATGGGGGCAGGGGCAGCACTCTGAGTTGTCTTGGGAGGCTCACCCTTGAAATAGATCCTAATTGTATATACTCCTCCATCCTAAGATTAAGACTATTGGAGACTTCCTAGCTTCTACGTCATCCAGCTCCCCCTTTTCCTCTTAGCTTACAATTTAGTCTGATTTAAGAGTTCTGCAGAACTCAAAACCTTGCTAATTATATTGTGCTGATTTAGATTGGTTGGGGGAAAAAGACCCTATAGCTCTTGGAATTATTAGAGAACCTATCATTTTGTTTATACAAAAAATGAATAAATATATATCTATGCTGCTAAGCAGCAGAACCACCTTTTAATGACTTTGGTTTTACTGGCATTTTCAACTTTCTTTTTAATTTTTTTTTTAAAGCACCCCTGCTTTACACTCAGCCTTCCCCTTTTTGGCAAGATTCAAAAACTGTAAAACTGTTTCACTCAGCCCTCCTTGCAACCTGCATTTCAAAGCTCTTGGAACATCATCCAACCACCAAAGCTCATGAATCAAACACCTTTATTAGCTATCAAGCTATGCAGAAGCCTAAAAAAGGGGTGATCGCTTCACTTCATATGGCTGTGTGATGATTATTTATGGAAAAATATTTGCTCCCAGGATGTGATGATGCATGCTAGTGGCACCTTTAAGACCAATCAATTTATTTCACCATAAGCTTTTATGGACTAAAGCCTTCCTCTGGGCTTCATAAGCTATGGTCCATGAAAGCATATGAAAAATAAATTGCATTTGGTCCAATTGAACCAATGATCACTTGTCATCTATTACCCAAAAAGGTGTGGGAAACTGAGGAGTCCTCACCAACTGTGTCACATCTCCTTTAATGTTGATGGAAATGCTTAGCTCCAAGAGGCTCACAAGAGGCTGGGTAATGTGATCATCTCCACCTATTTATACCAGTAGTGACTGTGGAGGACTCCAGGTCTGGTGAATAAAGAAGATTTTTATTTAGAAGTAGGCAAGAGTGCAACCAAACATACAATAGTAATTCAAACAGCAACACCATACAGAGCTAACCGAAACAGATGTATAGAAATTGGATAGCAGAGGCTAAGGACTGTAGAAGGCAATTTTGTCCTTTTCTCTATGCTGAATTAATTGAGTGCAAACTCCCATCCTAAAGAGGAAACTACAGAAAGTGGAGTATAGCTCAGATAGTGTCTGAGGGTGACACAGTAAGAGGCTCTTAGTACTCGAGGGGCAGACTGTGAGTGCAAACTGGGTGCCAGCTGCATGCAAGAAGGCTAGGTTTAGGACTGATATTTATACAGGTAATCCTAGCCTCAAGGGGTGCTAGGTGCTATTTTGCAATGGAACAAAGACATAATGGTTTTCATAGAGAATCAACAATGGGATTCCAGAATAACGGATAGCTTTAATTTCAGAGTAACAAAAACATTGATTGGGTTTTGGACAACCCCAAAATAGATAGATAGGGAAGTTGGCTGGGAGCACAGTAGGAAGTGTTGGCTTACTCACCTTTGTATTTGTTTCTATTGTAAGAATATTTGTGAAAGCCTAGGATGGAGCGATCAGCCAACCCATTTAGCTTTTAACTTGGTACTACCTGGGTTATTCTCATGTCTTTGTGTCTACATGTCCTTCCCATGGGAAAGTCTCCTGGTGTTCCAAGGGCGATTGAAGAACATGCTGGGCTCCAGTTATGAAAATGTGAAAATATGGAAGCCCCATACATAGCTCAGGTTTGTCAGGTATATCAACACATCTCACTTTTTCAGCTACTTTTAAAGTGTACTAGTTTCTCTTTCCTCCTCCCACTTTCCCTCTTCATCCACAATTCACTTCAGTTGTTGCAAACTGAGTTCAAAGTGAGAAAGGAGTTTACACTCAGTTAATAGAAGAATTCAGCATAGAGGAAAGGAGGGGAGGAGAGAATTTTGCCCTTACCAGAAAGCTCAGGCAAAAGCAAACTGTTGCAGCATCTTCTAGCTTGTCTGTTCTCCTTCATTAATGACCTTTATCATCTTAACCCCATGCAAATGTTGCTTGGTCCCATATGTCCTGGTTTTCATTTGTGAAATGTTGGAAGGTATGATGTTGGTTAGTCTTAAAATTGCCACCACATTCCTTTTTTCTCCCTAATGCTTTTATACCAAAATAGACAAAGGGTGTGTTTACACTGTAGAAATACTGCAGTTTGACACCACTTTAAGTTTTGTAGCTCCGTCCTATGGAATCCTGGCATTTGTAGTTTTACAACACACTTTGCCAGAGTTGGTGCCTCTCTGAACTACAAATTGCATGTGCATATGCCCCTGCATCTTTGGTTGCACCACATTGCAGTTCACAAACAAGCTGACATGTACCTCGGTCAGCATAAAGTTAGGATCTTGCTGTCTCTCTGTTTGAAAATTATTTTAACAGGGGATAGACATCTCTGTCTGATCATAGAAGGCTGCATAATACGTAGATGTAGTGTCTGGCTGTTGGGAAAAAATGCTGTGCTCAGGGTCAGAGCAGGGAAAAGTTACCTTTTGAGGACACGATTCCTAGAATCCTTTAGTCTGCATGGTCAGTTGATTGATGGATTTTAAGAGATGTAATTCCAAAAAGAAACAAGAAAACAAAACCAATCATCATACTAAAATATTATCTAAACAATATCTCATCAGAATTTATTGACAATTTATTGAACAGATTTAAGCTACTAAGCATAATAAACCAGAAGAACTATGGTTTGAAGCCAGGGACAAATAAAAGAAGAATGCAGACAGACATTCTCAGTAGAAAAAAAGAGAGAGAAGAAACCATGGACGACAAATAAAATGCTACAAGTAATAAAGAAAAGAAGAGAAGCAAAACAAAAGGGAAATAGGAACAAACTAAGAACCATGAATGCACGTCCAATGGCAACAGTCCCCAGATACAGAAAACCACCATAATGATCAGTGAAAAGAAATAGAAGACAATAAAAAGGAAAGAAGAAGAGATTTATTCCACAAGATTTATTAGGAAATCAAAGGAAATTTCAAACCAAGGGCTGGGACACTCTAGGACAATAACAATGCCATAATTCAAGACCAATAAGAAATAAAAATACTTTGGCTGTAATACACAGAAAAGTTATATAAAAGAGTTGATAAAATGAATGACATGCGGAACAAAGAGCCATATGAAGATGAACCCCACATTCTAAAAAGTGAGGTGGAAACTACAATAAGGAAAATGGCATGAAACAAATCACCAGGAAGAGATGATATTCCAATTGAACTGCTACAACACTGGCAGAGTCAACTACAGTGCTAACATATGTCAACAGATATGGAAAACAAAACGATGGCCAACAGATTGGAAATGATTAATATACAATCCCATCCACAATAAAAGGAGACACAAGAGACTGCAGAAACTATAGGACCATAGCACTGATCTACAATGGAAGCAAAATCATGCTCAAACTTCTGCAACATAGACTCCAACCATACATAGAGAAATCCCAGAGGTCCAGGCAGGGTTCAGAAAACGAAGAGGCAATAGAGACCACATTGCAAACATATGATGGCTAATGGAGTGCACCAGGGAATTCCAAAAGGAAATCTGCATGTGCTTTATAGACCATACCAAAGCCTTTGACTGCATAGATCAGGGACTGGGAACCTACGCCCCGGGGGCCGAAAAAGGCCCCGGCCCCCGGACTTACTGGCCCAGGCCATCGGTTGCCGCCGTCGACGCAACATGCGCTGTGCCGGCTGTGGCTGCGCGCGCTATGGTGGTGGCTGTGGTAGCGGCCGCAGCTGCCGCGTGTGCGGAGGGGTCGCGCACGACGGCGGAGGGTGAGCGCGCGCGCCGCCATTCCCCTCCCCCTCAGCCCAGCCAAGACCTGGGCGACGGGAGACCGGCCCAGGTCTCAAAAAGGTGTTGAGGATCCCGTGGACAACCAAAAAGACAAATAAATTGTAACAATTTTAACTTTTTGTAAGCCGCTTTGATCATATTCATGGAAAGGCGGGGTAAAAATAAAATTTATTATTATTATTATTATTATTAAATGGGTCCTAGAGCAAATCAAGCCAGAAATCTCCCTGGAAGCCAAGATGACAAAACTTAGGCTGTCATACTTTGAACACATCATGAGAAGGCACAACTCATGGAAAAAAACAATAATGTTAGGAAAGGAAGTAGAAAGAGAGGAAGGTGGCATGCTAGACTGATGGACTCTATTAAGGAGGTCATGGCCTCACAGGGAGAGGCGGTAAATATAAATATACATTATTATTATTATTATTATTATTATTATTATTATTATTATTATTTATTATACAGGAATTAAGCAGAATAGTAGAGTATAGGGGTCTTGGAGATGTCTCATCCACAGGGTTGCCATGGGTCTAGATTGACTCGAGGGCAGGTAACAACAACAAATCTCCCCCAAAAGGAACATCTTAAAGCTGCACCTAAAAGTAACAAGACTCTGCATCAAACCTCCCTAGCTTCTGATGTTTCATCAAGTTTGGCCCACACTCTTAACATTTAAGGAGTGAGAAACAGAGGGTTTTTTTAAAAAAATAAAAAGATCCTATGCAGGATGAGATAATGATTGAAATCCTATGTAAGTGTTGTGCAGCATAAATCTCTGCATGTGGAGTCACACCTTGACAGAGCTACCCAAATCTTGTGAATGCCAACCTTGTGCAACTGAATACAAACAAATATGCAACTGAATACATGTGTACTGAATACATATGCATATCCATATCCCTCTGTGCCTGCTCAATGGCACTACTTGTGCATCTCTGTTTTTGCAATTTTGAACTGAATACAGATGTTCTGCACCGGACATAAATGACAAATCATTTTAATAGGGGAACTTGTACATGCATATGTCACCCACAAGATTTAAGCTGTCAGGGTTGCATAGTGCAATTGCAGGTACATAGAATTCACACGGCTTTGGCCATCTAGTCCAACTCCCTGCCATGCAGGAATACACAGTCAAAGCACACCTGACAGATGGACATCCAGTCTCTGCTTAAAATACTCCAAAGAAGGAGATTTCACCAGTCTCCGAGGCAGCATATTATGTTGTCCAACAGCTCTTAATATCAAGAAGTTCATCCTGATGTTTAGGTGGAATCTCTTTTCCTGAAATTTGAATCCATTGCTCTGTGTCTTGTACATGTGTATGTCACCCACAGGATTCCAGCTATCAGGTTTGCATATGCAATTGTGGGATCATAGCTCCAGCCATCTCTTATATTCACACTTTCTACTACACCCCATCAACAGTCAGGCTCATGGTAATTGGGGGAACCCAATCTAAGGCTTCAGCCACACTGTAGAAATAATCAGATTTGACACCACTTTAACTGCCATGGCTCAATGCTTTGGGATTCTGGTAATTGCTCTCGTGCCACAACATACTACAGTTCCCAGAATTCCATAGCACTGAGCCGTGGCAGTTAAAGCAGTGTCAAAATGGATTATTTCTGCAGTGTGGATGACTCCTAGTTTCTGGAATGCTCTTCCTAAGTGTTCTCTGCTGACCAGCTAATTCATTAGGTTGTGCAATGTTGCAATTCACTAATGTACAATTATTACATAACTCAGTGAATACATGAAAGTTACACTCCATCTCCTTGATGTAGCCTCTCAGCCCTTTTTTCAGTTTACTTTTGTACTGTTCTGATTTTTAGCTGCTGTTTTATTTTAGCGATGCTCTCCTGTATTTCCTTCTACCTTAGTTGTCTGGTGCTAACTGGTTTCCTTGTTGTTTTTAAACATCATTTCTGTATGCTGCCTCAAGACTTTTGATTTAAAAGCAAGCTGGAATGTATTTAAACAAAGGAACAAACAAAGGGTGCAATTCATGTCCCTATTTTAAAAAGACACTGGCAAAAGCTTTCTTGCTTTAAAAAGTTCTGGATTGCACCCAACAGAAGCAGCTTTTTTTTTCCATGGACAAACCTATAATTTTTTCCTTTGCTGGGAGCAGAAAATGACTAAGCTGTGAGTAATTACAACACAAACTGATGAGGTAGGAACAAGCAAATATCTGGATTCGTTTCCTCTGGCTTTTTAGTTGCAAATAAATATGTGAATTCATTTTAAATAAAGATCAGGTTCCATTTTCTCTGGTGCTTAATTTTAAAAATAGGTACTCACGGTAGGATAGGAAAAAAGTAATTTTGTACAAATGGGTTCTGGAGACTGCAGTCACAATCAAAATGGATAGAATCATAGAATCATAGAGTGGGAAGAGATCCCAAGGGCTCTCCGGTCCAACCCCCTTCAGCCATGCAGGAACTCCCAATCAAAGCATACCTGACAGATGGCTACCCAGCATCTGTTTAAAAACCTCCAAAGAAGGAGACTCTATCACACCCCGAGGAAGTGTGTTCCACTGTTGAACAGCTCTTACTGTCAGGAAGTTCCTCCTAATGTTGAGGTGGAATCTCTTTTCCTGGAGCTTGCACCCATTGTTTCGGGTCCTAGTCTCTGGAGCAGCAGAAAACAAGCTTGTTTCCTCCTCAAGATGACATCCCTTCAAATATTTAAACACAGCTATCATATCACCTCCTAACCTTCTCTTCTCCAGGCTAAACATACCTAGTACCCTAAGTCGTTCCTCGTAGGACATGGTTTCCAGACCCTTCACCATTT
>CM034701.1:10805013-10818866 GCA_020142125.1 Phrynosoma platyrhinos
GGGGGGGGTCTTCAATGGGAAAAGAAGGCTTACAAATTGGACTGGGAACCTCTTTCATACACACAGAAAAACATGTGCCCCGAGGCACCAAGAGTGAAGCTTGCTTGTTTCAGGACCTTTCTAAGTAGTAGTAGGGTATTGCCCTGTATATAAGTCGACCCAGGATTTTAGGGTCACTTTTGTGGCATCAATTTCTTGACTTATAGTCAAGTATATACAGTACTTATGATAATAAAAACCTGGGCAAGCAGACAAGCACAGACCGTAATAACAATTGTGACATCCAGCAGGGCAATATGAACAGAATCCTAAAGTGGAAGAGATTTTCTGATAAGCTGTGGAATATTCCATAGCAATTGTTTTTAAATTAGACAAAGTAATGCAAGGTTTATTTTTGGGCTTCTGAGTTTGAAAAAGCTGCAGCCTTCCTGGAGCCTTCTAGATGGAAAAACAAGGTTGGGGGGGAACCACATCCACTGATCAATAGATTATTTTTTTAAAAAAGATTTGCAAGCTTAAGAGAAGAGAATTGCTGTGGGTTTTATTGCAGTCTTGTAAGTGCACTGAAGTCTTTCAGCCATTCCAGGAAAGTGTCAGTATAAGAATTGTGGCAGGACTTTGAGATGATGGTCTTGATTGTCTTTCCATGCAACAGATGGCAAAGAACAGTGAATGTATGAAGGGGCAATGCACAGATATGGGTCACATATCACATATCCTGCAGTCCATAAGCTTACTTATGTTTTGGGAAAGGGAGACCAAAATGGTTGAATTACACTTGATTTTAAAAGTTTTGCCATTGTTCTTGTTTTCGTTGTTGCTGTTGCTGCCCATCTTCCTCTTCTTCTACTCCCCCCATTATCAGTAGCTCCCAGGGTTAGAATCAGGAAACCACAAATTTCTGTATAGTCTCCCCATGCGGTGAATCATGAGGGTCCACCCATAATGAACACTCATGCCAATGTGATTCCACTTTAACTGTCACATATCCATCCCATGGAATCCTGAGACTTATAGTTTGGTCAAAGATACTAAGAATTCACTACTCCAATCCTTTGAACATCTCTCTAGCAGAGAATTCAAAGCATCTCAAGAAACGACAGGTCCCCAAATTCTATCTGATGGAGCCATAGCAGTTCCAGTGGTATCAAATAGTTGCAATTGTGTAGTATGGATGCATCCCAGGACTGATCATAGTGACTGGGTACTGAAGTTCAAGAAAGATAATGGCAAATTAGAACATGTCCAGGGGACAGTGACCGAGATAGTAAAAAGTCTGGAGATCAAGACCCATGAGAAACATCATAAAGATCTGTGTATGTTTAGCTTGGAGAAGAAAAAATTGAAAAGTGATATGATAGCCAGCTTTAAATATTTGAAGGGATGTCATGCAGAAGAGCTTGTTTTCTGTTGCTTTGGAGACTTGGACATGAACCAACAGATTACAATTGCAAGAAGAGAGATTCAACCTAAACAATAGCAAGAGATAGTAAGGATTGTTTGATAGTAGAATAGACTGCCTTGATGGGTGGTGGAATTTTTTAAACAGAGGTTGGATGGCCACCTCTCAGTAGTGTTTTAGCTGTATAATCCTTCATGGCAGGACATTGAACTAGATGACACTTTTGGTACTTTCCAGTCTATGATTCTATGAATCCTCTCACCCAGGCCATCTATTTGCTCTTCCTGACCTATTATTACAGGCTTCCATGTCAAGCTGAACTTTGCCTGGAGTCCTAATTTGTGACCTAATTTCAGTTATCAGAGACCTAAAACTCCTGGTTCTTTAACCATGTTCATTCTCACAAGCAAAACATATTTAAGGTTGGGGACTTCTCTTTTTTATAAGGAGAAAGGCAAGACAAGTAAGAGGAAAAGGAGGAAGAGGCTTAAAAACTTTAAAATAATGTGTGTGTGCATGTGTGTGTGTTGTGCAGCTCTAAGGTGACCCTATCATGAGGTTTTCTTGGCAAGATTTGTTCACAGGTTTGCCATAGGCCATATTATGCACAGTACAGTTGGCTCTCTGTATCCATGGATTTTTTTTATCCACGGATTCAAGCATCCATGGCTTGAAAATATTCAAATATTATAAAAATTCCAATAAGCAAACCTTGATTTTGCCATTTTCTATAAGGGACACCATAGTATAGAGCCAGCATGGTATAGTGGTTTGAGCATAGGACTACGACTCTAGAGATCAGGATTCGATTCCCTGTCCAGCCATGGAAACCCACTGGGTGACCTTGGGTGAGTCACATACTCTCAAACCCAGAAACCCCTATGACTTATGGTGGCTCTAAGGCACCTTATAGCCACCATAAGTCAGAAACCACTTGAAGGCACACAACAAGAAACCACAGTATACACTGTACCTTAGTTCAGTGATACAGCTAAAGCATGCAAGTTTACTTTTTCGACTACAGCTCTCTACAGCCAGTATGATCAGTTTCAGTATGACAGAGAAATTTTTAGTAAATTTTCCAGTCTTGGGGTATGGCATAGGTTTTGCATTTAAAATCTCTCCCTCTCAGTTTCTATTACTGTCAGATAGGACTGGGAAATATGCTTAAATACCCAGAAGGCACCAGACCATGTCTAATCTTGGAAGCTATGATCTGTCTCCCCATCTGATCCCCTAAAAGTCATCTTAAAAGACAGGCAGCCATACTTAGTGATAGAGTTCTTTCATTCTGGTGAGTGGGGCACTGAAGGATGATGCATCAATCCCCCTCCTACCAAGTACTGCTTCAGGTCCTGCCATAACTGCTCATCACAGTGTGGCTTGTTGCTGAACATGTTATCTTTCAAAACCCTGCTTGTCAGTGCCACAAAACTCCTTCAGTTGGTGCAGTTGCCTGATGTTTAAGGTGGGTTTTAAGAGGTATTTGCAATTGTAGCAATGGTGCCATGACTAGATGTGAATAGCAAAGTTGACAATATTGTAAATCTAGCTGACAACATTGGATACCAACCCATGCATTTTTCTTTACAAAATAATTCACCTGCAACACTGTCCAGGCCTGTCCAGATGATTTCTAAACGTTAAGTTTTAAATGATGAATTCTGCATGTGGGTTGTTCTAATACGTATGTGTCTTGTTTGTTTTTGTATGTTTCTTGTCTGTGTTGTTCCCCACCTTGATCCATGGGGAAAGCCCAGTAAGAAATGATTATTGATAAGGATAAGGATAAGGATAAGAATAAGAATAAGAATAAGAATAAGAATAAGAATAATGGGATCCTGCATGGGGGTTGTGTAGAGTAAATCTCTGAAAATCGCTGCATGTGGAGTTATGTATTAAGTGTGCCATACAATACTTATGTCAAATGTTGCGCAAATGAACCAAGGCACCAAATTTGCCACCTGACGCACGTGTGCATCCATGTCTAGTGGGCATCATATCATGTACACCTGTGAATATTTCTCCACAGTATTCTTACCATATTCTATGACCTGCCATGACATTCAACAGCTGAATATGCAGTCCACATTTAAAACAGCATTAAAGATCAGTCTCTTCTGGCAGGCCTATCCAGATGACTTCTAAACTGTAAGTTTTAAATGATAAATTTTACATTTGGGTTGTTCTAATACGTATGTGTCTTGTTTATTTTTTAAAAAACTAAAGTGTGTTTTTAACAGACTTATATTTTTTGTTCTGTTGTTGTTCCCCCCTCCTTTGATCCATGGGGAAAGGTCGGTAAGAAATAATAATAATAATAATAATAACAACAACAACAACAACAACAACAACAACAATATCATCTTACTGACCTCTCCCCATGGATCAAGGGGGGGAGAACAACAACAGACCAACAAATACAAGTCAGTTAACACACATTGATTTAAAAGAACAAACAAGACACATACGTATTAGAACAACCCACATGTAAAATTCATCATTTAAAATTTACAGTTTAGAAATCATCTGGATAGCCCTGCCAGAAGAGACTGGTCTTTAATGCTGTTTTAAATGTGGACTGCATATTCAGCTGTTGAATCTCTTCTGGCAGGTCATAGAATATGATAAGAATACTGCGGAGAAATATTCACAGGTGTACATGATATGATGCCCACTAGACATGGTTGCACATGTGCGTCAGGTGGCAAATTTGGTGCTTTGGTTTATTTGCACAACATTTGACACAAGCATTGCATGGCACACTTAATGAATAACTCCACATGCAGAGATTTCCAGAGATTTCCTCTACACAACCCCCGTGTAGGATCTTGGCCATAATGTGTTTTAAAAAGAGATTACTTTTAAAAATCTGTATCTTTCATCTTTGAAGAAGTGCCGGAGCTGCCTGCTGCTCTGGGTCATTACATAACAGTTGTCCAGAAGGCATTATTAACAAGCACACAGTGCATTCATGGAAAGAGTTAAAAGCCCCAGTGATGCTAGCAGCTCCAGGCTTATAGATCACTGACAGCTTGTCCTCAATTGCCCCCCAAGAAGACTGTGTGATGGACAACATTGACATTCCTGGCAGAGGGAGAGAAAGGGGCTGCATGAGGAGGAGGGAAGGGAGGCGTGGTTGGGACCCACACCGGAAATGAAGTTACAGTTCGATACTGATTAGAATGAGATTTTAAGAGGACTGGACAGGAGGGAACAGATGTATTTGCCAGATCGAGTCACCTCAGATGACCCCCGGTGGCCGGCAGGGCTCAAATGAAACGCTAACAGTAGGCCAAGTGAGTTGCTGCTGTTGACAGGGCTTGTCGGGCTGAAGTCCACCTCAACTAACACTGAACAAGACTACAGGAAGGACCAGCTCTATGGAAAACAGCCTTTCCTTAATTCTGTGGCATTGATTTAGATGGGCAATAAAGGAGGAAACTTTATGTTCTCCTCCATCAACCCACTCAATTTTCCACTATTGATGCAGCTACACTGTAGAAATAGTGCACTTGGACATGACTTTAAGTCCCATGGCTCCTTCCTACAGAATCCTGGGATTTGGAGCTTGGCAAAGCACCAGCATAAGCCAATTGCCCAGAACAAGTTGGGTACTTATTTTACCGACCTACGAAAGGATGGAAGGCTGAATCAACCTGAAGCCCACTGGGATCGAACTCACAACATTGTGGCTGCAGTGCTGGCCTTTAACCACTGCGCTCCTGGGCTTATCAGACCTTTGCAGGCAGGGTATTCCACAATGCTGGTGTCACAGCAGAGAAGACCCTTCCTCATGTCCTCCCGCTGGGTATTGCTCCTGTTGGTGGGACACAGAGGAGGAGGTTCTCACCAACAGACTTCAGCAAACTTGTCTATTGTGTCTGAGGCCAGACGAAGAAGATTGGAGCCTTGGAGCACTTCCTCAAACTTTGGGGCATGTGTGAACTCCCCTGATGGAAGGCTGGCAGAAGAACCATTCCATTTGTCTTGTTCCAAGTGCTATTAATTATTAGTTGCTTTGAACCTTTGTGAGGAAAAGTGAGGAAAAAATTGTCTCAAATAAATCAGTAAATAAAGATAGTGAAAAATATAATGTAAGCATTCCAATTTCTAGATGTCTTCTTAGGTGTCTGCTCAGAAGTAACCCCCTCAAACAGTTCAGTGGGATGCCTTCCAGCTAAGTGTATATCAGATTACATAATAATAAATACTTAGTGAATTATATCATGAACTTTCAACAACAAGAGGCAAACAGGAACACAGACATGCAGAGACATAGGCAGGTACATGGGTCTTTCCATCTTAACTGCCATGGCTTCTTTGCATTTCTGTGGTATTCCAGAGCAGCTACAAAACCTCATCTAGGAATCTAAGGAATGCGTTCAATTTCCCCTTTTAATAGAGGATGATGATCAAGAAATATTACTGAAGCTGGAAGGCATACAGCTGCCATAAAGCAAGGAGGCAACAGATGTGTTCCCTCCAATGTTAGAGATGGAGCCTTAGGCAATCTTTGATGGGAAGGATGAATCCTGACAGGTTTTGGGCACAGCAATTCAGGGCATGGTCTGTAGAAAGAACTAGAAGAGGAACATCTAGCCTGCAGTTCTAATTCTGCCCAGCGAAAGTGAGAAGCTCAGCTACTGGGGGCCTCCTTTCACACTATACCCTACCTTGAAGAGATGGAGAAGACCTTGCTCTGTTCAATGAGAGATTAAATGAAAGGACTGCTTATCCATCATCAGCCAGCTTCTGGAAGCACTGGTTGGCAGCAGATTATTCTCCTTCTCCTTCTCCTGCTCCTTCTCCACACAGGAACGAGGACAGGCGCAATGCAAGCAGCCTCTCAGCTAGCAGGAGGGGTTTCATTCTTCCCTATAAGTCTACTCAAAGGAAACAAAGAGTAATTTTAGCATTTTTCTTCCCTCTGTGAGAAAGTATTTGCAAATCATACAGTTTCTGAATCCTATCTACAATTCAGGACTTAGTTGGTGCTCAAATTTGCATATGGTGGTTTTGCACAGAAAACTGCATTTTCTGCAAAAGAAACAGGATTTTCTGCACAGAAAGTAATTCCTGGAAAAACCATTTCCTGCACAGAAAAATGCTATTTTCTATGCATATCATCCATGTGAAAATTTTGCTCAGAATAAGTTCTTAACTATGACATGTTCTTTGCAGAAAAAAAAGTTTTTTTGTCCAGAAAATGATATATCTGCACAAAACTACTCCTGTTTCTGCACAAGCCAAACATGTGAATTTTGTGCAGAATAAGTCCCAAAGTGCAAAGATTATTTTCAGTCCAAAATTCTTCTCATGGTTTCCTGATTCCTCCTCCCCTCCCCCCATAGTATTTTCAAATATTCTTCCCATCCCTAGTCTTGGCAATGCCAGCTGAGAGCATATCGTGGCACTTCTTCCTTGCATATGAAAAGAAGAAAGAGAATGATCCAGGACTCTCCTTAGGTGCCATCTGAAAGTGTTTTGTTTTACTTCTATGTTCCTCCCTCCCACCAATGCATAAGAGGACAAAGAAGAAGAAGAAAGAGAGTTACTTAGGTCTTGTCTGAAGCACCAGGTTATTTACTTATTTGTTATCCTGCATTAGTCCCAACATGGGTTCCAAGGCAGCATACAATCCTTTAAAAACATAATGCAATTGAAAAGTTTTCAGTAGAAAAGTTAAAACACAATTCAATCAAATTTCTGTTTAAACAACACTACTTGAAAATGTGGGTTAAAGCCATTTTTTAAAAACACATATGAAAGAAAATAAAACAGAAATAGTACACCCATTAATAGCTCAATCTGTCCCAAGATATTAGAAACCAAAAGCTTCCTTAAATATAAAAAAGGTCTTTACCTGCCGACAGAAAAACAGCAGGGAGAGTTTCCAATTGGACCCTTCCCTGGAATATGCAATGGAATACACTTCCTTAGAGTGTGGTGGAGTCTCCTTCTTTGGAAATTTTTAAATAAAGGCTGGATGGCCCTTTGTCTGAAGTGCTTTGATCTTGCATGAAAGAATGGAGTTGGATTGGATGGTCCTTGAAGTCTCTTCTAACTCCATTATTCTATGATTCAGACCTTCCATGGAAGGGAGTTCCCAAGCTTGGGAGCAGCCACTGAGAAGGCTCTCTCTTGTGTCCTTACCAGACATGCCTGGATGGTACTGGGACAAAAAAAGCCTTCTCCTTCAGATCTTCTAGAGCAGGGGTAGGCAACCTTTTTGAGCCAGGGGCCGGGTTGCTGTCCCTCAGACAATTGACGGGCCGAAGCACCAAAAATAAATAAATAAATAAGTAAGTAAATAAATAAAAATTAAAATTAAAAAAAAATTAAAAATTTTTAAAAAATGCATGCACACTCTCTCAGCCCCAGAAAAGCCATGGCAAAACCCCTGTGAAGATTTTGCCAAGAAAACCCCAAGAACAAGTAATAACAACAATAATCAATATCATCATGGGGGGGCGGCGGCGGTGGGGGGGCGGCGGCTGCAGGACCGGTTTGGGGCCGGTCCAAAGGCCTTGCTGGGCCGCATCCGGCCCCCGGGCCTTAGGTTGCCTACCCCTGTTCTAGAGTGTGGACTCATATTGAGAGATATGGGTTTTCAAGCAGTCTGGACCTAAGCCATGCAGGCTTTAAGGTCCTCTCCAGCACTTTGACTTCTTCCATGGGAGCAGATTGGTAGTCAGGGGAGCTGCTTCAACAAGGGGGACACATAACCTGCTAAAGTCAACAGCTGGGCTGTAGCATTTTGAACCCGCTGAAGTTTTTGAAAAGTTTCCAAAGGCAGCCTCATATAGAGTGTGTTACAGCAATCCAAACACTTTGTAATCAAGGTAAAGATGGACAGTTCCATCTGGCATTTCTGGCCAGAACAGGAGGGGGGCATTGCCTCTGACACCTTCAAGATTGTGGCCGCAGCTCTGATATCCTTTGATTATTTGACATGGTGCTCCTTACTTCCAAGGTCTGGATAAAACATACACATCCAGTGACATTTGAGGAAGTGAATATCCTAGCACTGATTCATACTTGTCCCTTTAATGTTTGCACACAGCCGCAGGGCTAGAAATGTAGCTGTTCTAAATGGTAGCTGTTTATAACGAACTGTCCATTTTTAAAAGCAACCCCCACAGCTTTGCAAAGGAAACCTTCCCTTGACCAGATCTAGTATCATAACCTAAGATCACCATGAGTATCACATTGAAGGGCAAAAGAGACAACATGTTCGGTACACAGAAGGTTATAAAAACAAGCTGTATCCTCTTTTGAAATGCACTTAAAACACTGTTCCTTGGCCAAGATATTACACTGGGGGGGTTGTGCATGTGGATTTATGTATGAAATATGCTAGGCAATCCTTATGTTAAATGCCAGCATTGTGCAGCTGAACTGAGACAGATATCTGTAGGTGCATGAAAAACCAAATGTGCATATGTGTCCAAGCATTCTTTCCAATGCTCAACCATCCATGGTGCATAACCATGTGCTATGGCATCACATGTGCAACTGTGCTTCTGTAGCTTTGAACTGAATGTTGATGTTCTGCATTAGAAAAAAAGAATGTCTACCAGCCATTTCCAGAGCCAGCATACCATAGTGATTTGAGTGCTGGACTATGACTTTGGAAACCAATGTCCAACTCCTGGCTTGGCCATGAAACCCAGTGGGTGATCTTGGGCAAATCACATGCTCTGAGGCTCAGGGGAAGGCAATGGCAAACCTCCTATGAACAAATCTTCCCAGGAGACCCCCATGATAGGTTCACCCTAGGGTCGCTATAAGTCGGGAACGACTCAAAGGCACACAACAATAAAGCTGCTTCCATAGAGGAACATACATATGTGTAAGATAGTAGCAGGACGATAATGATGATATTTATTCATATCCCTCCTTTCTCCCAAAACTGAGCCTCAAGATGGCTTGCAATTTGAAAAAGAACAACAATATAGCTAAAAAAAATTGCAAAAAGCAAAAATGAAAATGAAATAATTCACAGTATTAAAACAATTCAAATCTACACATAAAAAGAAACAATGCCATTTAAAAGATAAAAAGCAATTTTAAAAGTTTAGTTGAAAACAATATAGCAGCCTTAGCCCATTCCTTAAAAACTGTCTGCTTTAAAATTATTTTAGGATAAAAAGAGATTTGGTCATGAAAAGTGTTCCAGGGTGCAGAGGAAGCCACTGAGAAGGCACTGTCTCGCATTTCCACCAATCGTCCTTATGACTGACAGAAGGGCTGCTCCTGGGATCTCAGGGCCCAGTCAGGCTTATAAAGGGAGATACAGTTTGCCAGAGGGCTGGGACCTGAGCCATATAGGGTTTTAGAGGGCTGCATCCTCACTGCAGAAATAATCTAGGTTGACATCACTTTAACTTCCACAGCTCCATGCTATGGAATCCTGGGATTTGTAGTTTGTTATAGCATCAGAGTTCTCTGATAGAAAAGGCTAATATCCCACAAATCCCAGAATTCCATAGCATGGAGCCGTGGCAGTTAAAGTGGTTTTAGCTTGGATTATTTCTGCAGTGCAAATGCAGCATTATCATCTTCAGATATGTCTGGAAACACACTGATAGCCATATTTGTCAAGTCCATAGCTTTCATGGATCGTTATTGATTCCTGTTTTAACTCTTCCTAGTTTAATTCGGTCTTAAGGGGTGGGAGGGATGGGTGGAGGGATTGGGATAGCTGAATGTATTTTAACTATGGTATTTTAAGTGTTGTGAGCCGCCCCGATTGCTATGCAGAGGGGCGGGATAAAAATAAAATTTATTATTATTATTATTATTATTATTATTATTATTATTATTATTCAAGAAATGGACATTCAACTGTGCCTACAAAAAGTCTAGTGTCATATTAGCATCAGGTAGTTGTTTGTTGTTGTGTGCCTTCAAGTTGCTTCTGACTTTTGGTGACCCAAAGATAGGTTTTCTTGACAAGATTTGTTTAGAGGCGGGCTTGCCTCTGCCTTCCTCTGAGGCTGGGAGAATGTGACTTGTCCAAGGTCACCCAGTGGGTTTCCATGGCTGAGTGGGGATTTGAACCTTGGTCTCCAAAGTCATGGTCCAATACCCAAATCACTACACCATGCTAGCTAGAATTCACTTGGGAACCTATGGCTTCATAAGTGAATTTATGTCTGCAAAAAAGAGAATTGAGCAGTTTTGCAATATCTATATTCAGCAAGGACATCTTCTCTTTCTCCTTCTTCTTCTCCTCCTTCCCCTTCTCATTAGTTCCTACCTACCTCTCCCCATGAATTGAGTTGGGGAACAACAACAGATTAAATTACAGCACATAACATTAGTTAAAAATACATAATATCCATTAAAACTGATGAAGATTACCTGTATTAGTATATAGGGAAGCCAGCAAAGTGACTGTTGTGCATTGGGACTGATTCTCAATATGACTGATACCCAACAAAACCCAATGCACAACAGGACATGATGCGCATTCTAAAACCTTTGCTGGTGTTCTGCTGTGCATCTTCACAATTCACTAGGAGTGTTCCTTAGTGCCTCTGTTACGTAGCTAAGTATGTGTAAAGTTATGCACCATAGACCGTGACATTGAATCACAGCCATAGTTCAGAAATATAAGGAGGAAAAGGATCATTCTGTTTTCACAACCTTTGACTGAATATGGATGTCACACAGAAGCTAAAAAAAGCACAACCACCTGCATAAGACAATGTACATGTGTCTAAGACACCAACAGGACAGCAGAATAAAATTCAATGTATGATGTGATCTCAGTCAATGGTAAAGGAAAAGAAGTTTGCTTTCCACATATTTGACTGATCACCTGGAACATATATTTCTCATGCAGGCGATCAGTTAAATAACCTGTATGCCATTTGCCCTTGTTCCTGGCATATATGAATAAAGATCCTCATTTGAATCCAATTATAAATTCCAGTTTTTGTCTGCAGGAAATATTTGCATACCAAGCTGAAATGATGGGATCAAAGCAACAGTCCACAATGGACATTCAGTGGACTGAAACTAACTTCAAGCTAACTGTCAGGATCTCTTAGGCTAAAACAAGCTGAGCAGGCAACACGACAGACAGCCTTGACAGCCAAAGATGGCCACAGTTTGGTTAATATAATAAAAAAAGAAAAGATGAGGCCAAGCATATTTCAATATCTAATATAAACATATTTCTCTCTGTCTGTCACAACAAAGTTAAGACCACTAAGAATAAACCAGACGCCCTTTGGATTAGACCTGCAGGACTATCCAGTCAGCATCTTTGTTTCTCACAGTAGCAAACTGGATGTCTCTGGGAAGCCCAAAAGCAATAGGCCTGCTTACCATTGCTGGCCCCTCATTGACTGGCACTGAAGAGGCATGGACAGGATGTGTTGTAGAGTGACCTCCCAGTATCCCAGCCCACATGACTGGGAGTGTGACCAAGTCTGTATATGTTTGTTGTTGTTGTGTGCCTTCAAGTTGTTTCTGGATTATGGCGACTCTAAGGTGAACCTATCATGTGTTTTTCTTGGCAAGATTTGTTCACAGGAAGTTTGCAATTGCCTTCCCCTGAGGCTGAGAGAATGTGACTTGCCCAAGATCACCCAATGGGTTTCATTGCCAAGCAAGAAATTGAATCCTGGTCTCTAGAGTTGCAGCCCTACTACACAGTTATACCTGTTCAATATTACAGTCCCAAATCATGGCTCAACTCTTTGGAATCCTGGGATTTGTAGCTTCATGAGGTACTAAGCCACTCTACAGAGAATTCTGGGTTACTTGCCAAAGTACATACTCCATGATTCCATAGAATAGATATGGAATTGACACTAATAGATGACCAAATTGAAGCTGTCATATTTTGGCCACAGCATGAGAAGGCATGATGCATTAGGAAGACAATAATGCTGGGAAAGGTAGAGAGTAGTAGAAAGAGAGGAAGAATGCACATCAGGTGGATAGACTCAATTAGGAAGGTCCCAGGGCTGAATTTGCAGGACCTGAGCACAGCAGTGAAGGAAAGGGAGTCTTGGAAATGTCTCATCCTCAGCGTCACCATGAGTCGGAGCTGACTTGAAGACAGTTAATTACAACAACAACAAATGATATAGGAATAATGTAAGAAGCCACTATACATGAGTAACAGTCTTGATATATGGGTGGTAAAAGGCAGACGAAAATATAAGGGTTTAAATGGAGAAAGGGAAATAGTACATGCATTGAAACACCAGTATAGTGAAGAAAGTGTTGTGTTTTCAAGACAAAGTTTAACATAATACCACTAGAGGTAATATAATAAAAACAGAGGGGAATAAATATTTAATGTTTATAAAATGATTAAATACTTATTGTTTATGAGGTGTTTACAATCTATGTTGCTTAAACATAGATTGTAAACACATCATAAACTGTAAGCATTTAATTATTTTCTATATATGTCCTCTCAAGGTCCTCCAGTGCAACTCTGTGGTCAACATCTGCCAGACATTGACCATCGAATTGCGCTGGAGGAGCTACAAATGCCTAGTGGAGTGTTCTCGCTAGGAATCTCTAGGTCCTTCAGTGCAACTTTTGGTTAAAGTTGACTATAGAGTTGCGCTGGAGGATCTAGAGATATTCCTAGAGAGAATATATTAATAAAATCCATGAATAATCAAATCCACAAAAGTCAAAGCTGCAAATTTGGAGGGACAAGTGTTGTGCAGATAACACCTTTTGTCCATTGGAAAGGAAGGAATCTTTTTCATGAAGAGTAAATATTCAATAATGGGGTGAGGTCAGCCATGTGACTTGATGGTGTCTGATGATCTTACAATATTATCAGGTACTAGAAAGCCAATTTAGGTTGTTAATTGCACTAATTTCCCATGCAAGCAAAGTCATGCTCAAAATTATGCAGCAAACACTTCTGCTATATATGGAATGAGAAATCCCAGAGGAGCAAGCTGGTTTCAGGAAAGGAAGAGGCACAAGGGATCATATTGTAGGTTGAATAATGGAGTACACCAGGGAATTCCAAACGAAATTGTACATTACGACTACAGTAAAGCCTTTGATTGCATAGACCATAAAAAACTATTGAATGCTCTCAAAGAAATGGGAGTACTACTACTGTACAAGAGAGCATTTCTACTGACCTAAGACAAACCTAGCACAGGGCTTTCTGAGGGCTGAGAGTATATGACATGCCCAAGGTCACCCAGTGGATTTTCATGGCCATGCTGAGATTCAAACCCTGGTCTCCAGAGTCACAGCCCAACACTCAAGCCACTACACCATGCTGGCATTACCATATTTGTTTAATGTATTAGCACAAAGTTATATTTATATATTACTTATATGCAATGGTATAATAAATACCATTAAAATAGACACAGCACACAGAACATGACATATACATACTTTAAAACTCCAGGAAACAGATGTTGGGTTGGACTAAATAGGGAAGGCT
>CM034701.1:10822431-10839332 GCA_020142125.1 Phrynosoma platyrhinos
TCTATGATTCTATGAAAAAGGGTGAAAAGACATACAAATGTTATTACAATGTCTGAAGTCTCAACCCACTGTAAAATTGCAATATTTCAGACAAATTTATTACAGGATAAAACCCTAATCTCAAAAGAGTCTTCAATCCATTTCTTTGTGTTAACAGGATGAGTGTGGATGGAAGGAATGGATGAAGCTGATTGGCTAGATTCCTGAGATGTCACAGAATGTTAACAAACATTCAGCCTATGGAGGACGAAGGATCAATTATGTAGGGCTGAAAATCTGGACAGCCACTGTGAGGAAAGAAGGAAGGCTGTGGGGAAATACCGTACATTAAAGATAAGGCAATGGGACCCTATAATTCAATTGGGATGGGGCACAGAAAGGCCAAGAAGGAGTGCTAATTTTTTTATATTTCGTTTCAAAATACATAGCCCCATAATAGACCTTTTGTTTTTTACCCTGAAGCAGTGCTGTTGGATTGAATAGCACAATGTGCCCATTTTGCAGGCCTGAAGTCTGTTTGCTTTATGCTGTGAAAGAGCTGATAAATGATTGAAGCCCCTCTGGACTGTAATATGAATTGACATATATGTGTGTGTGTGTAAAAATTGCTCAGAGCCCATCTGCTGAGGTTACATAATTCAGGGAACTCAAGCAATGTGAGAAGTGGGATTTGCTGCACAAAGAGAGCAATGTTTCTGGTAATATGATTAAGGGGGAGGGGAATGGGGGAAATTAAAACAAAATATCTCCCCCCGCCCCATAAGCTGACGTATATACAGTGAACAACAGCCCAAAAGACAAAAGCAGGCAAGTATGTCCTTGAAATCTCTGCTTTTGCAAGGATTCCTGTACAAATATGCAGAGCCTCTTGTACAAATAACATTCTTTGGCCACTGCTTGATTTGAATGTACCCCCTAAATGTGCCAGTATGATTTTTTTTTATCATTCTTTCCGCATCCTGCTTTCTATACCATGCTGATTTAATGCTCTGGAAGCATGATGCACTATTAATATGGCACAGTTTGAGCTGAAACCTACTAGGTATTCCTCTTTCCCCTCCCTTTTCTTTTCCTTTGGCTTTACATAACTGTTAGCATTCAGAAAATCCAGGCTGCGAGTATCCTAAAATAACCTCTTCTACCAGCACTCATTAAAATTACTATAAATAAAGCCTAGCTGCTTCTGGGTTTGTTTTGCATTATTGGGTTTTTTTTTAATGCTGTCATGTGGTCTTCCTGTAGTAAATCAAATTGTGCATCATGGAGGGCACTATAATTCATTGCTATGCTCTTTCGAATCCCTCGTGAATGCACCTGAAGAGTTCTTATGCTTCTTTTTATAGACACCTTGGAGTTATTCTACTGTTTCTCTCCCCCTCCATTCTTGTCCATATTTCATAACTACATTAGGAATACCAGGTGAAAACCTGGTCATTACAGTGCATATTCTTGAGAGTAATGGACTTCAGACGCATAACAGCTACCTTTTATAACTTCCATATTTCTACTCCTGAGGATTCCCAGCTGGCCAGCCTGTCTGATGCTCTGCCTTTTGCAAAGGGCTGAGAAACAGCAATAACATTCTGTTTTTGTTCCCATGCCTGAAAAAGCATCATTTGCTCTACTGATGCAGGTCTGAAGTGCTGTTCAAAAGCACAGCAGCAAGAGTTGGTTGGGAAGGTGTCAGCCTTAGCCTGTGTTACCCAAAGAAAAATGGGGAGGATTGGGAGATCCCCAACAGTTGTGCCAGCTTCTCTTAAAAGTTGGGGAATTTGGCTATGAGAAGTTGGGTAACCTGAGGATTGTTTCCACCTGTGTATGCCAGCTGAGAAGAACTCCAAGTTTGGGTGAATTAAGAAGGTTTTTATTCAGAAATATTAAAGAGTGCAATCAAACACACACAGTAGTAATTCAGACAGATCCAGCATTCAGAGCTAACTGAAGTGGTGGTATGGAAATTGGAAAGTGGCGTTTGAGGGGTGTAAAGAGGGTGATATTTTTCTGTCTGAAGAGTAGACCACAGAAAGTGGGAAGTGGCTCAGACTGGGATCTAAGGGCAACACAGTCCATACAATGAACACAGACTGGGGGCCAACTGTATGTGTACTGTGTGCACAAGGAAATTAGATTTGAGGACCAATATTTATATCTGAGATCCTAGCCTCAGGGGGTGTGCTATCTTGCAATATAACAAAGACCTGACAATGGCCTAAACTCTATTGTTAGTCCTAACTAGAACAGACCCATTGGATCAATAGAATTTATTTATGTGTTGACTCACCGTTCAACCCTTGATTGAAATGCCATCTTACATGGTCATTTTGTGCTTCATGACAAGCAGGCAGGATCAGATACCATTTGGCTCTCCTGTCCTTCCCCCCACCCCACCCCCCATTGCCAGATGGACATTAGTGCTGAGATCTGGGGGTCTCAGTGCTTCTATTGCGCATCTGATGGGGACAGGGTTGCCAAGAGCTTCTCCAATCCTGCCTGCTGAATTTGAAGCATAGAATGGCTGTGCAAGGCAGTCTGGGGACTTTACAGTAAGCCTGGAGGGAGGCTTTGGGCACTGCAGAGAGAGGAAGGGAATTCAAACCCCTGCAGCATCTGAAAAAGCACATCTGGCCATGCAAAGGATGCTTACAGACACGGATGTCCCTGCCTGAATTCTGGCCAATATGTGTAAGCTGTATACAAAATTGTCTCGATGTTTGCACAGTCATTCACATATCATGGCAGTGCACAGGTTCATACAAGGGTTTCTGGGTTTACACTGCTGTTTAATTATTAAAATCTCTCAGTTAACACACAGTAGAAATAAGGAATTTGGGTGCCTTCTATCCTTTGTTTTTCAGCTAAAAAAAGTTGTTTGTAAAAGTACTGTGGCTATCCTGTATGGAAATAAATCCTCACATGTTCTATGGGATTTGCATAGAACTGTGCTCCCTGAAAAACATACTGTTTGATCTTCCTTTGCGGGGGATATAGTTGCAGTTATAACTTTTTGCTATAAACCGAAGATTTAAAAAAATAATTGAGTAATAATAACTATAGGAGCCAGCATGGTGTAGTGGTATGAGCATTAGACTATGACTCTGAGAGACCAGGGTTCGAATCACCACTCGGCCATGGAAACCCATTGGGTGACTTTGAGCAAGTCACGATCTCTCAGCTTTAGAGGATGGCAATGGCAAACTACCTTTGAACAAATCATGCCAAGAAAATCCTGTGATAGGCTCGCTTTGGGTTTACTTTAGGGTCACTATAAGTGGGAAAAGACTTGAAGGCACACAACAACAAAAATAACAATAACACTATAGTACAATTTATTTCTTAGAGGAAGGATTCAAGATCTCAACTCTAGGAGTACTAGAGTTGCAATCTACAACATCCAAAGGGCTGCATGATTCCCACCTCTCACTTGCTGCTGCTCCTATTATTGTTATTGTTATTATTTAGAATAGAGCTTTACACTTGTTATCATATCTGTTCTCATAATGATTCTGCAAATTGCACTTAGAAACTGTTTTAACTGTCTTGGCTTCATCCTATTGAAATTGAGATTTGTAATTTGGGGAGGGAGCCGGACTTCTTTGATAGAGATTTCTAGTGCAGTAATTTAGGGGAGAACACTACATCTCCCTAGCAGAGAATTCTAGAACTCTCTCACTAAACTACCAATCCCAGGATACCATAGAGCCCTAACATCCCATTTTGGGGAGAAAGGCAGGGTATAAATCCCTTAAAGAAAAGAAAAGAAAAATAAACCTTTAAAATGGTATCAAACCACTATCATTATGTAGTGTAGATAACTCATGGAACAGAGATTGCTGAAGACCACCTAAGTAGATCACCTGAAGGCTACCTTTGCTGAAATTCTTCAGCAAAGCCAGAAGTGATCTAGGGATTTCTGGTTCAGAGCAAAGTTCCCCATTTACTAAGAAATGTTGCGCCCATCTGTCGTTCTGTGTGAGGCTGTAAATATTGTTGAAAGAGCATATGCTTGAGGCTCTTTCCCTCAGTGATACAAAAGCGAACCAGTTTGCTGCCAAAACAAAACAATAGTGCCCTATTATTTTACAAAGGGTGAATCATAATCTGAATGTGTAGGGGAAACACCTGGGGAAGGTAGAATGTGTCACTCTGAGGGATTATGTCATTAAAAGACAATAAACCAGTTTCCCGTTATGTAGCAGGATTTGCACCCTCCCTGGACTAACCATTATAGAATCATAGGCTGCTGCCACACTGCAGAATTAATGCAGTTTGGCACCTCTTTGACTGTCATTGATCTATCCTGTGGAATCCTGGGAGGTGTAGTTTGTTGTGGTGCCAGAGCTCTCTGACAGAAAAGGCTAAATGTCTCACAAAACTACACCTACCAGAATACCATACCATTGATCCTATGACAGTTAAAGTGGTCTCAAAGTGCATTCATTCTGCAGCGTAGACTCAACCATAGAATGCTAGAATCAAGTTGGAAGAGACCCCGAGGGCCATCCAATCCAATGCCATTCTGCCTCATAGGAAGGAGATTATCGCATAAGTATATAAACTGGCTAACTCGAGCTGTCTTAAAATTAGAAGCGGGTGGCATCCTGATATTATCAGATGCATTTAGCTGCTGAAATCGCTGCCTGGGTGCAGCCTGGATCCATTGCTGCTCTGAGGAGCGCTCCAGTGGCCATTTTTTCCAGCCAAAAAACTCTTGGCTTCCTAAAGATGCACAAGGAGTGCCCCTTCAAGCGGCAATGGGTGGTGTTTTTGGCGGCTAAATGCATCTGATCATATCAGGATGCTGCCCGCTTCTAATTTTAAGCAGGCTTAGGTAATCTCCAAAGACACAATCAAAGCACTCCCAACAGGCAGCCATCCCATTTCAGTTTAAAAACCTCCAAAGAAGAAGACTCCACCACTCTCTGAGACAGCATATCTCACTGCCCTCAGGAAATTCTTCCTAATGTTTAGGTGAAATCTCTTCTTGTAGTTTGAATCCATTCCTCTGTGTCCTAGTGTCTAGAACAGGGGTAGGCAACCTAAGGTTCGGAGGCTGGATGTGGCCCCCCGAGGCCTTTGGACCGGCCCCAGGCCGGTCCTGCCACTGCCATCGCCCCCTGCCGTCACTGCCACCCTCCATAATGATATTGATTATTGTTGTTATTACTTGTTCTTGGGGTTTTCTTGGCAAAATCTCCACAGGGGTTTTGTCATGGCTTTTCTGGGGCTGAGAAAGTGTGCATTTTTTTAAAGTTTAAACTTTTTAAAAAATTATTTATTTATTTATTGTTGGTGCTTCGGCCCCCCAATTGTCTGAGGGACAGCAACCCGGCCCCCAGCTCAAAAAGGTTGTCTACCCCTGTATAGAGGAACAGGAACCACGTTCACTCCATCTTCAATATGACACCCCTTCAAATATTTAAACATGTCTATCATGTCATCTCTTAACCTTTTCCTAAAAATAACCAGCTCCCAAAGAGGCTTCTCATAAGCCATAGTTTCCAGAGCTTTCACCATTTTGGTCACCTTCCTCTGGATGCACTCCAGCTTGTCAAAATCCTTCTTGAACCATGGTGCTCAGAACTGGACACAGTATTCCAGGTCTGACCAAACCAGAATAGAATGCTACTTCCTTCAGTCCAGAGCAGGGGTCAGCAACCTATGGCCCGCGGGCCGGGTGCAGCCCACGGAGGCCTTGCCACTGCCCCATCCAAAATGGCGCCCACGCTTGCGCACGCATGCACACGGCGGTGGGTGCCATTTTGGAATGCCCAAGGCCCAGGGAAAGCTCTCCCGCCTGTGCGCTGGACGAATTCGCATGGCACACGTGCGGGGGGCATTCCAAAATGGCGCTCCCCACGTGCGCATGCATGCACATGATGGCGGGCGTCATGTGCATGTGCACATGGGGGGGAGCGCGCAGGCACCCACCCAGCCCCTGTGCCATTCCTCCCCCACCGGCCCCCCGGCAACAAAGGTTGCCGCCCCCTGGTCTAGACACTATACTCCTACTAACGCAGCCTTATTTTTATGTTATTTTATTATACTACAGCTCACAGAACCTTCCAGCCAGAATGATGGTGGATGATTAAGGATTAATAAGAGTACCTTAGATTATATAGCAGAGAATTATGATTATCCTTCCAAACTAGAAATCCCAAGATTCTGTTGGATGGAGCTATGATAAGCGAAGCTATATTACTGGTAAACTAGTGTAATTCTGTAGTGTCAATACAGCTCTGAAAGGTAGACTGATGCAACCCAGGGATCATTTTTTTAATTTGGTAGAATATACAATGCTTGATGCAAAGGAGATGCCAGCTGGTTTGTAGGACATTTAGGCTACAATGTAAACAAACCTTTATGAAATAAATGATCGGTTTTTTTTTGTGTGTGTCAGCTGGGCTGACAACTTATTGATTTTGAGGAAAGAAATGACAGCATTTTAGCAAGATGCACTTACTCAATTACACAGGACATTATAGTTAACAGATCAGTTGACAAGTAATTAGAAGCATTAAGAATTCTTTCTCCGAGATGGAAACAGTTTTGCTGATTTAAAAGCAGGGGTATTTTGTGATTTCTAATACATTGCTGCCCTGGATCTGTGTGACAAAAATAGCTCATACATCTCTTCTCTTGTGGCTTTCACATTACAGTGGGCCCTTGCTATCTGTGGATTTGGTATCCACCAATTTCAGCATCCAAGATTGAAATTAAGAAACATTTAATCCATCTCGCACAGGAGTTATCTCTCTGAGGCTGGGTTTGCTGAGGCTACCTTCCATTTCCCCTCTCTTCCACCCCATGTCTCATTGAAATCAATCCCAGGCAGGAGGTAACAGAGGGAGGCAGAAGCAGTGGGGGAGTGTAACTTTTTAACTTTTGCATATTTTTATATATTGTCATATTGTTTTTTGTTGTTGTTAACTGCCTTAGTCTCAACCCATGGCGACCCTATTGACGAGACATCTCCAGGGGCCCCTGTCCGCTACTGCTCTGCCCAGCTCCTGCAAATTCGTGTTCATGGTCTCTTTAATAAAGTTTATCCATCTAGCATGTGGCTTTCCTCTCTTTCTACTTCCCTCCACCTTTCCTAACATTGTCTTTTCCAGCGATTCAGCCACTCACTCATAAACCACAAGGTTGTGAGTTCAATACTAGCCAAGGGTCAGGCTAGACTCAGGCCTGCATCCTTCCGAGGTAGCTAAAATGAGCACCCAACTGTTGGGGGGCAATGAGCTTACAGTTGTAAACTGCTTAGACATCCCATAGCGTGATATGAAGCGGTATATAAATGAAGCTGCTTTGCTTTTCTCATGATGTGTCCAAAGTATGACAGTCTGAGTCTTGTCATCTTGGCTTCTAGGGGTATCTCTGGCTTGATCTGTTCTAGGACCCATTTCTTTGTCCTTTTGGCTGTCCATGGGATCCTCGGCACTCTTCTTCAGCTCCACATTATCTCAAATGCATTGATTTTCCTCCTATCTTCTTTCTCCACTGTCCAGCTCTCACATCCATACATGGTAATAGGGAATAGATGATTTTAATTGTTTTAAATTTTATTGTAATTTTTTAAAAAATGTTTTTATCTGTGAGCTGACTTGGGTCCCTTCTGGGAGAAAGCTAGCATAAATAAATAAATAAACAAATAAATAAATAATTTCTGAGACAGAATTTGTAGCAAAAAAATTATTTTTTTCTATTTTTTCCAGGAGTGGGTGGAGCAGAGATTGCAATCCTCCAATGTCTCCTGGGGGGCTTATGTGGCCCCCTACCCTTCTACAGTTGCTCATCTTTGATCTAGGGGCTGCAGCTTCTGACACCCCAAGAAACCTGGATCTGCAGGAGCATTCAGCTACTCTCCATCCTTGGGGCCAGAAACTTGTCCTCATTGCAGTAGTCCTTGCATGGGGGCATAACAAAACCTTGAAAAGCTGACATAAGCATAGACATTGCTGAGTTGAATTGATCAACAGGCTGATGCAGTTCAAAGAACTCCCTATATGCCCCCTGAGTTCAGAAACATTAGTTTATTTGACTACAACTCTGCCATCCATCCTATAATGCTTGAATGACATTGGTTCATTGTCCTAAGGAAGTGTGATGGCAAGGCTAGACATTCTATAATTCCATTTCAGAGGGGAAAATATCTACTCAAGGGATGTCAACAGCAGAAACAGTCAGAGCTGGATAGGAAAGATGTGCAAAGATGTATGATGGCTGCCCTAATGCAAACCTATCATAGGGTTTTCTTGGCAAGATTTGTTTAGAGGGGTTTACTTTTGCCTTCCTCTGTGGCTGAAAGAGTGTGGACGTTTTCACACGCGGCTTTTTGAGGACGCTAGGTGGCCTCCCTCCGGCCCCACTCCGGCTCTTCTTCCAGCTTGTTCAGACGCACGTCGCAGAAAACCCCGCCCCTTCCAGTGCCATCCCTGCGTACGTCCGGCTTCTAGCTCCGTGTGTTCAAACGCACGGAGCCTTAAGTCCGGCGTCCGTCCAGCATCCCTCCGGCCTCAGCACCTCCAACTCCGGCTTCAGCGGCGGAAAGGTAATTCCGACTTTTAAAAAGAATTAGCCTGCCGCCGCTGGAGCCATTCCGGAATGGGGCCGGCGGGAGGTAGGATTGCCTCCACCAGAGCCCCGTGTGAAAACGTCCTGTGACTTGCCCAAGGTCATCCAGTAGGTTTCCATGACTGATCAGAGATTTGAAACCTGGTCTCCACAGTTGTAGTATAACACTAAACACACTACACAATGGTGGCTCTTAGCCACCGAGAAAAGGTAGACCCTTGTCTGGGGTCCTTTTGAGGTAGAAATGCTCAGAGGAAGGCATAAATTGCCAAGACGTTACAGTACTAACACCTCTACAAGCGGAGCCAAGTGTCTTGGTCAGGATAGAGGCAAAAAAGAACTGCATATAGTTCTGGGCACCACATTTCCAGGAGGATGTGATGCTTGTGCTGGAGCGAGTCCAGGGGACGGTGATCAAAATGGTGAAAGGTCTTGGAAACCAGACTTAGGGAAACCAGACTTATGAGAAGCTACTTAGGGAGCTATTTATGATTATTCTGGGGAAAAGAAGGTTAAGAAGTGACATGGTAGGTAACCTGTTTAAATATTTGAAGTGATGTGTTATTGGGGATGGAGTAAGCTTGTTTTCTGCTGCTCCAGAGACTAGGACACGGAGCAATAGATTCAAGCGACAGGAAAAGAGATTCCATCTAAACATTATGAAGAACTTCCAGATGGCAAGAACTGTTTGACATGGAATACGCTGCCTTGGAGAGTAGTGGAGTCTCCTTTTTTGGAGGTTTTTAAAGAGAGGCTGGATGACCATCTGTTGGGAGTGTTTTGATTGTGTCTTCCTGCATGGCAGGGGCTTAGACTGGATGGCCCTTGAGGTCTCTTCCAACTCTATGACTCTATGAATTCCTCAACTGTAAACTCTGCTTCTGAAACCTTTATAGCATTACCCTCTGCAATCCTGAAGGTCACTATCTACTATCAGCTATAATTCTTGTATGTATGTGTGAGTGAGTCTCTCTGCATGAGTGGTGATTTTCTTTTATCTACAAATAAAATTACATTTGGACCCAACATTTTTGAATTTTATTTTTCAGAATCAGTATACACAGGCTTGATCTCTGCTTTTAGTTGCTCAAAGCCCTCTCAGCAGCTCTATTTGAGATAGTAAAATTCCCTATTAAATAAATATTTTGGATAACACTGAATGGACACATGTTGTGCTCCAACAATGCTCTATTTATGTACTTATACCTTTGTGCAAAAATACTGATGGTTCACGTGCATGCAAACATTTGAGTTAAACAAAAGCCTTCCATGGTGACCAGAGAAACTAGTGTAGTTTCCCAGGAAGGTTTTTACATGATATACTGATATACATGGAATGAACTTCAGAAAGCACTTGTTGCCCCATTTCTAATGCACAACATGTTTCATTTAAAAATTAACTGCTCTAGGGCAAAGGTTATGCTACATGCAATAACTTGTGTGTACTCTGGATCTATTAAGCAGCACAAGTTACCCGATCCCACATATGGTAGTGGTACATCTCCAGTATCATGCAGGCAGATTGCATAAATCAGTCCGCTTTAAACTTGTTATTTCCTGTCTAAGGGTGATTTCTGAGCAGTGCATAGAAGGCAACTTGCGTCACAGTGATCAGAACTGTTTGGGAAACTCTTCTCCTTTTCAGCAAAACAAACCTATTTCCAACCATGGCACTGTTTTAAAAGAAGTGGGCTAGCAGCAGATATCACCATTAAACTATATCTTGTCAGGAAATGCAGAGCCTGGGGGAGTTCTACTTTTTGGACTTTGTTGTTGCTGTCTGCCTTGAAGTAATTTCTGACATATGGTGACCCTAAGGCAAGGGTAGGCAACCTTTCCCCTTTAAGGGCCAAGGGACTTCAGCTCCCAGAATCCCAGGAGCTATTGGCCAACGTGGGACTATTGGCCAACATGGCCGAGGCTTCTGGGAGCTGAAGTCCCTCGGCCCTTAAAGGGGAAAGGTTGCCTACCCTTGCCCTAAGGCAAACCTGCAAACCTATCATAGGGTTTTCATGGCAAGATTTATCCCAAGGAGGTTTGCCATTGCCTTCCCCTGAGGCTGAGAGCATGTGATTTGCCCAAGGTCCCCCAGTGGGTTTCATGGCTGAGCAGGGAATGGAACACTTTTTGGACTACAGCTCCCCAAATCTCCCAGTTAGGGGATTCTAGGAACTGTAGTCTGGAAAAGGAAATTTGCACATAATAATAATAATAATAATAATAATAATAATAATAATAATAATTTTTATTTCTAAGCCGCCCCTCTGCTCAGCAATCAGGGCGGCGTACAGCATAATTTAAAAATAAGAGACAATGTAAAATTCCTATATCCCACACCATAATCCTCCCATCCCTTAAAACTAAATTAAACTATAATAACAAAGTTAAAACGATTCTTAAAAACATAATAAAAACAAAAACAAATAAAAACATTGTGGTGAAATGTACACATTCTGAAACTGGAGGACAGTCTAGCGGGCCACAGATGTCGTAGATTTCATGTGCACAATGTATAGATTCGTATGGAACCAAACATTGTCCACTTAGGACGTTATCACATGTGGGCCAGAAAGCGATAATAAAATGGAAATGAGGCATTCCGAAAATAAACCGAAAATAAACCTTGATTCCGCAAATGGCTTTCACACGTAATTACCTTAATTGCGAAATTACAGTAAGTGCATTTAACATTCACACACAAGTGAAAAAAGCCTGTGAATGTACTAGAAATGATCTTCTTGCACATGCACAGATAGAGGAATGCTTGCCGTGGAACCATGGAAAAAGCAGGGAAATGCTCCCAAATGCGCATTTGCTTTTCACATTATGGTAAATGCGAAATTACGTAATTTCGCAAATGCATTTCCTCAAAACAACCGAATTTCAAAAGATCTTGGATAACACCAGTTTCTGTCCACTTTCTGTGCGACATCGTGTGAAAACGTGAGGCACAAATCCAGTTTTTGTTTAGGATTTGTGTGGATTAACCAGCAGATTTGCCCTGTGTGATACCGTCCTTAGAGATCCTGTTTCCATGTAGCATAAAGTGCTTTCCCAGCAATGTTTAAATCAGTCCGTTTCTGGGCATATTTGTGGATGGAATCCTATGCACACGCACTGTTATCTGGGCGTAAGCCCCAACAAATAATCTATATTGAATATTTAATGCTGCCTCTTTTATCCTTCGCAAGTGGGAAGGGAAAACAGTGTGTTATAATCATTGCCTTTTTTTCAGGAAACACAGCTTTCTCTCCCATACCAATGTTAAAGCAGGCACTTTGCGTATATTTTCAGGATTTATCTGTGCAGGAATATTGACTAGAAATTTAGAAAAGCTGTATTTCCACATGTCACACTGCCATTATGTCAGCCCATTACAAACAACTGGTCCATTGGAGAGAGAAAAAACACCATTTGGATTTATATAGTTTGGATTTACATCATAGTATGTGGTGTAGTGGTTTGAGCATTGGACTACAATACTTGTGACCAAGATTCAGTTCCCATGCAGCCATGAAACCAACTGGTGCCCTTGTGCAGATCATATGCCCTCAGCCTCAGGGGAAGGCAATGGCAAACCTCCTCTGAACAAATCCTGCCAAGAAAACCCCATGATAGGTTCCTAGGGTCACCATAAATTAGAAATGACCTGAAGGCACATAAAACACATACAGTCTAATAGCTGCAAATCAAGGTTCAAGTGTCAAGTCTGGGAAAATTGATTGGCACTCCTAGCAGCCATTAAATACACAGGAGCCCAGAGAGGAGAAAAAGTGGTTACCCTACATAGCAGCCATTCTAAACATTAGGGGTTGGTTCCAGGACTCCCGTGGATAACAAAATCCGTGGATGCTCAAGTCCCATTAAATGCAATGGCATAGTAAAATGATGTACCTTATAAAAATGGAAAAATCAAACTTTGCTTTTTGGAATTTATGCATTTTTTAAAAATATTTTCAATTTGTGGATGCTTGAATCCATGAATAAAAAATCCATGGATTCAGAAGTCTGACTTTATCTCAGGTCCAAAACACACTGCAGAAATAATCCAGTTTGAGACCGCTTTAACTGCCCTGGCTGAATGCTAGGGAATTCTGGTTTTGGGAGACATTTAGCCTTCTCTGTCAGAGAGTTCTGGTGCCACAGCAAACTACAATTCACAGGATTCCTTAGCACTGAGCTAGGGCAGTTAAAGCAATCTCAAACTGAATTATTTCTGCAATGTGTTTTGGATCTCAGATTTTTCTATATCAGTCCCATTTAAATAGTATTTTGAGGACACTGTGATAGGAACATGTGTCACTTTGTAATTTCTCAGCATCTTTGATCAGGCAACACTGGACAACTCACAATTCAACGTGTGAACAACATCGCAGTTGAGCGAACCACTGTTTCTTCAAAGAGCAGAACCTACTCTAGCCTTGGAGGTAGTGTGGGGTGGTAATATGGTTAAAAGCTGAATAAACAGAGCAACAACAAAAAAGTCTTCACTTCCTCTGTGGTTTCCTTTCTGAAAATTCTTTCGCATGTACTCTCCCGCTACTTTTTTAAAAAAATGATCTAAATCATATATTAATTTGCATGCTCTTTTAAAGTCGGCAACAATATGCTGTCAGCAGGCATTGACTCATTCACTTTCCTTGGAGTCAACTGATGTACAGAGTTCATTCTCTTCGATTCATCCTTCTTGGCAAAACTTTCTGACTGTAAAGGTATTATTTACGCAAGTTTATGACTCATTTGGATCCAGGGCAAAAGGTCAGGTGGCCCTCAGAGGGGATATGTGGTAAAAAAAAATGCAGGGGGAAAGCACCTAGTCTTTATCTTAGGCCTATAACTGGAAGATTGCTGGTGAAAAATTTTGCTCAGAAGATCCAATATCACACTGATGGTGGAGATCCCCTCCTACTGTGTATTCAGTGGAGCTAAAGTAATAAGTACCTATGATCACATCCATTGTTGTTGTTATGTGCCTTCAAGTCATTTCTGACTTATGGCAACCCTAAGGCGAGCCTATCATGGGGTTTTTTTGGCAAGATTTGTTCAGAGGAGGTTTGCCATTGCCTTCCCCTGAGACTGAGAATATGTGACTTGCCCAAAGTCACCCAGTTGGCCTCAAGGCTGAGCTAGGATTCAAACCCTGGTCTCTAGAGTCATAGTCCAACACTCAAATCACTACACCACCCTGGCTCCTGATTACATCCATAGTGAATCTTCTCCTTGCTGGCCAGGTCTGTTTATGTGTGGCATGTTGTAAATGGAACGTTTATCTCAGAATGGTTAGAACAATAGGATCATTGGGCTGGAAGGGACAACAATGTCAACTAGTCCAGCCCCCTGCCATACAGGAATACACCACTAAGGAGATTACTATATTTGGCTTTTAAGCTGTGATTATAATCATAAAATGACACCCTTGGAGATACTTACTGCATGCCGTTGCCTTCAACCCATTGCTTCTGTGTCTGTCAAGTGTGGTTGTTGTTAGTGTTATCTGCCCTTGAGTTGATCTTGACTCATGGTGACCCTGTGGATGAGACATCAAGATCCCTTATTCTCCACTGTCCCCCTTAGGTCTTGTAGATTCAAGCATGGCCTCCCTAATTAAGTCCAGTGGCATCGCTAGGGTGTGTGTGGTGGTGCAGTCTGCACTGAGTGACACCACAGAAGAGGGGGGACAACTAATTGGGCCATCTTCCTATGGGTGGAGGGAAAGGGTGACCATGCCTGGCCTTGGTTTGCCATAACGGAAGCAGTTCCTCACGGGGATCCGCTGCCACAGCGGGGAAGGATACAGCTGAGGGCACTTGGCCCTGCTTCCCTGCAGCAGCGGTGGTCTCCTTGTGAGAAGCTACTGCCACTCTGGCAAAGGACACTGCTGAAGGCACCTGGCCCTATCTCCCTGGTCTCCTTGTGAGGAGCCATCACCACTGCATGTAAGGATACAGCCAAGGGTACCTGGCCCTGCTTTCCCATGGTGGTAGCAGTCTCCTTGTGAGGAGCCATCACCACCACATGGAAGGCTGAGGGTACCTGGCCCTGTTTTCCCATGACAATGGCAGTTCCTCCTGAGGAGCTGTCACCACAGCAGGGAAAGACATGGCCATGGGTAACCAGCTAAATGCGGCCTTTTGGCCATGCTGCCTGGCAGCCATGCCCCCTGCACCAGGTGACACTGGAAGTGGTGATGCCACTGATTGGGTCTAGCTATCTGGTGTGTGTGGTCTTTCTCTCTTTCTACTGCCTTCTACAGTTCCTAGCATTACAATATTTTCTAATGATTTGTGCCTTCTCATTGTGCGGCCAAAGTATGACAGCTTCAGTCTTGTCACGTTAGCTTCCAGGTAAAGTTCAGGCTTGATCTGTTTTAGGACCCATTTGTTTGTCTTTTTGGCCATCCACAGTATCCTCAGCACTCTTCTCCAGCACCACAGCTCAAATGAGTTGATTTTCCTTTTATTTAATTTCTTCACCATCCAGTTGTTACCTCTGTACATGAAGCTGGGGAATGCAATGGATTGGATGGTTCTAACTTTAGTGCTCAGTTGTATATCTTTACTCCAGGGGTAGGCAACCTTTCCCCTTTAAGGGCCAAGGGACTTCAGCTCCCAGAATCCCAGGAGCTATTGGCCAACATGGGACTATTGGCCAACATGGCTGAGGCTTCTGGGAGCTGAAGTCCCTTGGCCCTTAAAGGGGACAGGTTGCCTACCCCTGGTTTACTCTTTAGGATCTTGCCAAGTTTTTTCTGGCTGCCCTCCCCATTCCTAACCTTCTTCTGATGTCTTGACTGCACTTTCCTTTCTGATCGATGTTTGAACCAAGAAAGAGGAAATTGTTTTAACAATTTCAATTTCCTCATTGTTTAGGTTGAATTTATGGAGACCCTCTGTGGTCAAACATCCATTTAATTGACTGGGGAAACCCATCAATAGCTCCCAATAACACTTCAGTCCCAGGACTCCCTAAGTGTAAAATATTGCTGCCCTGGCAGTTGCAAGATTGGCAGTTACATGGTGTCAGTCTCCTTTCTCCCCTTTCCTCCTCACCCTAACCCACTATTCCCAAGCAGACTAATTCACATGGTTTTTTTGTACAGTTGGTCCTCCGTTTTTACAGACTTGAAGTCCGCAACCCTCGCTTATCCGTGAGAGATGAACGGAGGGGCATAAAAAAGGGTGCACACACATGGCGTGCACCCGCTCACCTCCGCAGACACGCACCTCCATTCATGCCAATAGGGCTTGAATATTTGCGTTTTTTCTTTTTTGTGGGAGGTGGGGTCTGGAACACATCCCCTGCGAAAAAAGAGGGGTGACTGTATTTATTTATTTTTTTAAACTCAAATTGCATTCCCTGAACTGCAGAACTGCATTTAAAAAGTGAAATTTACAATAAAATAGAACAAAAGGCATGGTGGGTACAGCACAGGGCAGAGAGGTGAGTTTAGACCAGGGGTAGGCAACCTTTCCCCTTTAAGGGCCAAGGGACTTCAGCTACCAGAATCCCAGGAGCTATTGACTAACATGTCACCCAGTTGGTTTCCATGGCTGAGCTGGGATTTGAACCCTTGGCCTTCCAGAGTCCTAATCCAACATTCAAACTGCTATACCAGGAGTAGGCAACCTAAGGCCCGGGGGGCCAGATGTGGCTCCCTGAGGCCTTTGGACCGGCCCCAGGCCAGTCCTGCAGCCACCGCCCGCCATGATGATATTGATTATTGTTGTTATTACTTGTTTTGGGGGTTTTCTTGGCAAAATATCCACAGGGGTTTTGCCATGGCTTTTCTGGGGCTGAGAGAGTATGCATGCATATTTTTTTAATTTTTAATTTTTTAAAAAAATATTTTTATTTATTCATTTATTTATTTTGGGTGCTTCGGCCACCCAATTGTCTGAGGGACAGCAACTCGGCCCGTGGCTCAAAAAGGTTGCCTACCCCTGTGCTATACCATGTTGGCCCTCCCATGCATACATATAGTTATACATACATATTGTGACATATAGAAAACCAAGTACCTAGTTAACTCAAGTAGGACAAAACAGGTGAAGCACAGTAAATACTCTTTATTGAGATGCAGTTCTGCAGAATTGGGGGTTCTCAGAGTGAGAGGCACACCTTGTCATTCACAGCTTGCAATTTTTATTCCTTAGCCTGGCCGGTAAGATCCCTCCTTTGTGACTTTCATTGGCTGAAGTCATTAGTCCAGCTAATCGTGAACAACTAAAATGAATAAAAACTAAAACTAAAATGAATGAATGAGTTTCGGCCAGGACAGGGGAATGAGTTTCAGCCAGGACAGGGGAAGGAGGAGGAGGAGGCTCTCCAGG
>CM034701.1:10839432-10852901 GCA_020142125.1 Phrynosoma platyrhinos
GTGGTCTCTTCCAACTCTATGATTCTATGATTCTACGATTCTATGAATACATTATCTCCGTTCCTGTTGAATCCAACCATATATATGTAAATTGAATCCAAATATCATCTCTCTCACATAGAAAAAAAAATCTGTTTTTAATATTTTTTTACTACCGATGACTACATCCTCACTGCAGAAATAATCCAGTCTGATGCCACTTTAACCACCATGGCTCAGTGATATGAAATTCTAGGAACTATAGCTTGTTGTGACACCCGAGCTCTCTGACAGAGAAGGCTAAATGTCTCACAAAACTACAGTTTCCAGAATTCCCTAGCATTGAGCCATGGCCATTAAAATGGTGCCAAACTGGATTATTTCTGCAGTGCGGATGCAACCATTGAAAGCCACACTGATTTTACAATGTAAGGTAAGGTATTAACATGCCACATAAACAAATTCTCCATCGAGGGACATATAGGTCTCTATGTCACTATTACAAAATCTGAAGGAGGCTGCAGTTTCAGCTGACTACCTTTTCAGAGAAGTTGTTATTCTTTCTTAATGTCAGTGATGTTGTAGGAAATGCAAGCTTGATGCCTGCTGTGGCTGGATTTTGTTAGTGCCCCAGTGAGCAGAACCAAAGATCTGTGGTCCAACATTTATGATGTAAATGAGTTTTTGACTGCTGCAGCTCATGAATAAATCCAAATCTATTTCAAAGTCATGCCATAGGCTGTGATTGTGTCATGTCATATGAATTTCAGAATTATTTTTTTATATATTTTCTTAGAATCATAGAGTTGGAAGAGACCACAAGGGCCATCCAGTCCAACCCCCCTGCCATGCAAGAATTCCCAATCAAAGCAACCCCGACAGATGGCCATCCAGCCTCTGCTTAAAGACCTCCAAGGAAGGAGACTCCACTACTCTCCGAGGGAGTGTGTTCCACTGTCGAACTGCCCTTACTGTCAGGAAGTTCCTCCTAATGTTGAGCTGGAATCTCTTTTCCTGCATCTTGCATCCATTGTTTTGGGTCCTAGTCGACTTTTGTTTCAGAAGTCTCAAATGTCCTTTAAATAAGATTAGTGGTAGCTGTATGGAGGCATCACCTCTGTGTCTTTGGTCCTTACAAAAACCTCTCAGAGTTTAAATAAAACAAATGAACATATATATCTGGCATTGTCAATGTGCCAGTGACTGAGGCTGTATTTTTATACAGAGCAACCTAATTTAGAGTAAGCCCACCTAAAATCAATAGGACTTACTTCTGAGTAGGTATCGAAGAGACAGTGTTGTGGTTTGACCTTTGGACTACTCCTCTAAGGATTCTTCAAATCCTCATTCAGCTAGAGAAACCTGCTGGATGATCTTGGGCAAGTCACACTCTCTCAGCCTCATAGGATGGCACTGGCAAATCCACACTAAAGAAAATTGCCAAGAAAAATCCATGATGGGATGCCTTAAGATTGCCATAAACTGGAAATGACTTGGAGGCACACAACAACAACTCAGGGGATGGGCGGTACGGGGCCGCTCCGGGAAGCTGCGGATCGGGGCCGAGGCTTCGCATTCTTCGGCCCCGCGGTGCAGTTTCGCTGCCCCAGGAAGAAGCGCTAAAATAGCGCTCCTTCCATAAATCTCCAAAAGTGCACCGCAAAAGGCTGCCGGCACACCTTCGGCGCCTCTTCTGCTGCAGCGTGTGCGGACGCTGCAGCAGAAAGGCATCCTCGGAGCGCCAGTCGTGCGGAGGGCCGGCTGCTCCGACAACGACTTCAGGAAGGGGTTGGGGTGCCCAGCATGTGGCTGCCCCTCCCCTTTCTTGCCCTGAAGACGGCGCTTTGCGCCGTCAAGTTAGGGTTCTCCTACAAAAGATTGAGGTTGCACCTACACTATAGAAATAATGCAGTTTGACATCACGTCCAATGCTGTATAGAACCCTGTGATTTGTAGTTTTACAAGGTCTTTAGCCTTCTCTGCCAAAGAGTGCTGGTACTTCACAAAACTACAAACCCCAGGAATCTGTAAGATGGAGCCATGGCAGTTAAAGTGGCATCAAACTGCATTATTTTTATAGTGTGGATGCACCCATAGTTACTAAAAAAGGAGGACATTTCTAGTGTCAATCTCATCTCTAACATGGAAACTGAAAGTTAATTTAAGCAATAATTTGCCTTAGCTTCCTATCTATGGGGTTAACCGCACAGACTGAATTTATGGGGCTGTTGGAAGGTTCATAAAAAAACCCCAATATATGAGATGTTTGGATGTTGCAAAGTACTTTACAAATGCTAATTATTATAACTGAATTCCATAGAAAAACAGTAACAGCCACAACAGGCTAAACTGGTTTTTGTGTCTGCCTGAAAGTGCTGTCTTGTTCATAATTTTTATCTAAACACAGTACATCCCTTTTTCTTCTAACAGAAACAAAAGCTTTCCTTCCATTTCAGGTAGACAAATATAATTGAGGTCTACTGAATTGGTTCCAACCTTCTTTATAGACAAAAAATTTTGACTATGGAAAGTAATGATTTCTGAAAGCTGAAAGGTGCTATGCCATTTTGCTATGCCATTGTATTTAATGGGACTCGAGCATCCACGGATTGTTATCCACGGGGGTCCTGGAACCAAACCCCAGCAGATAAGAAGGACCCATTGTATAGAGAACAGAATATATGAGGAAAGGGTGAGGGAGTTGGGCATGTTCAGCTTGATGAAGAGAAGAGGGGTGACCTGGTTGCACTCTTTAAGTGCCTCAAGGGCTGTCACAGAGAGAAGGGGCAAACCTGTTCTCTGTTGCCTCAAAGCACAGAACCAGTTCTAATGGTTTTTAAGTTACAGGGGAGTAGATTTCAGCTGAATATTAGAAGGAACTTCTTGACAGTAAAAGCAGCTCAGCAATAAAAACAATTGCCTAGAACAGTGGTAGGCAACCTAAGGTCCGGGGGTCGGATGCAGCCCCCCCCCCCCGAGGCCTTTGGACCAGCTCCAGGCTGGTCCTGCTGCCACTGCCGCCGCCGCTGCTGCCGCCACCACCACCTGCAATGATGATATTGATTATTGTTGTTATTACTTGTTCTTTGGGTTTTCTTGGCAAAATCTCCACAGGGGTTTTGCCATGGCTTTTCTGGGGCTGAGAGAATGTGCATGCATATTTTTTAATTTTTTTTAATTATTTATTTATTTATTTTTGGTGCTTCGGCCCCCCCAATTGTCTGAGGAACAGCAACCTGGCCCCCAGCTCAAAAAGGTTGCCTATCCCTGGCCTAGAACCTTATTGCATGAGAAAAGAAAGCCGAAATGGAGTGAGAGTAGCAACTTTCATAGTGCTTCTTAGTGTCATAGCACTTCTGTTCTCTTCTTGAGCGAGATCGATGATCATAAAAGCATGCATTTTTTGGGGAGGGGTGGATTTTTTCAGCATGATAAAAAGCATACTTTTACAACCGTCTCCCTCAGGAAGAGAACTGAAGTGCTGCGATGGCAGAGAGAAAACTGCTACTCTCCTGCCCAGTTTATGCTTTCCTTTTTCACGTGATAAGGTTCTTAGAGAGATGGTGAGGTCTCTTTCTCTGAACATCTTCAAAAAGAGGCTGGACAGCTACCTGCTAGGGATGCTTTAGTCCAGGGGTAGGCAACCTAAGGCCCGGGGGCCGGATGCGGCCCACCAAGGCCTTTGGACTGGCCCCAGGCCAGTCCTGCCACCGCCCCCCGCTGCCGCCCCCCGCCATGATGATATTGATTATTGTTGTTATTACTTGTTCTTGGGGTTTTCTTGGCAAAATCTCAACAGGGGTTTTGCCATGGCTTTTCTGGGGCTGAGAGAGTGTGCATGCATATTTTTTTTAATTTTTATTTTTTTTAATTTTTAATTTAAATTTAAATTTATTTGTTCATTTGTTTATTTATTTTTGGTGCTTCGGCCCCCCAATTGTCTGAGGGACAGCAACCCGGCCCCTGGCTCAAAAAGGTTGCCTACCCCTGCTTTAGTCGGAGTCTCTGCATTGAACCATGGGGAACAGGACTTAATAGCTACAAGGCCCCTTATAATTCTATGACTCTATGGGTCTAATATGTCTATTTTTTCTAAGCTATCTCTACAGCTCTGACAATGCTGTGATAGCTGGGGGATTATGGGAGTTATTGTTGCCAAAGTAAGTTCTCTGAGGAGTAACAGGACCATCTGTTCAATAGCTGTGCTAGTGTTTCCAAGGCTTTACTTGCAACAGCAATGACACTGGCTGGAGAATATGAAACTGGGAGACTTCAGCAAGACTCCAGAAAGGCAAGGCTCCATTCCATAAGACCAACAAATTGTTATTTCTCTGAGGTACAATAAGATCTGTGAGCAGCCTCTTTCAATCCCAGCTGGCCATTTTAAGAAGCACATTAACATTAAAATTGGTTCCCTGAGATTTCTTGTTTTCCTTTACACATCTCATTCCGCTTTCTTCTGTGTCATATCTTCTTTTTTCAGACTGATAACTTGAGGGCAAGGACTGTGTGGTTTTTAGTCCTCTGTATCTTGGTGCATTTCTAGCTTATAAATGCTGTAAGTAAAGAAATAATAATAAAGCCTGCAAAATCAGCATGACATAGTGGTTATAATGTTGGACTAGGATTCTGGGGGGGACTATGGTTTGAATACCTGCTTGCTCACAGAAATCTATTGGGTGACCTTGGACAATTTCCTGCCATTTCCAGTGTGTGTTGTGTGCCTTCAAGTCATTTCTGACTTATGGTGACCCTAAGGCAAACCTATTATGGGGTTTCCTTGGCAAGATCTGTTCAGAGGAGGTTTGCCATTGCCTTCCCCTGAGGCTGAGAACATGTGACTTGCCCAGTGGGTTTCATGGCCAAGAGGGGAATCAAACTGTGGCCTCCAGTCGTAGTTTAATTCTCAAACCACTATGTAACGTTGGCTCTCTTTCTAGCAGACTCAGGCAAAAGCAAACAGTTGCAGCCACTCCCAGCTTGTATGTTCTTCCTAATTAATACGTTTTGCCATCTTGACCACATTTTGATGTTGCTTGGCCATGTGGTGTACTGGTTTCCCTCTGAGAAATGTTGGAGGGAATGAAACATCAGGATTCCCTTTTGTAGTCCACACTACATCTGACTCGTGTCAGAAAAATTGCAATTGGGTAGAAAGTTCACTTTGGCTAGACAAGAAGTAGGCAGTATTCAGGGAGTAGATGGAAACATCCTGCAGTTTCAGTAAGATCCTGCCAATTTTCCTGCAAGTCATGTGTCTTCCTGTTGACTTTGGCAACCCCATGAATTTAATTGGATTTTTAAAAGGAAGGAATACTCAGAGGCGGTTTCACCAGTTCTTTCCTCTGAAATATAGCCCATAGCACCTGGTATTGGTTGGTGGTCTCCCATCCAAGTAGTAACCAGAGCTGGCCTTCTTAGCTTCCAAGATCAGATAGGATCTGGTGCTTTTAGAATATTTAGGCCCTGCAAGTTGTTTAGTGGGTCCCCAATTTTCATGTCAGTATGGGAGGAGGGAAAACCCTTTGCCGTATTGGAATTCAGTATCATAAGGAGTCCCATCAACAGCACAGTTGGAATAAACAGAATAACAAAAATGTTAATTAAACAAAGAAGGGAAGCTGCAGTTTCATGCTGTGAAATTGAGAAGGGGACTGTTTGCTAATGGAAGGTTCTGGGGGCCAGGGTACATCTAAGGTTTCTTCCATTAGAGCTTTCTGTTTACTCCTTTTGTGTCTTGCTTAGGCTTTCCAGCATTGTGGCAAGCAAGTTCATCTGCACATGAATAGCTATAGATTAGATATGGGTTGTCCCTGAGCAGCTGTGTTCACACACTAGCTGAGAAGGCAGAGGCATCCGAAAGGCTCTGTTGGCATTGGGGTAGGGGCGGCACATTTCCTCTTTGCAGCTGAGAAAATACGACCACTATCCTACTCATTGGCTGTCCCCTTCCTAAAAGGTACGTTCCTCTTGACATGAGTCCTCACCTTGATCTAAAATATTTTGGAAGAAAGTGGGAATGGCCACTGACCTCCATAAAGGATAGGTGTGAGAGAGAGCCAGCTTGGTGTAGTGGTTTGAGTATTGGATTAAGACTCTGGAGACCAGGGTTTGATTTCCAGCTCTGCCATGAAACCCATTGGGTGACCTTGCACAAGTCACACTCTCTCAGCTTCAGGGGATGGCACTGGCAAAGCCACTCTGAAGAAACTTGCCAAGAATAGGTTCACCTTAGGGTCGCCATTATTTGAAAATGATTTGAAGGCACACAACAACAACAAATGGACAGGTATAGCTATAGGGAAAGACAAAATGTCAGCATTGCTTCACAATAGGAACTCTACCCCAACATGAAATGTTCTTTCAGTTCCCAAACATTTAGCACAGGGGTGGACAACCTTTCCCCTTTAAGGGCCGAGGGACTTCAGCTCCCAGAAGCCTCAGCCATGTTGGCCAATAGTCCCATGTTGGCCAATAGCTCCTGGGATTCTGGGAGCTGAAGTCCCTTGGCCCTTAAAGGGGAAACGTTGCCTACCCGATTTAGCATTTCAGAGAATGAGAATTAAAAATTGTTCACACTAGAACTCTTAAGAGTTGCTGCGTTCATCATCCCTTGGTAACTCTGCCTACCCAGTATCTTTGGATGCCTAAACTGTATTTCTGAATGCTTAACTCACCTTTGAAGATACTGCTATGCTAGAAATTCAGGGACTGAAGGACTACTTTATTTTGGAGGGCAGAACTCTTATTTTTTTGGGGAAGCCCCCAATTTACATACACCTCCACAGCTTCGCCCTGGTTGCATGTTATGCTGCAAGAAAAAAGAGAAATCTGATCAACCGGGAGAGTTTTATGGCAGGTTTCCCCAGCCTTATGCCCTCCAGGTATGTTGGTGCACCACTCCCATAGTCCCTCAGCATTTGGGAATGGTTTGTTTGTGAGCTTCTGATTTACAGATGTGCCTTTCAGAAGCACAGGAAGGAAAGGAGTGTTCTGATATTAAAGTTTACTAGCTGTTTAAAAGCAATCTTTTCCCCTAGTGCTGGGCATGACTTTTTTCCCCGAAGTCAGCTTGTCTGCAAAGAAAGCAAAAGAAGTTTTTGTTTGCAGGTTTCTTTGGCAAGACTGTGTAGTTTAGTGTTCTGAGCATGGGTAGGCAACCTAAGGCCCGGGGGCCGGATGCCAAGGTCTTTGGGCCGGCCCCAGACCGGTCCTGCCGCCGCCCACCTGCCGCTGCCCACCATGATGATATTGATTATTGTTGTTATTACTTGTTCTTGGGGTTTTCTTGGCAAAATCTCCACAGGGGTTTTGCCATGGCTTTTCTGCAGCTGAGAGAGTGTGCATTTTTAATTTTAATTTTTATTTATTTTATTAATTTTTTTTATTTTTGGTGCTTCGGCCCCCCAATTGTCCGAGGGACAGCAACCCGGCCCCCGGCTCAAAAAGGTTGCCTACCCCTGGTTCTGAGTGTTGGACTAGGACTATGGGAAATTAGTGTTTGAATCCTCTCTGAGTCATAGAATTATAGAGTTGGAAGAGACCAAAAGGATCATCCAGTCCAACCCTTTGCCATGCAGGAAGACACAGCCAAAGCATCCCCCAACACATGACCATCCAGCCTCTGTTTAAAAACCTCCAAAGAAGGAGACTTTGAGGCAGTGTATTCCACTGTTGAATGGCTCTTACCATTAGGACGTAATCCCTAATGTTTAGGTCCTTTCATTGCTGCCATTGTGCCTTTTTTTTTTAACCAAAGAGAGAAAGCCAAGGAGAGTGTGGCCTAGTGGTCTGAGTGCTGGACTATGGTCCAAAACTCACTGCAGAAATAATCCAGTTTGAGACAGCTTTAACTGTCCTGGCTCCATGCTAAGGAATTCTGGGAATGCTAGGTTTTTTGAGACAGTTAGCCTTCTCTGTCAGAGAGCTCTGGTGCTGCAACAAACTACAATTCCCAGGATTGTCTAGCACTGAGCCAAGGCAGTTAAAGCGACCTCGAACTGGATTATTTCTGCAGTGTGTTTTGGACTTGTGACTCTGGAGAACAGGGTTCGCTTCCCAGCTTGGCCGTGAAACCCAATGGGTGAACTTGAGCAAGTCACACTCTCTCAGCCTCAGAGGAGGGCCATGGCAAACCCCCCTCTGAAGAAACTTGATTATGTTTGGAATCGTATTACTCTTGGGCAAGTCACTCTCTCTCAGCCTCAGAGGATGGCTGTGGCAAAAAAAAAAAAAACCCTCTGAAGAAACCTGATTATGTTTGGAGTGGTATTATTCTTAGGCCAGTCACACTCTCTCAGCCTCAGAGGAGGGCCATGGCAAAAACCCCTCTGAAGAAACCTGATTATGTTTGGAGTGGTATTATTCTTGGGCCAGTCACACACTCTCAGCCTCAGGAGGGCTGTGGCAAAAAAAACCCCTCTGAAGAAACCTGATTATGTTTGTAGTATTATTCTTCTTAGGCCAGTCACACTCTCTCAGCCTCAGAGGAGGGCCATGGCAAAAACCCCTCTGGAAAAACATGATTATGTTTGGAGTGGTATTATTCTTGGGCAAAGCCACACTCTCTCAGCCTCAGGGAAAAGCCATGGCAAAAACCCCAAAACCCTCTGAAGAAATCTTGCCAAGAAAAACCCATGAAGAAGTTGCTCCTTAGACTCGCCTTCCAAGTCACGCGGCCTACAGGGCTGCCCTTGAACATGTTTCCCACACAATTCCTGTCAGGAGAAGCGGGAGAGGAAGGCCTCGGAAGCCGAGGTCTGCCCGCCTTTTCCCTTCCCCTTCCCCGCACACAGCGCTCCCCGTGAAGCGGGCGGCTGAGGCGAGGCGGGCGGCGAGGCGGGCTAGGCCAGCCCCCGGCTCCTGAGTGGCCTAGGCCGCGCGGGTGACGGGGAGGCGAGGCTGAGGGAGGCTGGGCCTAGTTGGAGGCCCCGCCTCGGACGCCCCCTTCAGCCCGCTCCATCCCACTCCACTCCCCGCCGGTTCTGTGTGGCTGCCGCTTGTGGGGAGATTCTCGAGCCTCCCTTTTCTTCTTCTTCCTCCTCCTCCAACCTCCTCGGTCCTCCTCTGAGGCCCACCGCCGACCTGTGAGAGCCTCCCTCGGCCGGCCAAGCTGGCCTCGCCTTCGCCATCTCCCTCCGTCGTCGAGGACGACGAAGCCGCCGCCATGGAGCCTGGCGAGGAGGCGACGGGCGGCTCCACCGAGAAGAAAAGGTGCCTCCCTCCCTCCCTTCCCTCAGTTGGGAGCCATTGCTTATCCTTTTGGGGTGTATGTGTGTGGTTGCGTATGCGTGTGTTTATAGGCCGCCTCTGCCCCTCAGTTGTGCTGAGGTCCTTTCTTCGCACAAGGAGACTCACAGTCACAAACTCTTTCTCTTCCCTTCCCTCCTCCATTTTGCCTCCTCAGAAACAACCTTTTCTTTTCCTGGAAGGGATTGTGGTTGTGTATGTATGTGTGTATAGGCCAAGTGGTCCCTCGGTTGTGTTGAATTTCCTTCTTTGCACACGGAGAGGGTGTGAGGAGACTCACAATCACAACCCCCTCCATTTTGTCTCCTCAGAAACAACCTTTTCCTTTCCTGGAAAGGATTGTGAGTGTGTATATGTATGTATGTATAGGCCACCTCTTTCCCTCAGTTGTGTTGAATTTCCTGCTTTACACAAGAAGACTCACAATCACAAACCCCTTCTCTCCCCCTCTCCATTTTGTCTCCTCAGAAACAACCTTTTCTTTTCCTGGAGGAGACCGTGATTGTGTATGTGTGTATAGGCCACCTCTTGTCCATCAGTTGTGTTGAATTTCCTTCTTTGCACAAAGAGTGGATGTGAAGAGACTCACAATCACACACCCACCCCTCCATTTTGTTTCCTCAGAAACAACATTTTCTTTTCCTGGAGAGGATTGTGATTGTGTATGTGTGTATAGGCCACCTCTCTCCCTCAGTTGTGTTGAATTTCCTGCTTTACACAAGGAGACTCACAATCACAAATTCCTTCTCTCACTCCCCCTCCCCCAAAATCTTGTCTCCTCAGAAACAACCTTTTCTTTTCCTGGAGGGGATTGTGATTGTTTGTCTATAGACTGCCTCTGTCTTTCAGTTGTGTTGAATTTTCTTCTTTGCACTAGGAGTGGGTGTGAGGAGACTCACAATCACAAATCCCTTCCCCTCTCCTTCCATTTTGCCTCCTCAGAACCAGCTTTTTTCTTTTCCTTCCTCTCATCTCCATTCGATCCCAATCCCAAATTGGTTCTCTACTTCTAATCCCAGTCCCAAATCAGATCCCCGGTGATAATCATTTTCCCTCCCCATATAAATTATCATCTTCTCTTAGCTAAAAACCCATATCTCTTCTTTTTCCCAACCTCACACTTACCTCTCCTTTTCTTTTTATTTATCTGGGATTCAAGAAGATGCTTGTTTAGGAAAAAAAGAGGCGGGGGGGGGGATGGGTTGAGGGTCTGGAAGGTTTTCCCTCCTCTTTTGGGAGCCTCTTAAATTATCACCCTTTTAAAATCCTGTATTCTTCACAATTCCCTTGTTCCTGGAAGTCCCTCCATTTCCTCTCCCAGCCCCATTCTTCTTCCTTTTAAGATTCACACTCCCCATCCACCTTTGTCTTCAATTTTTAATTTCCCCCTCACTCCTCCTCTTCCTTCCTTCCTAGAGCATATTTCACTCTTTCATTTTTCTTTCTTTCTTAATTTCTGAAGTGTTTTACCCTTCCATTTTTCTTTCTTTTTCCCCCTAGAGTGTGTTTCTTTCATTTTCTTTCTAGAGTGTATTTCACTCTTTCATTTCTCCTCCTGTCTGTCTTGTCTTTTCTTTTTTTCTGGAGTGTGTCACCCTTTCTTTCTTTCTTTCTTTCTTTCTTGTCTGTCTGTCTGTCTGTCTGTCTGTCTGTCTCTGTCCTTTCTTTCTTTCTGGAGTGTCTTTCACTCTTTCATTTCTCTTCCTGACTCTGTCTTCTCTTTCTTTCTGGAGTGTGTTTCACCCTTTCTTTCTTTCAGGAGTGTTTTTCACTCTATCATTTCTCTTTCTATTTGTCTGTCTGTCCTTTATTTCTTTCTGGAGTATGTTTCACTCTTTCATTTATTTTTCTGTCTGTCCTTTATTTCAGGAGTGTGTTTTACCATTTCATATGTCTTTCTTTCTGAGTGTGTTCCACTCTTTCATTTGTCTGTCTGTCTGCTTTTCTTTCTGGAGTGTGTATCACTCTTTCATTCCTTTTTCTTCTAACTGCCCACGGGTCGCCATTTTGTGTGTTGGAGGGGTTTAGGGGTTGAGTGGTGAGAGCCTGGGTTGGGTTGGGAGGGGGAATTCGTATCCAGGATTTGAAAGTATGGAGGGTGCTTTTAACTTTTCATTGTGCCATTTTCCTTCCAAGATTAATTGAACTGCCCCAGTGACTCACCCCTATTTAACAGGATGGATTCTTTGCTAAAGTTTAGAGGTAGAATGAAAATAAAAATGGATTCTTTGCTAAAGTTTAGAGGTAGAATGAAAATAAGGTTATTGTTGTTATCATTTAGGTATGAGGAGGACAGAATTATAGTTAGGAGCAAAGTGATTGGTTCATGTATCTTGATTTCTTAGGCACATACGGAGTAAGGAGTTATATATATTTTAATCTATATCCTGCCTTTCTCCTAATATGGGACCCAGATAGTAATGTGTCTTCAGTTGTTGTAGGTGGGTATTTAGTCTTTGCTAACATTTAAGAGTTAAAATGAAAATAAAAATTGGCATTATTGTTGTTGTATAAGTGTGAGGAAGACAGAATTATAGTTGGGACAAAGTAATGAGTTCGTGTATCTGATTTCTTAGGCACACACAAAGTAAGGGGTGTGTGTGTGTGTATATCCTGCCTTTCTCCTAGTATGGGACCCAGATATTAATGCATCTTTGGTGTTTGTAGATGGGTATTTCATAGAGATGAGTCTGCCTTGGCCTGGTTTTGATTTGGCAAGGTTAGCCTTTTGCTGTGTACTCCATGTTCTTTGTAAGCGAGACATAAAAAGGGGAAGGAAAAAAGCCAGGTTGATCGAGAGTATAAAAGAACTGTTAGTAACAGAGAATGTAAATATCTTGCCTGTGAGCAAGGGCAGCTGGAAAGGAAGTAATATTTTTTTCAAAAAAGTTTTTTTAAATAATTGCAGTGCACAAAATGTTTTTGGTAAAAGAGATAAGAACTGTAAATCCCTGTGAAGGTTAAAACAACTGTGACACCAAGTTCCAAAGGAAAACACATGCATAAACAAATGTGAAGGTCATCTATCTGGGAAAAAATATGTTTTATTTTCTTTAAAGGATGAATGCTGCAGGGTTTTAAAAGTACTGTATATTGAGCTATAAGTGGAAGGAAGAATCTAGCTTTTTGGGCAGGACACTCTAAAACATCAAAATAAAACTTATTTAAAAACCATCTTACTAGTCCATGAGTGTCCTGTAAACAGTTTTTGTGACTGAAAATGTTGCTAGCAAAAGGAGGCTGAAATAACGTATTTAGTACACTGTCCTTAGGTGAACTTACTCATGCTTATGTGGTCTAATGTGATTTTTACATCAGTAATCACTTTCTAGGTGCTACTCTGTTACTCTTTCTCCTGCTGTAATTGCTGGTTTAGTAGTTGCTCCCTATTTGCATCAGGTTCTGTCACCTGTTGCTTCATGTTCGGAGAAATTTGTAAAATGAATCACCAAGAATGGAGGATGCTGAGAGAAGGATATTGTAGTGATCGCTGTGGCCAAGATTATTCTAAATCCCAGAGTATCTTTAACTTTAACTGTTTTAAACTGCTGGTTCCCTTGAGGTACTACAGCTAGTTGTATTTTCCTGTGTTAATTAAATTGGATTTCCCTCTGAGCTTTCTTGGAGAACAGTAAAATTTGCCATTGTGTATTGGAGGAGACTGATGGTCATTGAGTGGTCTCTTTTTTTAAAATTAGACAAACTCCACCAATCCTTTTTGTAAGGGATTAAACTTAATCTCCCATGGACAGAAGGCAGTGTTTGTGTATATTGATAGTGGTGCCATTTTTACAGTTTGGATCAGTTAAGTGAGTGTTTCAGTGGTGTTACTGAATGTTTGCAAAGCAGTCTTTCCAGTATCATATTTTGAGTCCGACCACTGTCCATCTTTCTCAATATTGTCTAGGGCTGCATCTGCATTGCAGAAATAATCCAGTTTGACACTGGCTCCATGCTATGGAATCCAGGGATTTGTAGTTTATTGTGACTCCTGAGCTCCCTGACAGAAAAGGCTAAGTCTCTCCCAAAATTACAATTCCCAGATTCCATAGCATTGAGCCATGGCAGTTAAAGTGATGTCAAACTGGATTATTTCTGCAGCGCAGGTGCAGCCTAGGTTGACTAGGGGCCTTTACAGACTGCCAGAAATAATGCAGCTTGAGGCCACTTTAATTATCCTGGCACAGTGCTAAGGACTCATGGGAACTGTAGTTTATTGTGGCATCAGAGCTCTCTGACAG
>CM034701.1:10853001-10863264 GCA_020142125.1 Phrynosoma platyrhinos
CGAGTATATCCCAAACTCTATATTTTGACTGGAAAAAATGGGGGGGTTATCTTATAGGCCCAGTCGTCTTATACGCCGGAAAATACGGTACTTGGAAGAAGTTTTATATGTGGACCTGCAAATGGTGAATGTGCACTTGTAAAGAATTTGCATTGTACAAGTTTATGCACTAGGGAGCTACATATGGTTGTGCAGTGCACACAGTTTCTACCACAGCATTTTGAAATATCTTCCTAGGTGTTCAGCTATGGGCTAAACTTGCAAAGACTAAATTGCTTGAGTATAATGTGCTTATACAGAGAATGTTCTAATGTTCCACCATTGTTCTAAGGTAAAAATTGCCATCCTAAGTTCAGACTGTGCCTTCATTTTGCCAGCTAGATGACCCAAAGAGGCTTGAAAAAGTAGGATGGAAATACCCAACTGGAAATATTCAGAAACTTTCCCTGGTTTAGAACCAGTATTGCACTTCCTGTTTTTTTGGAGGGCCAGCTTTTATGTTGAAATTTAGTGTTGGATTGAAGTTTAGCATTGAGATGAAGGCATTATTTGTCTTGCAATTTGTAATTGTCATGGCTGTGATTTGCTTGCTAGTTACTGTTTTAAGGACTGAAGTTACATTGTATGATATAGAGAATTTTTCTTATAATGTCCCCCAGGAATAAGGGTGTAAGATGAATGCAAATTCTTCTGAGGAGAAGTTCTGTTACTTCATGAGGTTCATAGGCACTATATTAGGTTGAAGCAGAGCATATTTCCTTCCCCAACTATAGCCATCACAAAAAGTATGGTGGAGTGTGATTCTTGTAAGCCTTTCTGCTAAGCTACATGAATGTCATGTTAAATTGACATATGTTACTTCAGGACACCCACATAAAATTGATGTGTAACTTCAGAGTCATTAGGTGATGCAATATATTTGAAGTGACTAATATATGCTAATGCATACTAGCATTGGGAGAGTAGCCTGTATGAAAGGTATATTTTCATTGGATAGATAGCTGTGTAATAACCTGCTGCCTTCCAGAAGTTTTGGATCACAACAGTCAGCTTTCCTGACTTTTGCCATGTGAACTGGGGCTGATGGGAGTTGAAGTCCAAAATATCTGAAGGGCCTTAGTTTGTGGAAGGCTGCAGTAAAACATAATGGTTTGCTTCTTTCTTTATGTCAGGTTTCTATTAGCAATAGGCAAAAAAAAATTGATAAAATCTGGTTCCTTGAACTTTGTGTTGTAAATGTTTTCATTATTTATAATTGCCACTTGGTCATGATCTGAGACATTTTCTAAAAATTAGGTGATCATTTAAAAAAAAAATAACTTTATTGTGGTAGTTCTGTAGAGATGATTTAGAAGTCTGCAAGCAATTACTGTCATCCCTCCCTGTTCGCGGTTTTGAGTTTCTGCGGAGGGCAAGCCATGAGGGCCAAAATGGTGTGTGTGAGCCACCATTATAGTCAATGGGGCTTCAATATCTGCATTTTTTTCTGTTTTGTGGGGGGTCTGGAATGGATCCCTTGCAAACAGGGAGGGACGACTGTATTATCTTGTGAGAAACATTGATTTCTTCTTGACATGATTCAGGAAGTTTGACCCTGGAAGTTAAGGTCATCAGTACTGGATTAGGGTGAAACTACATGCATCACAGGATATTAATGGTCAGATTTCTCTATGTTAAAAACCAAGTATGGATGTCCCAAACAGAAGGCTTAACCCCTTTTCCTTATCTGCCCCTACCCTCACAGAGACTAACAGCAGACTGAGGAAACAAGTGGAAAAAATTTGGGATGTGGAAAGTGGCCTGTTGGGTAATGGTTTAACTGTCCTTTTAGCTGATAAAGTAAAGTCAAGAGAACTGTCACGTCATGGCCTGTAGGTACCTCCTGAATCTAGATTGTTTGTAGAGATAACACCACAATACCAGTTGCATTTTAGCCTAAGGTAGAGCTGCAGTTGCTGCTAGAGTCTGATTGCTCTTGCCACACTAGTCCAGTTCCGAGCCAGATGAAGTCCTGTTGCTTCCCTTTGACAGCGCTCTCTCTCTCTCTCTCTCTCTCCCTGTGAACAAATAGAAAAAGTCTAAAAAGTGTGGAGTGTGGAGCAACCTGTGCTCAGCAGTATCTGGCAGATTGGTAAATAGAGAGGAATGACATTGTTTCATCCAGAACGCTTGCATGTGTCCTGCCAGAGTTGTCCTTGTTTAAAGGACTTTCCTGCCTTCACTAGCTTTCCTTCCTCAGATTTCAGAAAATACCTAGAGGGTCAAGAGACAAACATGTCAACTTTACTTGCATCCACAGGGACCACACTGGCTTCAGGCTTTGACTTTAGGTTTGGAGTATACAGTCCTCCCTCCATTCTCACGGACTTGGGATCTGTGTCTCTTGACTATCCGCAAGAGGTGAATGGAGGGGGTTAAAATGAGGTGCATGCCCACACAGGCTTGAATATGTGCGATTTTCCGTTTTTTTGGGGGGGGGGATCCGAAACAAATCCCCTGAAAGAATGGAGGGAGGTCTGTAGTTGTCTTGAGATATTTTACTGCTTTCTCTGTTATGAGAGAACTTAACTGCCTGGACATCTCAGAACAAACCCATCTGTTGTTGTGTGCCTTTAAGTAATTTCCATCTTATGGCAACCTTAAGGCTATCATGGGGGGTTCTTAGCAAGATTTGTTTGGAGGTGGTTTGCCTTTCCCTGAGACTGAGAGCATGTGACTTGGCCAAGGTCATTGAATGGGTTTCATCATCATAATAATAATAATAATAATAGGAATTGAACCCTGGTCACAAGAATCAGTCCAACACTCAAACCACCAAAAACCATTTGAGGAAGTAGACTAATGTCTACAAGAGCTCATGCTGCCAACAGTTAGTCTTTCAGTTAGTCTCAAAGGTGCTACAAGATTTCTCTACATACTCAAATCACCAGTTAAGTAACCAGTTAGGTACATCTGGGAACTTTATGGAGGTGGGACAATGATGTCTCCTGTTGCCCAGTGAGAACAGTAACTTTCTTTAAGGGTCAGATCTCTTGAGCAGGGGATACACTATGTTTTAAAAATCTGGTTGCCCAGAGACTACTTGATTAACAAACTTTGAAAACAATTAGTACATCTTGCATGTGGACAGATCAGTTTTGCTATCCAGTTCCAGGAACAGGAACACTAGAAGATCAGCCTGTTGAGTTGAAGGAGACATCAGTCAACAGAGCATTTGCCCCCATCCAATCCATCCCTTTTTCTTTGTTGCCCTCTATCTACTTGAAAAGGATTTTAAAGCACCATTGCCATTAGGAGGATTGTGAAGGAGACTAGGAAATACTGACTTTCAGCACCATGTCTGCAGTAAATAATACAATAATGCTGTTGGGTTGCAACATTATGTCTACAGTAAATAATGCAATAAATCTTGATCTGGGAAAGAATGGAATCTGCTCTAGCTGATCCTACTGTAGTTAGGTGCCTGCCTACAACAGGCAAGGTAAACAGGAGCTGCCTTCGGAATCCTTTACTGAGAATGTGTGCTCAGCAAAACAAAGTGAAAAAAGACGGGGGTTGACCTTGCTTTCCCAGCTACTCCATGTGAGAAAAGCCTAATTTGGCCATCAAAATGATGATAATTAAAAAAATGGAGAAGAAAATAATAAGTGGATGTGTTTTGGAAAAAGCTTTCAAGTGGTTTTTAGAAGGTCCAAAATGTTTTTGGCTTACTTATGCAAGGCTTACCTCTCCTGGTTGTTTCATTTCATATGTGCATATTGTTAGTTTTGAATAAAAAATGCTGAAACATGTTGAACTTCTCTTCTTTCCATCCCTATTCTTGCCATTTTATTTCTGCCTCTACTATCAGATCTTCTGTTCAAAGCATGTCCATGAGTGCAACTACAATGGTCCCTCCACATTCACTGGGATTAGGGGTTAAGGACTCCCATGAATGTGGAAAAACCGCAAATAAAAAAACACTATTTTTTTTTTACGTAAGAGAACACCTCTAGGAATCTCCTGGTCCTCCAGTGTAACTCTGTGACCAACATTCACTAGAAGTTTATCATAGAATCATGTTAGTGGACCTACAAATGCCCAGAGAAGTGTTAGGTCAGTGATGGTGAACCTTTTAGGGGCTGAGTGACCAAACTAAAAGGCCTTCTGGGACCGGGTGTTACCAGGTGCCGGGGATGGGGCTTCTGCCGTCTGGGGGGTGAAACATTCACCCCCGGGGGCAGGACTTCTTCCCCCTGCTCTCCCCGGCCTTCAGCTTTCTCTCAAGAGAGCTGAAGGCCCAAGAGAGAGAGGGGTGGGAAGGAATATTCTGGAGGGGCAGGTGAAGGCCCAGGAGAAAGGTAGTTGAAGGCATGGGGGTGGGAGGAAGTGGAGGAATCGGCGCATGCCTGTTCCTCCTCTTCCTCATCCTCCCATGCCTTTAACTATTTGGAGAGGCACTTGAAGCGCTGGGAGGGTGGGGGAAGAGGAGGAGCAGGTCCTCTTTGCCCTCCCATCTCTGCACGTGCCCTCCAAAACAGCTTTGCATGCCAGAGATTGCACGCGTGCCATAGGTTTGCCATAACAATTCTAGGTTCTCCCTCACAACTCTGGTCAACCTCAGGCAGAGCTGCGCTGGAGGACTTAGAGATTAACATATTAATCAAAACTACAAATAAACCTACAAAAGTGAATGCCACAGATGTGGAGGACCAACTGTACTTTGTTAACCGAGATATGCGTGTACCCTGAAAATATGTCAAGTGTTACTATCTCAGAATGTTAGCTGGAACTGTCAAATTTTCTGCACAGCTGGGTTGGGATCCAGTAATGCTGGCATACAGCTAAGTGTAGCTAAGAAATTGGAATCAGATTTAGGAATGCATATTTCTTCCTGTCTGTCCACCATTCTGAACTGAACTCAGTTAAGATTAACATGTGTTACTCCTTAAACCAAGATCTGAAGGGTGGGTGAGTGGGGGGGACAGTTTGAAGTTGGCTTCACATCCAGCTCTGTGGGGCCAGCTGTAGGCACAATTAAGCATCAGTGAATGGGTGGGGATTTCCTTAGAGAAGGGCTGTTGAGAGGGAGTATATATTTCCACAAATATCTCCTGGTTAGTTGACTTTTGTTATTAGAAAATTTGCATTATGCCTTTACTGGAAAGTGACTTGAAATGTTGGTATGTGTTGAAAGAAAATGAAAGTTACAGAGATACCTCATTCTTGATGAGAATCTTATGACGTTGACTGTTTATGCTAGAAATTTCTTCTCAGAAAGTCTCATAATGTCTTTGTATTCTAGAACAGACTAGCACGGCTTTCTCATAGCATTTTTAAACTACTTAAGGATATTTTCAAGTATATGACTGTTTTGGAACGAGATTTAATGATAAGTTTGTTAAAAGCTTGCTTTTGTTGTAGAACAGATATTGGATATGAAGTTTTGTTTTGGATTTTATCTTTCTGGGAACTGAGTAATAGACCTAAGCACAGGCTTTTATGGTTTCATGGATGTCTGTTCTTTATTCTGTATTTCAGACGCGTTAGAATTGCAGGTTTTTATTACCACTATGAGTTGTGTAAACCATACATCAACAAAGACTTCATTGTTCTTAAGGGACCAAATTTTTTACTGTTATGTAAAGAAGTGTGGCTTCTTTTAAATTTTTTGTTCTCGTTTATCCTTCAGTGCCTTAGAACAGTATTTACCTTATTCAATTTCCATCTGATTTCTAGTTAAGCATTTTTTAATGTAACGTAATGCATTTAGTGGAACCAGCATGGTATAGTTGTGAGTGTTGGACTACAAATCTGGAAACCAGGTATTTGATTCCCAGCTCAACCATGAAATCCACTGGGTGACCTTGGCCAAGTCACATGCTCTCCGCTTCAGAAAAGGGAATGACAAACATCCTTGCCAAGAAAATCCCATGATAGGGTCACCATAAGTGGGAAACAACTTGAAGGCAAACAACTACAACACATTTTGTTTCATTTTAACTATGTAATTGTTAGCTCCTCCTATATTAATTAGTATTCTTTTCAGGGCTCTCTTTAGTTTGGAAGATGAGGTGTTTTACACCAGACATGGGTTTGGACCAAGTATGGTTGAGATACAGCAGGGGTAGGCAACCTTTCCCCTTTAAGGGCCGAGGGACTTCAGCTCCCAGAAGCCTCAGCCATGGAGGCCAATAGTCCCATGTTGGCCAGTAGCTCCTGGGATTCTGGGAGCTGAAGTGCCTCGGCCCTTAAAGGGGAAAGGTTGCCTACCCCTGAGATACAGTCTTTTAAGCATGCACTGAAGATGTGGGTATTTATAATGGGATTTTTGACTTGAACAGCAGATCCTGTCCCCAGTGTCATATCATGAGCTCTTTTAAATAATCCCCACAACTTCAAAATCAATTTTCTGTGTTGCTTGGGATTGCTAGGATGCTTATGAAGGTCTAAAGTCTTTTAGGATGCAGAGCTTGGAAAAATTAGTTTCTGACTGCAGCTTCCAGAGTCTGGTTGAGGGAATCTGGACACTATAGCTATAGTTATAGAAAAAAAGGAGTTATAGATGAAAATTAATTTCTCCATCCTTCACATCCACATTCATGGAACATAGAGTGTTTGACTGGAAGGGGAAGAGGAAGTCCTATAATTATGAGGTCAGAGTGCTTGAGCTTGAGATGCCTTAGTATAAGGTGATCAGTGTCAGGACCAATAAGCAAGCTGTGGTAGCACATAGTTTGTGAAAGGTGGTTGCTAACTGCCTTCCAGTTGACTTCGACTCATGATGACCCTGTGAGTGAGACATCTCCAAGACCTCCTGTCCTCAACTACTCTGCTCAGGTCCTGCAAGTTCAGGCCCATGACCTTCCTAATTGAGTCTTGCCATCTGATATGTGGGTCATTCCTTCTCATGATGTGGCCAAAGTACAACAGCTCCAGTTTAGTCATCTTGGATTCCAGGGAAACTACAAGGACCTATTTGTTTGTCTTCTTGGCCATTCACAGTATCCTCAGCACTCTTCTCCAGCATTACATCTCAAATGAGTTGATTTTCTTTCCACAAGCGTTACTTGCCTGTTCATTTTTCCTAGGCTCTTTATCCACACGTACTCATGTTAGTCAATTGTAATAGTGCATTGACTCTTGAAAGAAACAATTCTCTTCCAGTTTTCAAAATTATCTTCAGCTGGAAGGAATCTAGGTGCCCCGGCATGTAGCTGCTTACAAGCCTTGGCAAGTTGTCTTATTAATTGTTTTAAGACATTTATGTAAATTTAAAAACCAAGATTTTGACTGCCACATAATTTTACTTTTCATAAAGTTAACAGCTCCAGATGAAACTACTTGGTTATTCTTCTTCAAATTATGTTTAAAACAGTCTTGTTCTTAGAGTTTTAGAAAGGATCGATTGTAGAAAACTTTTGAGGTTTCATTTGCCACCTGGATTTGATGACTTCTAAAAGCTGCCATAGTATTTGCCATATATCTCTGTGTTTGTGACATCACCATAGCTTCCTGTTCATGACAATTAAGCTGTTAAATGAAGTGTTTAATTTGTACAGACATGGAAAGGACTTTTGAATAACGTTCATGTATGTTTTATGTATAAATGTGTCTTTTAACATCTTCCACTTTTGTGCAAAGGTTTTATTTTAATTAGCTTTGGAATATGCCAAAGGACAGGAAAAATACAATGCAGGGATTAGACAAAGTGCATCTCTCCAGGTACTGTGGTTCCCATCAGTTGTACTGGCATAGCAAGGGATGAGGAATGCTGAGAGTTACAATACAACAACAGCTGGAGGATCTTACTTTGCCTACTGATAATAATCAATGAAACCAGATTAGTAAGTTTAATTGAAGAAGAGCCACTTCAAAATTAGCTAGCAGATTGCACAAAAAAGTATGTGTGTGTGCGATTCTTCGGGGTGGCAGCTGAACATCATTTTCCTCCTTAGGGGAAGCTTTGTGAGCTAGGTTTTTCTCGTGTTGATGGGGCCATTTCTTCAGTTCTTGTGTGACCAACAAGAATGGGTCAGGCCCATAACACAATGGAATTAACACTGAGTTCATGAGGGAGTTAAAAAGAGTCTCATAAGGCAGCATCCACACTGCAGAAATAATTCACTTTAACTGTTGTGGCTTAATGTTATGGAATTCTTGTAACTGCAGTTTGTTGTGGGACCAGGTGTCTCTGTCAGGGAAGGCTAAATATTTCAAAACCAACCAACCAACCCACAATTCCCAGAATTCCATAGCATTGAGCCATGGTAGTTAAAGTGGTGTCAAACACTGTTGCAGTATGGATGCAACCATAGAAATGAAGAGTTCTTGTCTCTGTTCTAAACAGTGTTGTTTTACTTGGTGTCGTAGATCAGGACATTTTCAAGAAACACCCACATAACTAAGATGAGGACCTCAGGTTCAAGAAGTTAGAGAAACACTGACTAAAGTGGGCAGCCTGAAATTACTCAGTCCTAAGATCAGGCATAGGGGTGCAAGAAATGAATCAATAAGTTATTTGGGGCATATAGTAAACTGACTGCTTATTTTAAGCACCCAAGTGAGAATGAGGTGGTGTGAGGGCATGAAGGACTGACTTGTGGCTTGAGGAGTTAGTGGGATTCTTGGACAGCAGTAACATTACTTGTGGGCTTTTCTGTGGAATAGAAAGTTCATTCCTGCTGTACATTTTTTGTTATCTTTTCCTCAGGTCAGCAAACTAGCAAATGCAAGTCTATTACTCTTGAGGACCATTCTCACATTCAAAAGTATAGGTGACATAGTTTATTTTGAGTGTGAGAGGATTTGAGAAGCTTTCCTTTTAAGCTTTCATTCTAAACCAGGGGTAGGCAACCTTTCCCCTTTAAGGGCCGAGGGACTTCAGCTCCCAGAATCCCAGGAGCTATTGGCCAACATGGGACTATTGGCGAACATGGCTGAGGCTTCTAGGAGCTGAAGTCCCTCTGCCCTTAAAGGGGAAAGGCTGCCTACCCCTTGACTAGTGTGTGTTCACCTTATCATGCTAGCCTGGACTCTCCCTAGAAGGCACAATGACTAAACTGAAATCTTGTACTTTGGAAATATCATGAGACATCTTGACTCATAATCATGCCTGGTAAAAGGGAAAGCACCAGGAAAAGAGGAAGACTGTATTACAGGTGTGTATACTCAATGGAGGATGCCATGGACCTGTGTTTATAAGGAATGAGCAGGGCTCTTTATGACAGCATGTCTTAGAGGTCTCTCATTCATAGGATCCACATATGTCCATGGCAATTACAGTTGGTTCTCCATATCCACAGATTCCTTATCCATACAGTCAAGTAACCATGGCTTGAAAATATTCCAAATATATATATATATTCCAAAAAGCAAACCTTGATTTTGCTATTTTATATAAGGGATGCCATTTTACTATGCCATATAGTATATAATGTGTATGCATTGTAAGAAACTATGAATTAGGGTGGGAAAGGGCAAAAAAAGTGGGATAAAAGGATAAGTCAAGGAGTAAGAGATTGAGTATATTCACATCTTTCACATTTTCTTGCTATTGCTGTGTTTTATTTTGAAAACTACAGAATCCTGGCCTAAGTATTATTTAATGTGGAATTATCCTTGGACTGGCACAGTTTGTATTAATTCTAGATTTCTACAGCTCTGAAGGCTAGAAAGAATGACATGCTATAGTAGAGGCTATTGTAGAATGTAACCCAGAAGCTATTAGAGAAAGCAAAGTTTTAAGACACAAAAATTGATATCTTTTAGTTAAAGATCTGTAGTTGAGAGTAAGCATACATTTTTTTCAATTGAAGTAAATCCTTGTTGGGATAACTGGAAATATTTTCTTTCTTTGTATCTATTCTCTGAATGCAAAACCTCACATGCTCTCTCACCAAACAGAAGTTGGTCCAGTGGAAGGTCTCTTTGCCCATTGGTGTATCTTATTCTTTGTGCTTCCAAAAGAATGTCTGTAGAGTTTGGCATAATATGATCTAGCTGCCGTTATACAAGCTGCCCTCTTCTCTAGGGTATAACTCAAAAATGCCTGATTTGGAAATGACTATAGAGAAACAAAAATGGATACTAGTGAACTGTGAGCCTGAGATTTCCCAAAATCAAGTAAAGCCCAGAAAATAATTGCAGATCTTGCTTTAGTTTGCAGCCACATAATATGACAGTAATTTTAATTATTGTCTCCAACTCTAGTTGGTCCCCTTCAAGTTGTTTGCTATTACCGTATTTTTCAGCATATAAGATGCATTTTTTCTTCCCCAAAAC
>CM034701.1:10868227-10888784 GCA_020142125.1 Phrynosoma platyrhinos
AGGATGGAAGGCTGAGTAGACCCTGGAGCCCTGCCTGGGATCGAACTCGCAACTTTGCAATTGTGAGTGGCTGCAGTACTGGCATTTAACCACTGCACCACCAGGGCTCCTTTTAATATTATTAATATTATTAATTAATATTAAAATTAATTATTATTTAATTAAAACCTATCTATGGCCCAAAGAAGTTTACCCTATTCCAATTTAGGCCCCTACCTACTGCCAAGTTGTGCAGGTCTGATATAACATGTGGCCTTCCTCTCTTTCTGTTTCCCTCCACCTTTCCTAGCATTATTGTTTTTTCCAGTGAGTACTCCCTTCTCATGTTGTGCCCCAAAGTACGGCAGCCTCAGTTTTGTTATCTTGGCTTCCAGGGAGATCTTTGGCTTGATCTGCTGTAGGACCCATTTGTTTGTCTTTTTGTGTGTCCCCCTAATCCTAGTCTCTTCTTTCCAATAAGCAGCTTGATTAGAGCAGACCGACAAACCAACATGAAAGCAAAAATCTTACCTAGAATTTACAAGGTGTACTTTGTTGTTCTGAACTCCTTGTATGTATTGCTGTTCTAACCTTTAAAACATTTATGGCTGTTATTGTCCTATGGTTCATATAACTAAAGCTGGCCTGTGGGTCAGCTGATAAGATTATGGCAGATGTTTAGGTAGGCTAGAATTAGGACCTTTCTTATTTCATTTTCTTGGGTCCAAAACACACTGCAGATATAATGCAATTTGAGATTGCTTTAACTGCCCAGGCTCAGTGCTAGAAAATCCTGAGAATTGTAGTTTATTGTAGCACCAGAACTCTCTGACAGAGAAGGCTAAATGCCTCACAAAACTATAGTTCCTAGAATTCTCAAGCATTGAGCCAGGGCAGTTAAAGCAGTATCAAATTGGATTATTTCTGCAGTGTGTTTTGGACCTTAGCCATTCTGCTACACTGACTCTTAGCACAATATTGTTTTTGTTCATGTGCTCTTGGGATGTTCATGAGACAAATGTGCTGTTTTCTACCAATGTTTGGTTTCATTTGGCCTTCTCCTTTATGAGTTCTAATGCGCTAGGCAGTCCCATTCCCTCCCTTTTTCTTTTATCTGTCTGTATCTAGGCTATAAATCAACACTGCCATGTGTTGTTTTGTCTTGTAACACCTGGAATTGCTTAAAAGCTAGCTTTTGGGCACAGTTTTGAGAAGCTGGCAGTTGTCTGAAATGGCTTTAAGATTCAGAACACACTCTAATCCAGAAGTGAGATCTTCCTCAATATGCTAAAAATATAAATGACCATGGGTCTGTAATTGCTTTTTTCTGATTGTCTGCTTATGTTATGCTCTCGCTCAATCTTGATGCTTCCTACTGACAGTCCTTGGAATGCAATGGCCATAGATGTTAGCTGTTGATTTCTGGGTCACAAATGTTTTTAAAATTAAGATTATATGCAGCCCTTTATACGGTTCTGCAAAGGTCTTCTGGGAGATGAGTTGTCATGGTCTTTGAACTCCCAAATTAGCTTTTTGTTTCTGATCTTTCCTTCTTTTCTTTATGGAGTTTAGTGGGTGGGTGCATACTTACCATTTTACAAACACAAAGTAATGGCAGGAAATTGTTGAACACCTCCTGCTGCTGCTTTTCCATAGGAATGTGTATTGACAGTTTCTGATTCTGCTTCATGGTTTTGAGCCTAACTTTTGCAGACTTGTGATTTTGATCTTAAACAAGAGTATTTGTTCTGAGGATTACACTTAAGCACAATATTGAAGTACAATAACATCCAAAATGCCCAAAACAATGATAATTTTACTGGGCCAACCAAAATGCAAGTTATTGAAGATCATAAACACAGATTGGCTATTAAGTGTGCATATGAACCAGTACTTTGGCTGTATCCCCATATGCGTCTGAGGAAGTAGACTTTAGTCTATGAAAGCCCAAGCTGCCAACTTCTTTCTTTCAATTAGTCTCAAAGGTGCTGCAAGATCTCTCTACACACATCTAATATTGTTACTTGACATTGGCAAGGTCTATGAGTAGGCTGCTACAGCCTGATTGAAATGCAACCTTTTGTTCATTCAGGTGCACTCTCTAAGAAATTTCAAGTTGTCATTAGGACAGAATCTCCCAGAGAGTCCCTTCTGCACAGCCACAGATGGTACTACTACCAGTTCAGTATATTTGAGCCCTTATACTCTGCCCTAGGGAGATGAACTTTCAGCTTACATTTTTATCCTGTCCTTATTGTGTTTGATTTTTATTGATTAATTGTTTTATTGCATTATAGCATTTTAATCCTTTTCTAGTTTAATCCTGTTTTAAGGGGTTGGGAGGGTTGGATTGGGGGATGAGGGAATGTTTTAATTTTGTCTGTTTTAAATACTGTAACCAGCCTTGATTGTTGTGCAGAGGGGCGGACTATAAATAAAAATTATTATTATTATTATTATGAGTCTCTGGGTTAGGGTTAGGGTTAGGGTTAGGTCCCTGGACAGGGCTTGGAGCCAGCCCCTTCTAGCCTTTATTTCTCACAAATGGCTAGATTGCACTTAACTAACCCCTGAAGATGCCATCTGTTGTTTTATTGGCCAGCTTTATGTGCTTGTCAGGCTCTGTTACAGCAGTAGGAAAATGCTGTCTTAGAAGCTTCAGACATTATATTGAGAACCACATGATCATGAAAACTGCATATTAAAGCCTTGGAACAGAGGAGAGTGCTTTCCAGTTTTTATTTATGATCTCTAATTGTTCTAATGGAACAGATTCTTCATTCGAGAAAATTAAAATGATTGCTCAGTGTTACAATTTTGACCGTTGGTGGTATTATTATTATTATTATTATTATTATTATTATTATTATTATTATTATTATATGCAGGCAGCCTTGGGGGTTCATTTTTGGTAGGGTATATATATCAGTATGTTAAAAAAAACAGCAGAATAGTTCATTACTTTTGTATATGTATCTTTCTGTGTAGTTGCAGTATTTAGCCTGCATAGTATTGCTGGATTTAATTTTTTTAAAGCAGTGTTTATATGATCACATTATTTCTTGGGGGTGATATTAGCTGAAGGTGCTGTACCAGGATATGAGTTCTGTTGCAAAACATTTATCAAATGGGGTTTTATTATCGTGGAAGGTATTGTGTTGGCAATATTAATGCCTATGTCAATAAGATCACCAGGAAAATCAGAAAATTGCCATTATTTCACTTTTGCAAACAACTTGGGAGTCAGAACAGTCTTCACCAATACTACTTCCTTTATATGTATCCATTAGACATCAATTTAACATAGGTTGGTTGTAATTAAACTGTAATTACTCCCCTAAGCTTTTGATGTGATTCTAATAGTGGGCTAAAACTTTGTTGTGTAAAATAAAAGCCAGCTAATTAAAATTGTAGAAAGCTTAAAGTTTATGTTGTTGTACCAAAAATTAAAGCAGGAATATGTTTGGAAGCAAGAAATACCTAATGCTGTGACAGAATAGGGAAAACAATTTATGTTTTAGGCGTGGAACCACAAGTGGATAAACCTGAGCACTTTTCCTTCCTCCACTTGTCATGGTGGTGGTATTGTGTTTCCCATGAGGCACGAGGCTATGCTGACAGCATTGCTACTGATTGTCTCCCAAAGCCATTTTTTGATAGCCAGACTAAATGTGCCAAACAGCTACTCAGCAGCAGCAGCGGTGGAGGGTAATACTAGCAGAGGATCTTTCAGAGGTGACAGCAGTGGTTCTGTAGCTAACTCTAAAGGAGCTAGTACTGTGCAGAATGAGGTTGTGATAAATGGGAGTCCCTCATTTTATCAGAGCCTTCTTCCTAGATAACAAAGGGTTAAAATGTGTGAAGAGGTACTGTTTACATTTTAGTGAGGCAACATCACAGAGGTGATGAGATAGTAACTGTCCAATGAGATGGGCTGTTTGGGAGAAACCCAAACAACCTCTGAATGTGTATTATTTCAAAAACCCTATGCTGAGACACTCCAAAATGAAACAAACGATAGTAGCAGAAGATCAAACCTCTGGGTCAGAATGCAATCAACTATCTACTGGGGAAGAGCAGAGGACAAGTATGAGTGGTGCTGTGTCTAATAACTCAGCTGTACACAAGCCAAAAGGATGTTCAGTTGCTGACATGGTCAGAGTTGAAAGAAAAGTCCAAAGCTGCACAATCTATGTATGGAGTTGGAACATATGTGAGAAGCAGGAATCAGGGAAAGCTAGAAATCATAAAATAAGAAATGTAATGCATAATCCTAGACAATTTACACAATGTTTAACTCTGGAAATGAAAATCAAAGAAGAAATAGGGTGTCATTAATAGAGAAGTGAGATACAGCAAAAGCAGTCAGGTGATATAATGCAAAATTTGAGCAAATAATATCAATAAGACTTAATAGAAACTGTAATCCAGGTTTATGTGCCCACCAGAAAAGCAAAGAGGAAAACATTTTAAGGATTCTACATAGGCACCCAGGAGGAGATTGGTGACACACTAAAATAAGATATATTGGTGATAGTAGGTAATTAGAATGCAAAAGTAGACAGCAGCAGAACTAAATGTTATAGGAAAAATTGGCATAGGATCAAAAAATAAAGCAGGAGAGTGACTTAATGAATTTTGTGAGGCCAATACAAAACACACTCTTCAGGCAATCATAGAGACAACTGTATATATGGATATCACCAGATAGCCAATATAGAAATCAGATAGACTACATCAGGGGTAGGCAACCTTTCCCCTTTAAGGGCTGAGGGACTTCAGCTCCCAGAATCCCAGGAGCTATTGGCCAACATGGGACTATTGGCCAACATGGCTGAGGCTTCTGGGAGCTGAAGTCCCTTGGCCCTTAAAGGGGAAAGGTTGCCTATCCCTGGACTACATAATTAGAAGCAGAAGATAGAGAATATCCTTTCTCACTGCCAAAACAAGATCAGGAGCAGATTGTGGCACAACCATGAACTGCTAATACAAAAAGTTAGAATAAAACTAAAGAAAAACTGAAGCGATCATTACGCCAAAGTACAACCAAAGAACATGCCTGTAGAATTGAATGACCATGTAAAGAAGTGATATGCCCTGTTAAGCCTAATGAACAGAGAACCAGAAAAATTCTGAACTGAAACCAGGGACATTGGCAAAAAAAACATTGCAAAATGACACTATCTGTAGCCAAAATGAAAGAAATGTCTCATTGGATGATAGAGGCAAAAGTAGAAAAAAATAGCAGGAAAAGGGATCAGAACATGAACCCACTTGTTGTGTGGAAGTGCAAGAGAAAGACAGTAGGAAAAGAGGAAGATTGTACTACAGATGGATTGATTCCATCAAGGAAGCCACAATTTCCTTGAGTTTTCAAGACCTGACCAGGGCTATTTTAGATCTGTCATTTGTAGGATCACTGTAAGTTGAAGTCAACTTAATGGCAAATAATAACAAAAACAAATGCTATTACGGTAGTTACTAACCCAGCTTCTCTCTGTATGATACAGTTTTGTAGAAAACTGTGGATATTAGAATGCTGTTTTTGGAGAAACGTCTGGGGTTCTTGTGGGGTTTTTTTTTGTCATCTGGTGATTTAATTGTTAAAGAGTTGTTAAAGTTGTTTGCTATGAAGGTATATTGGATTCAGTGGCTTCTGAATTTCGAAAGCCAGTAAGGTCATTGAATAAAACTTTGAGAATAGAATAAACTTCAGAATTTTGTGTAGCATGTTGTCCATAGAAGCAGAATCAATTATGCAAAATAAAGAGATCCTAGATGTTTCATTTATTTGCATTATGTATGTAGCATTTGCATTGTATTGAATTTACAAGGTTTGGTTTAGTTTGCACAACATGTTGTAGATCCAAATCTGACTATAGCCAAAATATTCTTAATATTATTTATTTCATGTTCCTCCACAAATAACAGAAGGATAAAATTCTTTACTTCCTATTCATTATATAATTGTCCAAACTATGAATAGGTCTTCAACTTTTGTGTTGTAAGTAAGCACAGTCCAGTTCTTCTGATAAGCCTGAAGTCATGAATTACCTTTTCAGAGCTCCAAGGCAGTAGGAGGTTGTACAGGTCTTGTTGACCTAGTACTTTGTGTAACTTGGGGGGCTGCCATCAACATTGTGCTTGTGACACAGGAGTGTTTTGCCTATCAGTTTGTTATGTCTAAAAACAGGATGTGGGAAGGGCTGATGTGAGTTATCTCCAAGAAATACAGGCACAATGACTGATGCAGACCTGTCCATATTCAAATTGCCAAAAGAGATGGGAATGGCCTGCCAGTATTGATTTCTTTCTCATCAGCATGAGTGTTAGTTAACCCCTTCTAGTTAACTACTTCTAATAAAACCAACAGTAAGTTGTGGGAGAAAGACCAGCATTCAAACAGTTGGATGCCTGCAGCCAAATACTGTGTGTGTTTGTCTGTTTCAGACAGGTACTTAATATCCGCATCCTCATCTCCTGGCTTGTACTCTTTTTTTCTGCCTGTTCTTTTCCTTCCCTCTTTTCCTTCCCTCTTTTCCTTCCCTCTTTCCCTTCTGACCTTCTTTCTTTGACCCACTAGTCCTTGAAGTCTTTTTCCCTTCCTCCTCATTCCTATCTTTAGCCTTTTGTCTTCTCAAACCCTTGCCTCCACTTCTCTTTCTGTAGACTTGTTTTCCCCCTGTCCTTCTTTTTCTGAATCCTCCCCTCTGCCCCTCCTAGATCAGCATATTTCTGCCAACATTAGTCAAAAGATGCTTCAGTCAGTGGCAGCAGGACATTTCAGCCAGCCTTCTGGTCATTGTAGGGCAATTCAGTCCATCGCTTGCAGCAGCCTTATTGGTGTATGTATAGTAATACATGAAGCACTTTCCAGATAGGGAGGGGGAAAAGAGCTCAGCCTGTGACCTTAATACTAATGTGAAACCACCAAGTAACACATCCAGCGCTGCATGAGCTTCTTAATGTTTCCAGCCATTGTCAGAAGTCTGTCCATGGATCTTTTTATTACCACTCTTTAAGTGGTAAAACTCTACATCAGGGGTTGGCAAAATTTTCAGACCTGGGGCCAGGCCGGGGGGGGGGGGGGGGGGGGGGGGGGGGGGGGGGGGGGAATGGTGGTGCGTGTACTCCGGAAGTACTGTGCATGCGTGCACACACACGCTCGCGCATGTGCAGTACTTCCGGAGTACTGCGCATGCGCGAGCGAGTCGTGGCTGCCATTTTTGGCAAATAAAATGGCCGCAACTCATTTGTGCATGCACAGTACTCGGAGCATGTGCAAACAAGTCGCAGCCGCCATTTTGTTTTCCAAAATGGCGGCCGTGGCTCATTCATGCACGCGCAGAAGTACTGTGTATGCGCAAACGAGTCATGGCTGCCATTTTGAAAAACAAAATGGCGGCCATGACGCATCTGGTGGCAGTGGGGGTTGGCAGCAGGGGTTGGCAGGGGCCGGTCCAGAGGTCTCGGGGAGCCGTACCTGGACCCCGGGCCGTAGGTTGCCGACCTCTGCTCTACATCTTCACACTCTGTTCCATTTGTCCTCTAAAATAAGCCTGCACAATCCAAAGCAGCTTTCCTTGAGTCAGGAAAATTAATGGAGCCTTCTCTTATTAGCCAGTTGTACCAACTGTCTTCTCACCAAAAGAACTGCAGGCTGACACTGATAAGGTGGCTTCTTTTAACTTTTGTGTAATAGCAACTTTCTGAATAGGCTTAACAGTACTCTTGAACTGAAATATTTTCTTTGGCTGAAACAAAAGATTTTCTCTGGTGTTTTCATTGTGGTCTGATTGGAATGGTAATCACACTGGAATGAATTTGGAATTTGGACACAGTCCACTTGGCTATACTGCTCAAGCCTAGCTTCTTTCGATGGATCTTGTCTCATAGAAACAGATGGGTGGTATAGCCAGCCTTTGTGCCAGTGAATTCTTCACATTTATTGTGTAGTGAGGCCATGGTACAGTGGTTTGCCTCAGATCACATAGTTGGTGGCAAGATTTGAATTGGAGGCTTCTTGTTGTGCTAAATGCTACACATGTTTTAATAGAAATAAATGGAGATGATCATCAATGCAATTAAATGTTAGGCAATGATCTGACAAGGTGAGTGGGAGAGATCATCCTGTAATAGAAATCATGCTCTGAACTGTGATGTGTTGAGTGCCATACTGAATTTTTGTGAGATTCCTTTTGGGGGGTTTTCCTACCTAAATGTATGATTGTGCACATTTTTCCAGGTGAGACCTTTATTATGCAATAAGACACTTACTATGCCTTCTTTGTGGTCCCCACATGCCCTCAAATGAGGGGTCATTTCACCATATTTTTGGCTACCCAGGCCATTTTAGAACCAGGAGAGTTCTTCTTTTCAACGAGTGACTTTAGGGACAATGCCTAACCCTAACAGTTTCCAACTCTATTCTACATGAACCTTTCTCTTTCCCACCCCATGGGGAGCTTTGCCATGTTATTTCATATTTATGATGACACTAAAGCAAACCGATTGCAGTGTTTTCTTGGCAAGATTCATTCAGAGGGGGTTTACCATTGCCTTCTTCTGAGCCAGTGTATGGAGGCATTCATATTCAAAAGTCATAGCTGCTCAGTTTCTCCATGATTAAATCTTCTGGGAATAGAATCTAAAGAAATTGCCTTACAAAGAAGGCTCAAATAGCTATGAAATGACACTACATTAGAAGCATTAAAAGCAGTAACTGGAAAAAATTAGCTTAACTCTGTAAATAAGTAATGTGAGGATAGGGCCCTGTCCTGTTCTCATCTTTCCTCCTATGCTGTTTGTGCTTCCAGACAACACCTGAGTGCTGCTGATGTCTCTTCCTCCTTAGTCCTGTAGTGGGGCTTTATCACATTTAACTCTTCAAGATAAAGAGGAGGAAGAAGCCATATTCTCAATACACACATACCCAGCTGTGATAGCACTGCTTTATTTATTTGACGGGGTTCTGTTTTGGGTGCAGTGGCCTTCTGGGGCTTTTGCTGGTGACCACAAAAGAAAGGTGTGGTGGCCTGTTCCTGTGGCGTTCCTTCCCTAGGGAGGCCTATGCATCTGTTTTTCTTTTCTTTTCTTTTTTTTTAAAAAATGGGCTTTCAGGAAAACAACACCAATTCTAGCTTAGAAAGGCCCATAGATTGCCTCTGTAATTTAAAATATTTTAACAGGGATTACTTTGGCTTTGGCACAATCATTTAAAGCTGTTAGTACCGTACTTTAAACAGCTTTTTAAAAAAATGTATATACAATTATTGGATGAAATCCAGTGTCATATGAGGAGACTGGCAAAGCGGGACTTTCTCTGTCTGCCTAGTTGATCTCCACAGCACCCCTCCCAACTTCTCCAGATAGTTCTCCGACCCTCTGGAGCAGATTTTGAAGGCATACAGAGCCATGATGGAAAATTAACCTCTCCCTGTCATGCTTTGTTGTTTTTGTTGTGTGCCTTCAAGTAATTCCCGACTTATGGCAACCCTAAGGCAGACCTATCATGGGGTTTTCTTGGCAAGATTTGTTCAAGGAAGGTTTGCCATTGACTTTCAGGGTTGCAAAGGATGCTGAGAGTATGTGACTTGCCCCCAAGAGCACCCAGTGGGTTTCATGGCCGAGCTGAGAATTGAACCCTGGTCTCCAGAGTCATTGTCTAACACTCAAACCACTATGCCACACTGGCTTTCTCCTAACAGAAGACATTCTGTTGGCAGGGAATCACTAATTAGATATGATTTTTAAGTATTTTTAACTATTCTTGAAAGCTTGAATTAGTATCAAAAGGCAGATCAAATCACTTACCCCAAAATGTAGTGTTTTGAAGCCTTCAATAGAATTATGGTGTTTAAATCAAGGGAAGCAATAGTGCCCCTGTATTCAGCTTTGGTCAAGCCTCACCTGGAATACTGCATCCAGTTCTGGGCACCACAATTCAAGAAGGATGTTGACAAGTTGGAGTGTGTCCAAAGGAGGCTGACCAAAATGGTGAAGGGTCTGGAAACCATGCCTTATGAGGAAAGACTTAAGGAGCTGGTTATGTTTAGCCTGGATAAGAGGTGGTTAAGAGGTGATATGATAGCCCTGTTTAAATATTTGAAAGGATGACATACTGAAGATGGGAGCAAGCTTGTTTTCTGCTGCTCCAGAGAATAGGACACAGAACAATGGATGGAAGCTACAGGAAAAAAGATTCTACCTCAACATTAGAAAGAATTTTCTGCCAAAGAGTCTTCTTCTTTGGAGATCTTTAAACAGAGGCTGGATGGCCATCTCTCGGGGATGCTTTGATTGTGTATTCCTGCATGGCAGGAGGTTGGACTAGATGGCCGTTGAGGTCTCTTCCGACTCTATGATTCTATACAGATTTGTGCTCTTGTCTCCATTCTGGCTTAGGACCCAGTAGGACTTTCAGGGTTGCAAAGGATAATAGATAATAATTCATCTGCCTGCCTTCACAAAGAAGGCAGTGCTATGGTGATTGCCTACATCTTCAGTTCCATCCCTATAGTTTTTTGTGGGTTTTTCAGGCTGTGTGGCCATGTTCTAGAAGAATTTCTTTCTGACGTTTCACCAGCATCTGTGGCTGGCATCTTCAGAGGCCAGCCACAGATGCTGGCGAAACGTCAGAAAGAAACTCTTCTAGAACATGGCCACACAGCCCAAAAAACCCACAAAAAACTATAGGGATGCCGGCCATGAAAGCCTATGACTTCCATCCCTATAGTTCAGGATGGGCAAGTGCAGATCCAAAAAAATGTTTTTGGTAGCTCCGAAACCCTCCATATGTTTGGACATTGCTTTTTCTAATTGGAAAAGGTAAATTGCCTCCCCTGGAAACTTCTAAGCACATTGATTACCTTTAAATAGGTTACAGGATCTGTCAGCATTGTTTGGCATAAAACACCACCTTGGCAATCTGTGTGCTCTGTTGAGAATCCTGGGGCAAAAACCTGCCCCCTGATCCACCTCAGTTGCCCACAAAGAGGCAGAAAAGTCCAAGCCAATGTTCAGTTGCAGCACTGACGTTGGTTGGTATTTACAATAGTGAAGGAATGACCTAGTAAAATGAAAATGGAGATAACTTCCTTGAAAGGCTATTTCCTCAGCTAGTATGACTGCTATAGATTTTTATGTATAGTTGCCATCAGCAGAGAACATCTAATGATGCCTTGGAAGGATATAACACATAAAAGAAATACATCTGCTGCCTCTCTTCTCTCTCCCTCCACTCTCATACACTGAATGTGATCGTAAGGAGGGAAAAAAAAACATAGAGTAGGCATATGCCAACATGGCATAGCGGTTTGAATGCTGGACTGCAATTCAGAAGACTAGGGTTCAATTCCTACTTGACCATGAAGTATACTGTGTGACCTTGGGCAAGTGACATGCTCTCAGCCTCCAAGGATGGCAGTGGTAAACCTCATCTGAAGAAACTTGCCAAGAAACCCCCATGACAGGTTTGCCTTAGGGTCAGCATAAGTTGGAAACAACTTGAAGACACACAACGACAACAGGGCATGTGTACTGTCTCCTCCAACAGTACCTCCACATACACTGTCGCCTTTTCATATGAATGCAACTTAAGTAACAATTATGGCAGCAAATAGAAAGTCAGCCAGTGTAAAGGGGGAAGTGTTCTTTGTGGAACTGAAATAGGTCTGTTGTGCCAGAGCTTTGCAGAAGGTGGCTAGTGAGGGTTACTCAGCAGCTCTGATCTTTACAATTAACAGAGTAGGATTAGGAGTACCCTTTCTGTGCCACTCAAGTCATTTACTCTCTAGTCCAGGGGTAGGCAACCTTTCCCCTTTAAGGGCCGAGGGACTTCAGCTCCCAGAATCCCAGGAGCTATTGGCCAACATGGGACTATTGGCCAACATGGCTGAGGCCTCTGGGAGCTGAAGTCCCTTGGCCCTTAAAGGGGAAAGGTTGCCTACCCCTGCAGTCTAGTCGTTCTTTCATTTGCTTGTTTTTAGGACAGGGACAGACAGTTCCACAGTGAAGTGCTTACGTTAAAGGGGTTTGCAAATCAGTGGTGTCTGGATTCATGCTGGGTGTATTGTAAACCAGAGCCCTTTTGGAGTCCAAAATTGTTTTTTAGACATTGTCTCAAATTGTTAACCTTTTTTAAAATGTAGCACTTTTTGCAGTCTTATTTTGAAATTACTAAATTGTGTTGGAGAATATGTAAATGAACTTTTAAAAAGAGTACAGTTGGCCCTCTGTATCCATGGATTCTCCATCTACGGATTCAGCCATCCACGACTTGATTTTTTTTTTAAAAAAATGCCAAAACACAAACCTTGATTTTGCCATTTTATATAAGGGAGACCATTTTACTGTGCCACTGTAGATAATGGTACATGAGCAGTCACTGATTTTGTATCCAAGGGAGATCCTGGAATCAAACCCCAAAAGATACCAAGAGCTCACTATAATTTTAAAGCAAGCTAAAACAGTTATTTTAACTGGTAATGGGTAACACATGCACATTTCATTTTTCAAAGGAGGGAGTATTTAATTGTATACAGTAAGACTATAAAATTTCTGACAATTTCAAAGCCATGCAAAAAACAGTTTTTCCCATTTTTTTCCAGAAAAAAATTAAATAGCAGTCTTCATAGAATGAAGTTACTTTGGTACTTCAGGAATATATTATATTACATACTGCCTGGCAGTGATTTCTGTAAGAGCTGCCGAGGCAAGTGTGTGTGTTGTTTTGTCCTTAAGATTCTTTGTTACAAATTTTACCTTTTACATATCCACAGGTCATACAAAATATATGATTTTGGCCCTAAAATCTTCCCTTGACTTATACATGAGGTTGACTTGTACATGAATTACATGCAGTAGTTTGTCTTCAACTGTAGCTTGGCTGCATATCAAGCTAGAAGCCAGAATCAAATTATGGGTTTCACTTCTCGTTTGCAGGCAAGCACTATGGTTTGCACAAACCACAGTTTTTCATCTCACAAAGTGATCAGACTGGGAGGTCACAGAAGCAGTTGGGAGAAGAGATTGTTTTGAGTCCAAGAATTTGACACAAATGACTGAATGTTGGGTTGATCATTGCCACTGAATCACAACATTTAAATTGCAATATGTGCTCACTTCTCTTTTCTCTCTGTGTGCATGTGCTTAGTTCTAAGGTACTCTTATTATACTACCAGCCTTGCTGAATCTTGCCAGAAATGCACATATCGCAAATGTCATACGGTAGCTTTACCCAGAGGGAAACATCAGGCATGTTGATGTAAGCTGCATAGTCATGTGCTGTGTAGGTCCAGCATTTTGCTCTCTCCGCTTCTGAAACCCAAATTGGTTTGGTCTGAAGCTGACACACAGTGGAAGATTGCCTACATTGTTTATTTGGCTGCTGGGCACATGGGCAGATCAATACATTCTGTGCCCTTCTTTGCAAAACACACATGCCGTCATACCCATGGCAAGCAGTAAATCTGCCTGTGTGATGCAAACTGTTGTCAGTTTCAAAAACTGCTTGAGAACATAGCACTGCCATCTTCAGTGACTCAGCCAATTGTAAACAAATTCCTTTTTCTCCCCATTAATGGTTCTTATGAAACAAACCAAATAAAAATGAGAGTGTAAAATGAATAAACAGGTTAAAGAGAAATTTGTGGTAGGCTATGAGTAAACAATTTTGAATTGGCAGTTTGCAGCTTTTCAAGCCTTTCTTATGAGTTGATTTACAAACAAAAAGGGTGTGACATACCAGAAATGATATATAAACATCTGTATGTGGAGACATTTGTTATGTATTATTGTCTTTACTAAATCTTGCACAACATGCTAAACTAACAATAGGCAACTTGGATGCCTTGCAGATGTTTTGGACTGCATTCCCTGACTGGCTGTATCACAGAATACTAGGGATGAAATGATGTATAATGCTGATGGAGTGAAAGGCCCCAAGATCTTAAGGTGATGGAGGCATACAGTTGTGGCTGGAACAGAACTAGCTGGGAGCTTCCTATGCCATCCCTATGGACTAACCAGTCAGTGTCTCGGCTAGAGTGAGGAAGCAGGCAAGGGAGTTGCTTGCGCAAGGAGGTATTAGGTGCAGCTTTGCATGAGCTTTAAAAAGGTACAGCCACTCTCACAACCAGTGGTTTCATGAACTATTGAATCCTAACCCACATTTTCAAGAAACGTTGTGTTAGATCCATTTCATTCTGGTTCCAGGTCTAGCTGTAGGACAAAGAGTGTCTTGGTTGCCTTGATAGATGATTTAGGTCAAGAACAGGGAAGTGTCTCCTGGCAAGATTTCCTGGGCCTGTCAGTAGTTTTTGTTAAAAGTAATCATACTATCCTTGGAATATATGGATAGGATGGAACAAAACTAGAATGCTCTGTAGGGATGTCATATTGAGGATGGAGCAAGCTTGTTTTCTGCTGCTCCAGAGACTAGGACACAGAGCAATGGATTCAAACTACAGTAAAAGAGATTCTGCCTCAACGTTAGGATGAACTTCCTGATGAAGAGCTATTGGACAGTGAAATACACTCTCTTGGTGTGTAGTGCAGTCTCCTCCTTTGAAGGTTTTCAGCAGAGGCTGGATAGCCATCTGTCAAGCCATCTGCTTTGATTGTGAGTTCCTGCATGGCAGGGGTTGGACTTGATGGTCCTTGAGGTCTCTTCCAACTCTAGGAATCTATAGTTCTGTACAGCGGCTTCAGTCCAGTCTCAAGTGGAAAATTGAGAGTTGGTGCTGGAGGAGCCCCTGTTCAAAACTTATTGCTTACATCCCAATCCCCTCCCTTCCCCCTTCTCTCTCTCTCTCTCTCACACACACACACACACGCACACACACGCACACACACAGTCTCTCTGCTTATAATTCAGCAGTACCCTGCATCTGAGTGCTTACCTTTAAGCAGTGCCAAAGGATGTGTTGCAACTTCAAAGCTAGTGTGTCACCTGCTTCCATTCCTGGAGATGTTGGATCTGGTCACAGTGACACATGCCTTATTTACATCCCTTTGGTCTACTGCAGGGGTAGGCAACCTTTCCCCTTTAAGGGCCAAGGGACTTCAACTCCCAGAATCCCAGGAGCTATTGGCCAACATGGGAATATTGGCCAACATGGCTGAGGCTTCTGGGAGCTGAAGTCCCTCGGCCCTAAAGGGGAAAGGTTGCCTACCCCTGGTCTACTGTAATAGACTCCCTGTGGGGCTACAATGGAAAGATACTCAGAATTTTTTTAGCTCATCCAAAATGCTAAGGCCAGACTGTAAGTCAAGGCTGGTTAGAGGGAGCGTCTGACTTCCTAGTTACAACAGCTTTGTTGGCAATCCCTTTGTTTCCAGGCAGAATTGAAAGTGCTGCTGATTATGATTCTGTGGCTTGAGGCTAGATTGTTTGAAAGACCATATCCTCTATTATAAGCCTGCCAAAGTAGTTGAGGAACCCTTTCCGTAGGTGCATGTGTGTAGACCTGAGAGAAGTCTCTTTTGGTGGCCACTGCCAATATCTGGAATTCTAGACTCCTTGTTTTATGCTGTTACAAGCAAAGACCTAAGTGTATGGCATCTAAGCTGGGTTGTTGAGGAGTTTTTTTGGTTTGGTTTTGGTTTTTTTGGTTTGTAGGAATGTTGTTTCCTTTTTATTGATTTGTACTTATTTATATATTTTATTTGTTTATTTTTTTGTTCAGAATGCATTCATTTTAATTGATTACCGTATATTGCATTTAACTGTCTTCTGTGGCATTTCTTCACATAAAGACAGATTATAAATGTAATAGATAAATTTGTAAAGACCAGCAGTATGGTGATAAATTTTGAAGTGTAATTCCTGACCATCACAGTCCCTGTAGCCATGTCCCCAAGATGAGCCATTTGTTTAGGTGACTGTGTTGATCTAGGAAGCTAAGCAAGGCCAGCTCTGGGGAAACCACTAAAGAAAACTAGGGGAAGGAAATAGCAAAACCACCTCTACATATTCCTTACCTAAGAAAACCCAATGAAATGAATGGGGTCTCCATAGGTTGACAGGTGATTTGAAGGCACATACACACACATGTTGATTTCTCCCTCCCTCCCTCCCTCTGTGTGCGTGTGTGTGTGTGAGAGAGAATATTCCTCTGCATGTGTGCATCTGTTCCTTCAGAGAGCAATACTTCAAGAGGTTGTTTGATAGTTATAGAATAGTGAACTAGTGCAGGGTGATACATCAGTTAGTGCGTTGGACTGTGATTATAGATTACAAAATGGTATGGTAAATGGAAAGAGTCTACAACATGTCCCCAAATACCATAAGTCCAACAGTTTATTGAGTCTCTTTCCCTGCACCAAGAACACTTGGGGATCAAATCAACAAAACAATTCTTCCCAGTTTTCACCTTCACCACAAACAGGTCCTTTGTAAAGCAAATCAATCTTAATTGCCCATCCCAGACCAAACCATCTCAAAATATTTATATTACAAGAGGGATAGCTCACAAGACTTATTTTGTTGCTAGAAAGACCAATTTTCCTTTCCAAATCCTATAAGGATTTGGCTGAGAGATGGCATTTGAGTTTGGCTTCAGGCTTAGTTATGGGATGGAGATAGCTTTGGACACCTTGGTGGATGTCATGTGCTGGGAACTGGGTGGGGGAATTTGCCACTGTTGGGTTCGGCTGGACTTCTCAGTGGCTTTTGTTCTCAGAGGGTGAACAAAGTGAAGCTTAATCTAGACAAGGCAGAAGCTCTTGATCAACTATCAGTTGATCACGAAGTAGAAATTCACTCTGTGCTGGTTAGGATTACACTCTGCCTAAGGATTACACTTTTCCTGAAGAAATAGGTTCACAGTTTGCAAGTACTCCTAGGTTCAACCTGAACCAGAAATGCTAGATTTTAGCAGTGTGTGGAATGTAGTTTCATTCTGTTTGGATTATTGTAATAAGGTCTGTGAGAAGTTACTTCTGGAGTATGTTCAGAAATTGTATCTGGTCCAAAATGCTGTGGCCAGACTGTGGACAGGCTGGTTACAGGGAACATATAACTCCTCTGTTACTACAGCCCCAACTACTACCAGTTCATTTTCAGGTATAATTCAAAATGCTGCCTGTGACTGATAGAGTCCTGTATGGCTGGTGTCTAGACTTTCTAAAAGAGGTCCTTCTCTCCTGTGGGCCCTTTTGTTGGAGCTACAGTCTTCTGGGATATATCTGGTGCACACACAGGAGAGGGCCTTCTTGCAGGTTGCTCCCAGACTATGGAACTCCCTTCTATAGGAGGATAAGCGGCCCTTTTCTCTGTCTTCTTTCCATAGGTAATTGACTGTTACAGTAAGAAGTTTTAAAAAGGATGTACTGGAGTTTAAATATTTTATAGATTACTTCTTGTTAGTGTAGTGTTTTTAAATTGTTTAAATTGGTTTTTGAGTATTATTCATATTTTAATAAGAATACAGTAGTTTCCTGCTATCTGTGGGGGATCTGTTCTGCCTCCCCACCCCCATGGATAGCAAAAAACAGGACCTCAAGTTCCATTGTTTTCAGTGGGCATGCGTGCACGTGCACCCGTTTTCAAAGCTCAAATCAGTGGATGGCAAGCCCACGGTTGGCATGGGAGCACTGTAATTTATTGTCTTTCTGTCAAAACCTTGTAATTCTGTTGGAAGCTGCCTCATGTCCCCAGTCCTGGAAGAAAGACAGGTCATAAATCAAATAATAAAGAAATTGCTGCAAGGCTCAAAGGGAATATGTGCTTTGGCTCGGCATGTCCTAGCTCCCTCACACTGTTTTGGAGGTGTTCCCCCCCCCTCTTTGCCCACAGATCCATAGACTTGACTAAATAGATCCTTTGCTAATCAGTGGCCTTGAGTTTTGAGGTATGTTCTGACTGATTGTGCAGAGCTGGGCATAAATGCCAGTATTGCAAAACTGCCCGGCTATTAAGAAACTCGATGGGAAGATTGTTAGAGTGGTATGTGAACAACAGGTGTGACAGGTTCTGTGTACGTGAATGAGGATATGGGCAGGAGAATGAATGGGGACTGAGCATGGAAGTACACATCGACCAGTTGATGCAGGTCTCCATTTATGAGTCCTGATGAAGTCCCCTAGTCAGTTAATCCACAGTGAGCAACATATGTATTCTTATTAGTGCCCAATCACATATACTAATTGTTTAATTTTATTTCTGAAGGATTAGTTCAGAACGCAGGAAGGAGAAGTCTCGAGATGCCGCCAGATGCCGAAGGAGTAAAGAGTCTGAGGTCTTCTATGAACTTGCTCACCAGTTGCCTCTACCCCATCAAGTGAGCGCACATCTCGACAAAGCTTCTATTATGAGGTTAACAATCAGCTACCTGCGGATGAGAAAACTGCTGGATTCAGGTAAGCATTTCAGTGACAGGAAAGTGTCAGGAAAGGACCTGAATATCAGAGGAAGAAGGGTTTATAACTGTAACTGAGTAAATGTTTTCCTGTTTCTGCGGCAATCATTTGAAACTGTGTTACTTCCCAGCAGCTCCACTCCACTTCTTGGATTCATTGGAGGGTGGAAGCCAAGAGCTTTTATCTTTTGCTGATGGAGCTCAAAGTTTAAATTAGCCTGCATTTCCCTCTTTGCACTCAGTTGCCATCAATATTTCTCTTGCTATGAGCTCGTAGATATTTCTTCCACAAAATGCATAAGAATCCATAAGAGAGAACTAAATAAAACCCACACCATTTGTTATTAGGAAGATTTATTTGTTTTCCTAGCCTAACAATCTTTTCTTTACACATTAAAAATACCTCTGCTTTGTCTTAAGATCCTGTCTGATATAACTTGCTTTTTAGCATGTAATAAAAGATTTTCAGGCATCTGAATAGATACCTCCTATATGAGCAGCCCAGCTTACTCCCAACTTTGTCACTAGAGAAGTGTGTTGGGATTGTTTGGGTAGGTGTTTGGAAATCTCCACCCCTCCTTCCCAGCTCCAGAGTTGAGAAAAGGCAAAGGATTGATTGGGCCATAGCCATGCCAGCAAAAACAAACAAACCTATTTTTGTTGTTTTGCCCCCAAATTCCCTCTAGAAGAAAACGGGGGTATTTTTCACCTAACCATCTTTTCTTTTACACATTAAAAAAATACCTCTGCTTTGTCTTAAGATCCTGTCTGATATAACTTGCTTATTAGCATGTAATAAAAGATTTGCAGGCATCTGAATAGATACCTCCTACATGGGCAGACCATCTTACTCCCAACTTTGTCCTGCGCCATTTTAGGGTGAGGAGAAGCCTTTTGAAATGAAAGGAAATGAGTGGAAGTCACTTCCTTTTTTGAAAAAGGCTTCTCTTTGGCCTATTTTTTTAAATTAAAAGGTTTTTTTTAACTTCAGTATGGGTCACAAAAATGGCCTTGGACCTACATGCATGCCCAACCCTGACCTATGCATTGCTTAACTAGTACCAATAATAATTCAGCAACATGTGAAGGGCTGAAGGTTTCCCATCTCTGCTGTAAATAACAGCTTGCTGGTTTACTTACTCTAGATGTCCTGTTTTTGGAGCAGAGAAAATTAACTCATCTTAGGCCTGGTCTAAGGTTTGAGTATCTTTCTGAAATCTCTCTGTCCTAGCTAGTGGGAGTAAACTCAGTTTAAGCACATATTGTATTTTCCAGTTGTACCTCAAAGAGTATGTGTGTGCATGTTCTTCTCTGTGTGAGCAAGTAGTTAATGAGAAGTGGCCCTCTTCTGGAGAAGTTTTATTTAAGGATATCTAGGTAACATAAGCTCTGGTTACTTGTTGTTTTTGATGCAGAGAGAAAAAAATGTAGTAATTCTGTTGGAATCAGTCATGATGATGTATCTTAGTCCCACACATATTTTTCCCTTCCCCCCAAACAAATGTTTCTCCTGTTATCTTTCACAAATATATACTATGTTTTAATAGTCATGTGGCCCTCCATATATTGTTGAAGTCCATCTCCCAGCAGCCCTAGACAGTATAGCTGGGAGTCACATCACATGAGCCCCAACCCTGCACTTAAGTAATCATTAGCTCAGATTCATGAGTGTCAAGGCTATAATTAATGTTTTTATTTTAGCTGAGGGAATTCTTTACTGTAACTGCAGTGTAATCAATCCAGTCTTACAGTATTTATTTAACTTATTTGTATTATTGTGTGGTTGTCGTGAACTGTATGATAACGTATTTCAATATACTGTTGTTGTGAGGTGAATGTTGAGAATTTATTTAAATTATTCATATATAATGTGCATTTTGTCTGGTCATTGTGTCTACTCTCTAGTCTAGTGTGTGTGTTCTGGATTTAGTTGCATATCTGATACTAGACCAGTTTCATAGTTTAGGAATACCCCTGAACCTAATCTTATTAGATACTCATGTCCTATCTGTGGCCTTCAGTGCTTCAGCTGGTATGCCAGCTGCATTCATTTCTTATGTAATCAGAGCTAGCTTTTCTCCTACATATGCTTTTCTCCTACATATTCTCCTACTGTAACATGTTTCATGTGGGGGCTGTCTTTGAAAACCAGAGTTCTTTCACTAAAGTAAACTGAGGGGGGTTGCAGACTGCCAGAAATAGTGCAAATTGGGTCCACT
>CM034701.1:10888884-10917950 GCA_020142125.1 Phrynosoma platyrhinos
AAAAAACTATGGATGCCGGCCATGAAAGCCTACGACTTCACAATTATTTTCTGGGTTTTTAAAAACCCTGTTCTTTCCTCCTCCTACTGAACTCCCAAGCAGTAGAATCTTCTTCCTGTCCAGATTTAACTTCGGTTTATTTAAAGAATTATTTCCTCCACCTCATTACTAACACCAACCACTAATTCTGAACCTCCACAGTGTCCCAGAATATGAGGACAAGAAGATCAGGGCTGGGGAATATGTGGCTTTCCAGACATCATTGGACTGCACCAGCCCCTGGGCGGGCCAGCTTAACCATTGTGAGGAATAATCAGAGCTGCAGTCCAACACCATCTGGAGGACCCCATGTTGCTCAGCTCTGATGTAGAGTATAGAGGGCAAAACTGAATCTTGGGGAAACTAATTGGCCAAAGACCAAGAGGCTGAGCATGAATCCACCCCAAAATTTACTCTGAAGATCCTGTCAGACCTTGGAAACTAGGCAGGGTTGGGCCTGGGCAACTGTCAAGGAATTCCAGGGGCTATATGCTGTTTTTAGAGAAAAGCCATGGCAAACCAACTCTGAGAATTGTGTGCCTAAGAAAACTCTGGAATGCATGAGGTCACCATAAGTCAACAGGCAGCTTGCAGGTACATAAAATACATGCTCACACAATACAAGCTTTCACACCAAAATGACACAGCTTGGGATGGCTTGCAGTTTTTCTTTGTCCTCAACTCCCCTCCTCTCTCCTTCCTCTTTTAGAATGTAACTTTGGGGAGCCCCTAGATTAGTAGCTGCATGCATGCTCTGCATATAGAAGGTCCCAAATCAAGTATCTCCAAGTAGGGCTGGGAAATACTCTGATGTTTAACCCTAGAGAGGTATGGATGATTGTGCCCCCTAGGTATTTTTGGCCTACAACTTCCATCAGCTGTGGCCATCATAGCTAGCAGTGAGGAATTTTGGGAGCTTCCATCCAAAAACATCTGGAGGGACACAGTTGCTCACCACTGGTGAAACAATGCTGAACAAGATGGATGAATGTTCAGATGTAGTATAAGAATCTATTGCTTAATATTCCTAGCCTTGTCAGAGGAGAGACCTGGCTCTTGTATTGTGTGAAACACTGTGCATACTGATAGTACAATGGGCCTTCCACGTTCACTGGGGCTAGGGGCACAAGACCCCTGTGAAAATGGGAAAACTGCAAATAAAAAACTGAATACCTCTCTAGGAATCTCTAGGTCCTCCAGTGCAAATCTGTGGTCAACGTCCAGCAGAGTTGTGCTGAAGGACCTAGAAATTCTTAGAGATATCATATCAAATCTACAAATAATCAAATCTGCAAAAGTCACAGCTGCAGATGTGGAGGACTCGACTGTATATAAATAATAATATATATTAATTCCTCAGTGTTGTTTGACAATCATGAGTATCAGTTAGGCAGTGTAATAGAGATTGTGTTCTCTTCTGTTGCTATTGTGAATTTGTGTATATTCTTCACTTCATTGTAAACTTCTACATAGCTGTAGACTTACTGTTACATTGCTTAACCAATACAGAGTCAGTTGTCCAGATTGTTACAATTTGTACCCCGGGTTGTTTAAATTTTACAATAGTTATTCTCCATAGGAGAATAGATTTTCTATTAGCAATTCACTGTGCTGCAAAATTATCTAATTGCTGCTCTTAGTAGAATAAGGCTTTTTGTTTTTTGTAAAGGGAGAGTTTTAATCTCAGAGAGTGGAATTTTTTCTTTAATGAAAAGGTAAAACATCATATGGAGGCCTACTGTGGTTTAAAGGTACTTGGAAATGCCGGGTTTCTGAGACTGAATTTTTGAATTTCATGTGCTCTCAGTGGTTTGCAAATTGTTAAGTGGGGTTGCATGCACTTGTAGGTTCTAGAGGTTTTACTTAACACTGTAACTGTCCAATGAGTCTTAAGTTTATGTCACCTTTCCCCTGCCCACAAACAAATGTATTGGGCTATGTGGTCATGTTGGCTGTGGATGATAGGGGTTGTAGTCCATGACATCTGAAAGGCAGTTGGCTGGAGAAACTTGGTTACAGTGTCAGTTTAAAAAACCTACCGTATTTTCCGGCGTATAAGACGACCCGCGTATAAGACGACCCCCCCATTTTTCCAGTCAAAATATAGAGTTTTAGCACCTCTATCCTCATTATCCTTATATCCGGCATATAAGACGACCCCCCCCACTTTAGCCACAGATTTTGCAGGTAAAAAAGTAGTCTTATACGCAGGAAAATAAGGTACATAGATAAAGAGATAGTCTGTCAATCCATTTGCTTGATCAACACCAAGTTTCCAGTTTGCTTACATTTTACGCCATTGTGTATCATTTTTGTACAGTAATGACTGGCATCAAAAAGTAAACATAAACATTGGTGATAGACCAGGTTTATCTAATCTGTACTGGCTCTTCTAGGTGACCTGGAGGCAGAAGCTGAAATGGAGACACAGTTGAATTGCTTTTACTTAAAAGCTCTTGACGGATTTGTCATGGTTCTCTCAGAGGATGGCGACATGATCTACATGTCTGAAAATGTGAACAAGTGTATGGGACTCACACAGGTATGATGAAATTAGCAATTCTTCCCACTGCTGTATCATAGTGGATACAATCTAGCCAAAGTCCCACTGACTTATAAGTGCTGAAATGGAATTGTGTCATGTGTTTTATCTGCTATAAATACACTGCACTGTACTAAGCTTTCTCTTTCCTTTATAGTTTGACCTGACTGGACATAGTGTGTTTGATTTCACTCATCCGTGTGACCATGAAGAGCTGAGAGAGATGCTCACCCACCGGAATGGTAAGAGAGAATTCTTCTAGCTTTTGATTTCACCACCCAATGGCCCCTCCTTAAATCATGCATCTGACTGCTTGCTGCTACTAATAATTTAAACTTACGCTTAATTAATTTAGGGTAAAGCCAAAGTAAATTAACTCTACAGCATCCAAGTTGACGTTTTCAATGCCTGAAAAAAAGTGTTTATGCCATAGTTTATTATATTTTTCTGACTGATTTAATCTTCCTGGTTCCCAATTGGCAAAGGGGTCAGACAAGGCTGCATACTTTCACCCTATCTGTTCAACTTGTATGCAGAACATATTATAGGAAAAACAGGCTTGGACACAGAAGAAGGAGGAGTGAAAATAGGAGGAAGGAATATCAACAATTTAAGATATGCAGATGACACCATAATACTAGCAGAAAACCTCACAGACTTGGAACACCTACTAAGGAAGATCAAAGAAGAAAGTACAAAGGCAGGCTTAATGCTGAATATAAAAAAGCAAAAATAATTACAACTGAGGACCTTCACAAGTTCAACCTAGACAATGAAGAAATAGAAATAGTAAAAGAATTCCTATACCTGGGATCAAAAATCAATAGAAATGGTGGCTGCAGTCAGGGAATCAGAAAAAGACTAATAATGGGGAGGGCAGCTATGAAAGAACTAGAAAAGATTCTGAAATGCAAAGATATACAACTCAGCACAAAAGTTAGAATCATACAAGCCATTGTATTCCCTATTACCATGTATGGTTGTGAGAGCTGAATAGTTAAGAAAGATGATAGGAAGAAAATCAATGCATTTGAGATCCATAGGGTTGCCATGAGTCAAGATCTACTCGAGGGCAGTTAACAAGAACAACAAATGAATACTCCCATTCTAAAAAAGGCATATATATGTTTTTGTAAGTATAATATAAATATAAAACTGTAATCCTATTTGTCTTTCTGTGCATAAGTTCTACAGTTGCTTAATGTTGCCATTCAACCCAAGAGTTGCATAACACTGTATTTCTCAGACTATTGGATGTGGCAGACTGGCATTTTTCTTTATGGGAGCTTTTTACCCACCAGCAGCTAATGGATCATACACCTTGCATCCATCCATGGAACACCACATTCAGTAGCATTGGTGTAGAACAGGGGTAGGCAACCTTTCCCCTTTAAGGGCCGAGGGACTTCAGCTCCCAGAATCCCAGGAGCTATTAGCCAACATGGAACTATTGGCCAACATGGCTGAGGCTTCTGGGAGCTGAAGTCCCTCGGCCCTTAAAGGGGAAAGGTTGCCTACCCCTGGTGTAGAACAATCAGTGCCTCAAAATCTTCATGCCAAGACTTATGCAAGGAAACCTTAAGGAAACTGAAATGATGTTGTTGTGTGCCTTCAAGTCATTTTTGACTTATGGCAACCTTAAGGCAGTCTTATCATGGGGTTTTCCTAGCAGTATATGTTTAGAAGGATTTGCCATTGCCATCTTCTGAGGCTGAGAGAGTATGTTTTGTCCAATATTGCCTAGTGGTTTTCCATGCCCACATGGGGACTTGAACCCTGGTATCTTGGAGTTTTAGTTCAGCAGTGATACCACTATATCAAACAGGCTCCCCACCTCCAGAACAGTTCCAATTTATGGCAACCCTGGCCTAGATTTGTCTTGGCAAGATGTATTCATAATAATAGAGTTGGAAGAGATCACAAGGGCTGTCCAGTCCAACTCCCTGCCAAGCAGGAAGACATAATCAAAGCGATCCAGATAGATGACCATCTAGCCTTGTTTAAAAATTTTCAAAGGAGACTCCACCACTCTGGATTCCACTGTTGAACAGCTCTTACTGTCAGGAATTTCTTCCTAATTGAGGTGCAGTCTCTTTTCCTGTAGCTTGAATCCATTGCTCCATGTCATCTCTGGTGCAGCAGACAACAAGCTTACTGCTCCTTCAATGTGACATCCCTTCAAATATTTAAACATGGCTTTCATGTCACCTCTTAACTTTCTCTTCCCTGGGCTAAACATACCCAGCTCCCTAAACTGCTTCTCATAGGCAGGGATACCTATTTGGGATGGCCACATAATATGCCTTTTAACTGCAGCTAATATAGGATCAGTGAATGACTACAGAGTAGTTAAGCTTGGAATAGTTGGCTTGTAGGGTATGGACAGTATAATGGGACCAGTGTGCCATACCTTTGTCTTAAATGTTATTGATACTGCAGCAATGGCAGCACAAACTATTTTGTGTACCATCATGATACTTATCAGTCATTGTGTAGTATTGGAAACACTAATTATGAGTCAGGTGTACTGTTCTGTCCTAACTTGAATTTCTCAGTTCCACAGAGTGGAACCTTAATGATGGATCTGTTTACAGCATGTACTTGAGAAGTTCTTTAAGTACATTCTTGAATATAAACCAAGTCTGGTTTGGCCTGCTACAGGATTAGGGTTTTTTTTTTTTTGCTTCTAATTAAAAGGGAGAGAAAGCAAGTAAGCCAAGCCATCTCTCATTTATTTATTAAATGTATATCCTGCCTTTGCACCCAAATGGATGTTGGTGGCCTCTGTGTGGAGCTAAAGCTGAATCTTGTGATTTTTCCAAGCACAGCTCACAGTGCTCCTTTAAAATCTTGATGCAGGCTATCTGAAAGTACATTTGGCCCTCCATAGCCACAGATTCAGCCATCCATGGCTTGAAAATATTCAAAAAATAACAATAAATCCCAAAAGCAAACCTTGATTTTGCCATTTTATATAAGGGACACCATTTTACTGCTTCATTGTATATAATACGACCTAGAAAAACCATGGGTTTTGGTATCCACAGGGGAACCTGGAACCAAACCCTAATGGATAACTAGGACCCACTCTATTCCCTCATATTATCTTGCCCAATCTGTGAGAGCTTCAGGAGAGTCTCTCCTGTCAGACATATCACCTTCTGCAGACCCAAATAAGGAACTTCTCAATGGCCATTTATACATTATGGAACTCCCTTCAAAAGAAGTTTAGGCTACCCTTCTCGTTGTTGGCCTTCTACTGGCAGATAAAGACCTTTTGGCTTGGTGCATTAAGACATACCTTCAGCAACTGACTGCTTCTTAAAGTCACAGGATGTTCTGACCTTCTTAATATTTTACTGCTTTTTATTACAAACAGGGTGTTCTTGAATTGTTTTAATCAGTTTGTAAATCATATAATTTAATATGCATGATATTATAATTTTCTTAGTATTTTAATGTGTGTGATTTATTGTGTTTTTAGTGGAACCTTTTAGACTGTCAATCCACCCTTTTTTGCACCGTCCCCATTATTATCCTGAGAATTATTTATGCACTTTTGAAGCAGAGCTTGAAATGTGACTTTCAAAGTTAACTAATTAAAAGGCAAGAAAATAATTAGTTACTGTTAATATTGCAGAGTATAATTTGATATTTTTGTTACTTTATTCCTTGCTTACTTAAAAAAAACACCTTTGAGGTTGATAAAGGAGTGGCATAAAACATGGTTTTTCTTTTCCTTGCTCACAATGTCTGCAAATACCTTTAAAAATAACTAGGCAACATTACTTGTTTCATTCCTCCCAGTTGCCTTATTTTTGGAAAGAAACTTTGTTCTACCCTCTTTGCCCAAAAAAGTGAAGTAACAGGTAACTACATTATATTTAGTTCATTACTACTAAGCACCTTACTTTCTCTCTCTCTCTTAATTGCAACTTTTTTTTTTTTGGAAGTGGTGTTGTAACTATGACCATTTATTTTATAGCAAGGACACTAATTGGGTTGATAATATATCTAGCGCAAGACTGGCCACTCAGGATTCTAGGGAATCCTGTCTTGCTGCAAACAAGCCACATTCCTTAGTAAGAGTGGCTAAACTAACTAGGAACCAGAAGTTTAGCATATTTTGTGAACTTGAGACCTTGATTTTTTGTTTGTTTGTTTTTAGAAGCCAGGCTTCATAAACCAAAATCAAACATTTTTCCCCACAGTAAACCAGGATTCTCCCAAGATCCCGGCTTGCCATTCATTCCATGTGATTACAGCCACTGTTTCTTGTAGCAGAGTTCCACAGGCTAGTTGGGGTGCCCAATATTTAGAATATTACATTTGCTGTATGTGTGTTTCAGTTGCTAATTTCTGGGTTTCGTTTTGTGTGAAATGATTAACAATGATGTTGCACTCTCATGTTAGGTCCAGTGAAAAAGGGAAAGGAACAAAACACAGAACGCAGCTTTTTCCTCAGAATGAAGTGTACATTGACCAGCAGAGGAAGGACTGTCAATATAAAGTCTGCCACATGGAAGGTAATTGTACTTGTGCTCTAAAAGCAAATACCACCTTTTGTAGTGGGAGGGTTTATATCCAGACCTATTTGTGTATAATTGCTCATAATCTAGTGAGCCTTTCAGGAGCACAGCACTAGTATTCCAGTACTGTTCTTCACTGTAAGCTATACATCTTGTGCCCATTAGCTTTTGACTTGTTTGGGATAATTGGAATTTTATGACCAAGACAAAAGTAGTAGCATTCTCTTAAAGTAAGGTTTCTTGTCACCTTGGTCAGATACCTCCTTGCAACTTAACGGTGTTTTGCTGCTTTGTATCTTTAGCTGGATACCTGTCTCAGGAGTTTGCTGCAATTTAAAAAATTTTATTATGGGTCTTTGATAACTATGATAACTATTTCCCACTCTTGTGTTATACACACTCAAAGGAGTGTGTTTGTGACCTCGAGCTTACATAAGAGTTGGCTTTTGTTTTTGTTTGGCAAGAGTGCCATAATGTTAAGTCTGCAGTTAAAGAAGTTCCACTTGATGAGTGTGAAATATGGTACATATATAGGCCTAAGAATCCTGGAGTAGTTCTGCCTTAAGTGTACTGAGCTGTGAAACATCCGGCTGCCACAGAAAGAGAGAAGGGAAGCAAGGTCATTCTGTTGGTTGTTCTGAGAAACTGCCTTTGACTGTCTCACAGCTATCGCCTAGCAGCAGTCATCACTCTAAAGCAGAGAAATGAGAATTGGGGCCACAGCACTGGCTGTGATGAAAGGCCAGCTCCTCTTGGCTCTTTCTTTCCCTGAACTGTTTCATCCCAGCTGCTGTTAGAAAGGATATTATGTAACTGTAAGAATTGGTGTCTGCATTTGTTTCTTAGATTCCTCCACCCTTCCTCCTTTTTCTACCATGTCTTGAAGCCCAAAACCCAGACTGTTCTGATTTTTATTGAAACTATTTTAGTTGGTGTGACAAAAATGCTTTTTAATAAAGCCTCCTCCTTCTCCCCCCCCTCCCCCCATTCTTATATTCAGGTACTTCATTGCACAGGACACATTCGAGTATATGACAATTGCAATAATCAGACAGTATGTGGATATAAAAAACCTCCAATGACATGTTTGGTATTAATCTGTGAGCCTATCCCTCATCCATCAAATATCGAAGTCCCCTTGGACAGCAAAACATTCCTCAGCCGCCACAGCCTTGACATGAAATTTTCATACTGTGATGAAAGGTAACACTTGGAATGGGGGGTAGAAGACAAGCAGTTCCTCATTTTGCCAGCAGGTTCCTTGCTGTATGTGTTTTCTAGCCTATTACAATCTGCATTTGTTTTCTGTTCTAATTTTGCATTCTTATTTTTTCGAACTTATCTTTCAGTAGTCCAACAGTCTGAGCAGTAATGTGAATTCTGTGTACCCTGATTACATTTGTAGCTTAAGAAGGTGAAAGTTGAAAAAAAAAATGTTTTTTAGGTGAAAAATGATTGGAATTCAATTTTTAAATTTGTCATCCCATTTCATAAGTTAGTTGGCCCTCCACATTTGCGGTTTTGACTTTTGTGGATTTGATTATTTGAAGTTTTGATTAATATGTTCTCTCTAGGAACCTCTAGGTTCTCCAGCACAACTCTTGACCACAGAGTTGTGCTGGAGACAGTAGTGTCACTAGGGGGGTGCAGGGGGTGTGGACTGCATCACGCGACATCCTAAGAGGGGGTGATACCACTGCTTCTCAAATACCTACCTTTTGGGCAGAAATAGGCTGTGGCATTTATTTGCTTCTCTTTAAAATGCTTTAAGAGATGGTGGGAGTGGGGTGATGATCAGTGGGAGGAGAAATTATTTTTTATTCTTTTTCAATTTTCTTTAAAAACACCACATTTTAACCACGCCTTCACTAAATACATTTCAGCTGTGTGTATGATATTTTAATTTTAAGCTATAATTTTAATTTTGCTGGTTGTTTGTCACAACTATTAGCATTACATTCAGTGGTATATGGGAATTATGATTTACGAGTAACATTAGTACAAAAAAGCATTACTAAGCATTTTGTAATGTGTGAAATGAGAGGAGGTCAAGGGAGGGGGTGACACCATGAGTTACTGCACTGGGTGACACCAACCCTAGGGATGGTAGAGGTTCCTAGGGGAAACACTTCTCTAGGCATTTGTAGGTCCTCTGGTATGATTCTGTGATCAATATCTGACAGATGTTGGTCACATAGTTGCACTGGAGGATCTGGAGATTCCTACAGAGGTGTTCTCTCAGGTAAAAAGAATAGTATCTTTTTATTTGTGGTTTTTCCACATTCATGGGGGTCCTTCACCCCTAACTTTCAGCGAATGTAGAGGGGCCACTGTAACAAAAAAAAAGCAAATATTTTTGCATCACTTTGAGAGGTATGAACAAGCATACATTTGAAGCTGTATAACATTTGTGTTACTGTATGTTAAATATTTTTGATGTTACTTGATTTGAACAATAGTTTTTCTGTGTAACGCTGCCACCAAGTGGCTGAAAGAATTTAATACTTGAGCCAGCAGCTGAAAGAACCGCATTCTAAATAGTGAATGTTCAACCTAGAACAAAACTGACTTACAACATGAATTTTTAAAGGCTTTTAATGTGGTTTGGAGTTGGAAGGCATAAATGCACTCAAATCCTGCTTATGCACTTTCCATACCAGTCAGCTGTTCCATTCTGGGAACAAAATGCTAGGTTAGAAAGGTCTTTTGTTTCATCCAGCACAGATCTTTATTTAAAACATTAGAAACTAATCTCTTTATACTTAGACACAAGAGTATGAAATAGTGTAGCCTACAGTACTCTGAAATACCTTTACAGTGACAACAGTTGATCAGTGATAAAACAGAGTTTAGGGTTAGGATCATGGGGGTTTGTACATTTTTGAGTGCTAGAAGGCAGAAAGATAGTTGCATTTTAAGAAATCATTCTTTTTGCCTCTTAAGTGACAGTTGCATTGTTCCTGCTCCTGCACGTATTTCATTCTGCTTTCAAATAGCAGCTAATACCTCAGTGCTTGTGACTAGTACTGTGATTTACATTTGATGGAGGGTTGAAAGAGCTGCCTATTTAGTTTACCACATAGTGTTAACCAAGCTTTCTAGACTTTAGAATGATACAAAACAAGCTAAAACTGATAGCATGAACTGGGCTTTAGTTGTGCTTGGATTCACAGACTTAGAAATGCTGTTTCCAGTGTTAAATTTGTTTGCAGTGATACTTCCCCAAGTCTCACCAGTAACAAAAGTCATAATTTGGGAAGGAGACATAGGGCCTTTACACACTGCCATAAATAATGCAATTTGAGGCCACTTTAACTGTCCTGGCTCAGTGCTAAGGAATCATGGGAACGTAGTTCATTGTGGCACCAGAGCTCTCTGACAGAGAAGTCTCAATGTCCCAGAAAAAAATACAGTTCCCATGATTCCCTAGCACTGAGACAGGACAGTTAAAGTGGGCTCAAGCTGCATTATTTCTGGCAGTCTGTAAAGGCCTATAATCTGCATATGCTACCAACTGGGGTTGCAGACTACCAGAAATAGTGCAAAGTGAGTCCACTTTAAGGGTTAGGCTTAGTGCTAGGGAATCATGGGAATTATTTTTTTTTTTCTGAGACATTGAGCCTTCTCTATCAGAGAGCTCTGGTGCCACAATAAAATACAGTTCCCATGATTCCCTAACCCTAAAAGTGGACTCAATTTGCACTATTTCTGGCAGGCTGCAACCCCCCTAAGTCAGACATAAGTCTAGTAGCTCAGTAATCAGTGTCCGACTTACGGGGTGATAAATGACTTTCCCTTCTAAAAAATGGAAAGAAAAGAGTTATTTACCGGGCACACTAATTAAATATGGGAAGTAGCACTGGTTCACAATTCTGTACAATAGCCACTTAGTTACTAATATAGCCACCAGGGTGGTGTTTACAGGTTGAGTCCCCCTTATCTGAATGCTTGGGGCCAATTTCATGAACCGTCAGAAAGCAAAGATGTTACTCTCTCAGACACCCATGAAAAAAGTTAAGGATTTTGGAGGATTTTAGAATTCTGGATAAGGGAAATTCAATCTGTATTTGCTGAAATAGATAACATACATGCAGCCATTTGATGTTATTCAATTTCCATTAATAGAAACATATATTTGAAATATGAAGAAATACTATACCTTAACAATCTTCTTTCCCTTTGTATAAAGAATTACAGAGCTGATTGGGTATGATCCTGAAGAGCTCCTGGGTCGCTCCATATATGAATACTACCATGCCCTAGACTCTGATCATCTGACCAAAACACATCACGATAGTAAGTGCAGGGCTGGAGGATGGGGAAGCCTTACTAAAGGTCAAATGGCACTGGCATTCTCCTCTGCAGGCAACAGTTACTGCTGTGTATTATATGTGAGGACCTACATTAGCATGCTTAGAATTAGGTGCATTTTCATTGTGAACAGTTTTTGACCCTATCTAGCTGCACAAATAACACTGGGCTCTTTTCTGTTTTCAGTGTTTGCTAAAGGGCAAGTAACCACCGGGCAGTACAGAATGCTTGCCAAGCAAGGCGGCTACGTCTGGGTTGAGACTCAAGCAACTGTCATCTACAACACTAAAAATTCTCAACCACAGTGTATAGTGTGTGTGAATTATGTCTTAAGGTGAGCCAGGGGAGGGGGTTATTTTTGTGCCAAAAGGTCATCAGCCAGGCTTTAAGGACACCAGTTTGTCTCAGCAGTCTGGCTTCTTGAGGAGTTGTCAGTATGTTGTCTTTGATGCCATGGTTTTGCCTAAGTCTCTCCTTGAATTTTAAGAGTATTGAAAACCTACTGAGTGGACTGTTTGATGTGCCTACTCTGTTGCAGTGTAGATTTTATTGTCCACTTCCAGATTGGAGGTGTATAGTCATGGAAATTGTTGACAAAGCGATTAGAAAATGATAGCATTTAAATAAGTCATTTATGACATTTTTAAAAATATCAGTATATAAATGCAATTTCCAACAGACCCCCACCTATGCAACAGGACTTCTTTCTCTGTTCCTCTGTATCATATCCCCAGATCTCTTCTGAAGTGTTCTTCAACCTTTGGGAATAGACTTTGTGGACTGTGCAAGGGGCATCTGGTTTGCCAGTATTATTCTGTATATAACTCAGTATTTGCCACTGGTGGACAAAGTGAGATAAAACCCCTAGCCTTGATTCTACTGTAAACTATGTTCAGACACTTAATCAGGCTAAATTTTCAGCATACTCTGATTCATTCTACAGACACATTAAAATAAAAAAACTTCAGACCCTTGTGCCTTCTACACTAGTATTAATGCAGGCCTTGAAGACAGTTAATAGAAAAATAATGTGTTTTGATTAACATAATCCAGTAGGTGTTGTACCATATTTGTCCTTTCATCAGGACAGGCTGTATACTTCAGTAAACATAGAAATTATACACAAACAATTTATCAGATACTTTAATTATCTTAAGTGAATGCACTAAATGCCGAGCACGGGCTTGCCCACAAGCAAGTGATAAGTTCTTAAGAGCCCTAAGTCTCCTCAAAGACAAGATGTGTAGTGGCAGATCAGTTTCCTGATCTCCTGTTGCATCCCACTAACAATGAGTGCAAGACATAGGGGAATGTTGGATGTGTTTTAGAGTGTGGAGCAATGTCAAGGACCCACTGTTTGAACAGTTCTCCATGTAATCTGAATTTATGCTCAAGAACACATGATGTCATCAAATAAACACCCTAGGCTATTACCCACTCCCTAATATTTTCTTCTCTGCTCCTTTGCAGTGGCATTGTTCAAGGGGACTTGATTTTTTCACTCCAGCAAACAGAGTGTATGTTGAAACCGGTAGATTCTCCTGAGATGGGTGTGATCAAAATACTTGACAAGACTGAACTGGAAGATAGCAACAGCCTCTTTGAGAAACTGAAGAAGGAGCCAGATGCATTAACCTACCTTGCTCCTGCGGCTGGAGACACTATAATAGCATTAGATTTCGGCAATGATGGTGGGTGTGTGTTTAGTTCAAAGAACCTGCTGATGAGTAAATTTAGCTATAAAGTATGTTGAAACAAGCTGCATGTTAGGTTGGATGCCCTTGGTATCTGCTGTATTTTATTGAGCCCCTTAAAGTGCAACACTACACTTCTTACTTAGGTTGATGATTTCTTTTAATTTTTGTAGAGACTGATGAGCAACAGTTTGATGACGTTCCTTTGTATAATGATGTAATGCTCCCCTCATCCAGTGAGAAATTGCAGAGTATTAATTTGGCAATGTCCCCACTACCTGCTTCTGAAGCTACAAAACTGCTCCGTAGCAATGCTGACCCAGCACTCAATAGAGAGGTGGTGTCTAAACTGGAGCCCAGCACGGAGCCTTTAGATCTTGCTTTCTCCATTCGTCGGACGCAAGACCAGCCAGCCACTCCTTCTGATGTAAGCACCAGCCAAAGCTCACCTGAGGTTAGTCATCTTAGTAGGTGTTGCAGACCTGTAATCTTCCACTGAATCTATTGCTTGCCCTGTAAATAAAAGATCTATTTTCAATATTAAATCTTTGTCAACTCTCTATCCTGCCCTTATTCTGAGAAGCTCTAAACATTGTTCACAACAGTCCTTTCTCCTCTCTCCATCAAAAATCTTTTTTCATTAAAAGGGCTCAATAAACAGTTTTGATGGATTTAGAATTTTCATAAAAGGGCTGAGCAATATCCATAATAGCTAAAGTAATTTTCCTCCACTCCCATTCATTTGACTCATCTGAGCTGGCAGGTTAACAAGCATTCTGATTTGTACAGAATTCTCTAGCTCACAACATGATACTCTGTTTTATTAAAAGCCAAAGGAAATATTTTGCTGGATACTTTCTGGGTCATCTCCTTCAAAGAAGATGAGGGTGTGTGTTAAAGTGTTGCGAGCTATTCTAAGTGTGCCTATAAAATTTGGGGATACACTTACCAGCTTGTGAATAGGCAAGACATAGCAAGTCATGGGAGATATGGTATCACAGTTGTTCCTCACTGTATTGGCAGGAAGCTCTTAACTTCCAACATTTGGGGGATATCTGTGAATGTAGACTAATTATTTCTGTTGCGTGAAGTCAAGTTCATTATAGTTGGATAAATAGTTGGAATTGGTCCTGTTTTATTGAATAGTGATGTGGATTATCTTTACAGCCCAGTAGTACTCCTAATGACTACTGTTTTGATGTGGATAATGAGATGGCCAGCGAGTTCAAGTTGGAGCTGGTGGAAAAGCTCTTTGCGATAGATCCAGAATCAAAAAAACCATTCTCTACACAGGTGAGCACATAATCTAAAACATGTGGTTTTAGACTACTAGTGCATCATGGCAGATTAATTTTAAAATCTACCTGTATGTGTGCTTTTACTTACAATAGTGCATAATTCTTCTTTCACGAACCTGGAAAATCGTATAACTTTGAGACAGACAGACAGACAGACAGACTAGAATCAGGGGGAGAGAGTAAAATAAAATGTCACGGCTCCAGAGATTCATGTGCCACACTATACATGCATAGACAAAATCTTTTCTGAGTGTTTGCTTCTTGCCATGCCTCCTAACTGCACAGCCAATCTTCTTTTTTGAACATGGGGAAATTTCAAATGCGTACTAAAATTAGGTGCAGGGCTGTCTTGAAATAGTGTTGTTTGTTTGCTTATGATTTATTTATCTTACTTTAATGTAATAATAAATGAATTGCAGACCTATAACCTTTCCTGGGGATTCCAGGTTGGTTAATATCTCTTTAAAATAATAGTAAAACCATTGTACTGGGCATACATATAGTAGACCAGGTCTACACGCCCCTAAAAGCTGTGCTACTCAAGTTCTCTATTAATTTCAATGGATGTTCCATAGAAATCATTTAAAATTAACAGGTGGTTTTCAAAGTACAGTAGCAGTTCTTTAGCTCTAATAATAAATTTGCTGTCAGTTGAGTCTTGATCTTCTTCTGTCAACACGTGCAGTTATACATTTCTGTTTCTTTACTTTCAGGAAACTGATTTAGATTTGGAAATGTTAGCTCCCTACATCCCCATGGATGATGATTTCCAGCTACGCTCTTTTGACCAACTTTCTCCACTAGAGAACAGTTCCGCGAGCCCTCCTTCCAGTGGTGCCACTGTTGCAGGATTTCAGTCGACTCCAGTGCCATTGCCTACCACAGAGAAGATAAAGCCCGTGACAATAAAACATGAAGAGGACTCAAAGACACTCACTGCTCCCATTCACATTACCCTTGAAACAAACAATGCCCCAGCATTGCCCTACACTGAGAACCCAAGTCGAACTGCATCTCCGGTCAGAGCAGGAAAAGGCATGCCAGAGCAAAAAGAGACATCAAGTCCAAGGACGCCAAACTTATTAACGGTCACATTGGGTAAAAGGTAAGCACATTTGTCCGTCATATTCACATGTATGGAAGTCCTTGAGGTGGTTATTGTTCCCTGTTCACAGACTGAGGATTGAGGGTCATAAGAGCTGGTGATTTTCCCTAGCAACCCACCAAGTTCTGAACTTACAGTGTGGTGCAAGAATTGGTTCAGCTTTGGAGTTTCTTTGGACGTTTTCACACGGGCAGCTCTAAAGCCGCCTGGAAGCCCCCTGGAAGCAATCAAGAGCCATTCCGGCGGCGAAAACAGCAGCCGCCGGAATGGCTCCTGATTGCCTCCGGCAGCAGCCCCTCTAATTCCTTTTTTAAAAAGGAATTAGAAAGATGGGGCTAAAGCCGGCTAGCGGCAGGGATGGCGCAGGGATTGCGCAAGATGGGGCGGGGCTTGCTGCGCCGTCGTATGAACACGACGAGCAAGACCCCGGAGTGAGGCAGGGATGGCGCTGGATGAGGAGGGGCTTGCTGTGACGTCGTGTGAACAATTTTACAAAGGAGCCGGAGTGGGGCCGGACAGAGGTAGGATTGCCTCCGTCTAAAGCCCCGTGTGAAAACGTCCTTTGTCTGATAAATTAGTTTATTTTCTGGTCCTCAAAACATGAGACAGGTTACTAAAGAAGCATAACCCCAGCCATGCTCTAAACACATGAAATATGGGTAGAGACATGCGCATATGGCTTTGCATAAAAATGCAGCTCTTTTACCTCTTAATATCCAGAATTAGAACGGCATTTTTAGTGTGATGTTGCCACCAAATACCACATCTGTCCCCCCGTTTTCTACCCCCCCACACACACACACATACACCATGCAGTTAAGGAACACATCACAGAATGTGCAGGAAAAGTGCCATAATTTCAGATTTGAAAGAACACTATAAACAGAAATTGTTTACTACTTAGAGGGGCATGATTTTTTGAGGGGGTGGTACAGTGGTTTGAAATAAAAGAATTTATGCTTAAGCTTTGCTCAGTTAAAATGTGAAAAACAACCTGAAATAGAGAACAGAGTTGCATTACTTAAAGAAGGCTAATGGGTTGATATTTCTATATGGCTTCTATGGGGCAATGCAGTGGGTGTCAGCTTATTTGTCACATCTAAGTGGGATGACTGAAGTGAGGTACCATTGAAACAAATCTTTAAACAGGCAGCTGGACAGTCTCTACTTATTGAGATCTTATTTTGTTTAATCATCATTTTGGTGAGATTTCCTTATGGGTTATTGGATTTCCTTATTGGGTTATGTGACAGCTGCTATTGCAGAAAAAATGTATCTTTTCTTGTATCTCATGGAAAACAGATACACGCATGCTCCTGTACATGGGAGTTTAGCAAAGCTCTCTTGCAATGCCTGTGACCATTGTAACTTCATTCAGAGAAGAGCAAAGTGCTTTTAGCATGGTTCTATTTCCCCACAATCACTATGTACATAACAATATATTTTGTAAAGTCCTACCACACAGACTTGTGCAGATACAACACAGACCCCCTGAAAACCATGGTCTCCAAATTGAGAGGCAGACTATTTACACACAGGCTCTCCCCTCTTTTCTCCCTTTCCATTCCTCCTTAGAATCATTGACCATGCTTGTTTATTGCCTTTGCATGGAGGCTACCAAGTATCCTTAGGGAAACAGAATTTGAAAAGATGGTTTGAAGTGGATTTACACACGTAGAAATGTTCAGTCTTCTTCACTTATAATGCTAAACAGTGTTTTATTGTGGAGAGAGATACGATCCTGGTTGCTGAATTTGAAAAGAAGTGTTTTGCAGGGAGCCAGCGTGACTTCTGTAGTAGACAACAGGAGCAGCATAATATTGTAAACCCAAACCCCAGATAGTTTTTTTTATTGTGTTCTGCTTTGTTTTTTGCAATTTCTATATAATCCATAGGGACATATGATGACACCCCAGACTGGAGGAAAACAGGTGCATTTGGATATCTAATCATCTTTTCTGTCAGGTGGAACAGACAAAAGCTGTAGAAGGGATGATGGCTGACTATTAGTCCATTAAATCCAAAACGTCCAAATGATCACAATTGAATAAATCACCTTGAAAGGAATGAATGAGCCAGTGTGGTGTAATGGTTTAAGTCAGGAGTAGGCAACCTGTCCCCTTGAACTTCAGCTCCCAGAAGCCTCAGCCATGTTGGCCAATAGCTCCTGTGATTCTGGGAGCTGAAGTCCCTCGGCCCTTAAAGGGGACAGGTTGCCTACCCTTGTTTTAAGTGTTGGGAGTAGGATACTGGGAGACCAGAGTTCGAATCCTTACTCAGCTGTGGAAACCTGTTGGGTGACTGGACAAGTCACATTCTGTCAGCCTCAGAGGAAAGTAAGGATAAATCCCCTGTGAACAGATTTTGCCTAGAAATATAATGAAATGGCCTGATCTTGGTCTCTCCTGGAGCATATGCTTGTGTTGTAGAGGTTGATGGCATACCCAGTAAACGATCCTATAACATGTGGCCACATTCACGTTAATTGGTGTGAAGACAGTCTCTGGTCTGGCTAAATTTGTGTTTGCCTGGAAGCACTTACTTCTCTTTCTAGTAGTACCTTATATAAAGTTGTGTTAACTCTGGTCCAAATGCAGAACATTCACCCAAGAAATCTAAAATAGGGTGCAAGTTCAAGCTGAAATAGAAAAATGGAAATCTCATTTGATATCTTTGTTACTAGGTTGTATTGTACATTCCTCCCCAATATTTTAGATATGTCATTGAATCAAAGAGTTGAAAGGATCAAGGCCAACCCTCTGCTCAGTGCAGGGTCTGCAGCTAAAGCATTCCCAGCAGGTAGCTGTCCAGTCTCTTTTTGAAGACATTCAGAGAAGGTGACCCCACCACCTTGCTAGACAGTTGATTCCATTGCCAAACTGCTCTTCCTGTCAAGACGATCCTTCTAATGTTCAAATGAAATTATCCTTCTATAATGTAAAACCATTAGACCTAGTTCAGCCCTCTGGGGCAGCAGAGAACAAGCCTGCTTCAACCTCTTTTTAGTAGCTCTTGAGGTATTCAGAAAGTGTAGTCATGTCAGTCTTTTCTTCACCAAGCTGAACATGCCCAGCTCCTTCAGCCTCTCCCCATATGTTTTGTTCTCCATACCTCTAACCATCTTTTTTGCCCATCTCTGAACTCATTCTAACTTGTCTATATTAATTCTTAAAATGAGATGCCCAGAACTGATTGCAGGATTCCAGATGAGGCCTGTCCAGTGCAGAATATAGTGGGACTATTACTTCCCTTGACTTGGAAACTATGATTCTATGAATGAAGACTGAAGTAGCATTTGCCTTCTTTGCTGCAGCATCACGTAGCTGGCTCATGTCAAATTTATAATCCCTAGGTCCTTTTTGCATGTCATAGGTATTGGTATGTTATAATGGTAATGTTATATGTTGAAAAAGACCTTTGATTGCACCATCTGTGGCCTAACAACAGTGGTACATTATAACAACAGATACATAACATGGGGCATAGCCTTATCTGTTTTGGTTTTATTGAGATGTAATTTGGTACCTTGAATTCAGTGATAAGGAAAGATGCTCCTAATGCCACTTCATACATACCAGTATTCTTTTTATGTAAGCTGTGGAGCATTCGTATTTGTATAAGAAAAAAAGCAGTGTGGACTTTTATTTGTATCTGAATCATGACACACATGCATTTGGTTTTAACATGAGAAAGTAATCTGCAGGGAAGTCAAATTAATGGTTTGATTTTTTTCCACCCTCAGTCGATCGACTACAACAAATGAAGAGCTCAACCCAAAGATAATAGCGCTGCATAATATTCAGAGGAAGCGAAAGATGGAACAGGACAGCTTACTTTTCCAAGCAGTAGGAATTGTAAGTTTTCAAAGATTTCCTCTTAAATTTCATCCCACTTTAATTGACAGTGAAACATCTTTTTTTTAGTGTATGATTTTTTTCAGTTGTGGTCAAGTTGTTAGTACACAAGAACATTAGACTTAGGGCACAATCCACCATGAAATTTTCTGTTGAAGTGAGCTGTCCAATGGAACACATGTATTTCTAATACAGCCATCTTCAAATATGGGCCAGCCAGAAGTGTGGGATTATGACTCCCATTACTTCCATCCAGCATAAAAATTAAATAAAAATGACAGGCATTGTCCAGAACTTATGGAGAGTACCAGCCAGAGAAAGCTACTCTAGGCAAGAAAGTGTTGATACTGAAAAATAGTTTCAGTTATAGCCTCTGTATAACTGAATGTCCTCTTCATGATTACCGTGTTTTCCACATCATGGGGACATGTCAGTTGTCTGACTCTTGCTCAAATTAGTATCAGCTAGTTGTACCAGCTTCCAAAGATACAGAGCACATTTGGCTTGGATAATGTACATAGCACATATGCTTCTGGGTGTGCACACATAAATGAAATAATGTGCTAACCCTAACTTTTAAGAATGAGAGGATGTACTGCATGGTGTAGAAATACCCAGAGAAATGTATTGCTTAATTTCACTGAAAGTGGAGCCGCAAACATTTTTACCACACTATGGTTAAACTTTGGCCAAATGCCTATCTCCTTCAGTATTCTGTCATTACGGTGGATGGCCAGTTGTGTGTAGAAGCCTACAAGTAGAACAGTGCCCTATTATTTGGTGTCTGGAAACCTACTGCCTCTGATACTGGTGAAAATAATGTTCATTAGCCATTGATAGCCTTTTTACTCCTGAATTTGTTTAATACCTTTTTTGAGGCATCCAAATTGATGGCCATCACCACATCTTTCAGAAGCAATCCTAAAACCTATACTGTATTTGGCTTTCTTTATCTGTCTTGAATTTCCCATCGACTTTGTTGTATGACACCAGGTCCTAGTATTATGAGGGGAGTCATCAGTAAACATGATATTGCACTTCCAAATTCTAATGTAGGTTTATTTCTGAACACATTGAAAAGTAGCAGCCCCAAAACACCCTTTTGTGGAGGGATTCCACTGTTTGCACCCTTACATTGGAAAACTGCCCATTCATTGCAGCTTTCTGCGTCCTGTTCTTTAACCAGCTCCTGATTTTTATGACTGCTATGGTCATTCAGAAGTCATCATTGAGAGTCTTTCTCAAAAAACCTTTTGGAGTCCAAGCAAACAGGGTCTACCACATCATACTCTTTCTCCATTGCTGTTGACTCTAGGGATTTGTCAGGTGGTCATTATTTCCTTCAAAACCTCAAACAAGTTTAGAATGGTTATTCATAGCATTGTCATGTGTTTTAAATCTGATTTAAACCATTGTTATATGCCATGAACCTGCAGGAGGGAACAGAACAGAAATATTAAATAATAACTTGAAATTTAATAGATAATGTAGTACCAGTAGAATACTCATACATAGTTTTCAAATATTAGCACACAGATTTGGAGAAAAGATTAATCTGGACAGTGAACCTCAGTGAGTTTTGGATCCATCCCTGACATTTATTTAATTAAAAAGCTTTTTGAATAAAATGAAATTTCACAAGATGTGAATGAATTTAGAGGGACAAATGAATTACTTATGCACATATGTGGACCCCTTGTGTAACTGAGAATGCTGTAAATATGTCAGAGAACTACTTCTGTGTTTGTCCACATTATGAAACAGCCATGCCTTTTTGTGAAAAAAAATTGTCTGCTCCCTATGTTTTCTTTCTTGAACACAAGCCCCAAGTAAGTTTGTATAGGACTTGTATAGTGGATTGACTTCCTTTTGATAGCATATGTATTTGTGGTTTCTCTGATTACATTAAATGGACTTCCTTGTGATCTGTGTGTGTTAAAAGGGCACATTATTGGCGCAGTCCAGCACTCCTGGAACAAATGTATCACTGGCTTGGAAACGTGTAAAAGGATGCAAACCTAATGGGCAAAATGAGGTGGCAGAGAAGACAGTCATTTTATTACCATCAGGTCAGTGTCTTTGCATGTGTTGATCTAATCAGCTTACTCCAATATTATTCATAAAGGAAGATAAGCAAGTTGCTCTTTTTCCCCTCTGGATAAATAGGTTTCATCGAGAGGTTCACAGCTTCCCAATACTGAAGTGGGAGGGAGAGATGGCACATAAAGGGTGCAGCAGAGGATAAATAAAGGAGTAGGATAATAGGGAGGGGGGGAAAGAGAGAGCTGCTGTTGATGAGATAGTTGTGGGATGGGAGAAAGGGGAGAGTCTCCAGATGTGAAATTAAAACCAAAAAATTGTGTCTTGTTTGGCTAGTAGTCAACAGGGCCATGTGTTCCTCCCCCCCCCCCCCGCCAGTGCACACATTTAGAGTGGGCTTTAAAAAGCATATTTTTCCACCTTGTATAAAATATGCTTATTTGAATATTTTGTTTTTATTTTACTCGATATAGCATGTTATATAATTGTGATTTGATCAGCTGCAATCCTGATAGCTGGAAATTTTACTTGGGCTGTCCATTTGGATAAACGGGGGGCATTGGCCACACACTTCAAGATGTACTAATGACCTACTTTTGCAAGTGGTTATGTTCGTAACAACAGGGGCTAGAAACTTGTGTTCTGTATTTTTAAGTGGATAACATGCTTTTTCTCTCTCTTTTAGATATAGCAAGTAAACTTCTAGGGCAGTCAATGGATGAGAAGGGACTTCCACAACTTACCAGCTATGACTGTGAAGTGAATGCTCCCATACAAGGCAACAGAAACCTGTTACAAGGTGAAGAGTTGCTCAAAGCTCTGGATCAAGTCAACTGAGCTCCCTCCACCACAGCCCTTTCACAGTTGTTCGCTTTTCTTGGACACTGGTGATTCACCACCTAAGAGCAGTCTATTTATATTTTCTATATCTGGTTTTAGAAGCCTGGCTACACATACTGCACTAATTCAGTTAGTTTGGTTCTGATCCCGTTTCTACTTTGGACAGTCTTTTACTTAAAGAAAGTTAGGTATTTTTTTTCTTTTTTTGATGACAGTAACTCAGCTAATGGTGCAATTTTTGGTACATAAATAAAGTCCAGTACATTTAGAACACGCTTGCAATGGCAGCTTTGAAGTAGGCACCTTTTTTAAAAAAAAGTATTTATTTTTTATTTTGACCAGGGATTCGTCAGTGAGAAAAAATTTCTTATCAAATAATACACAGCCACAGTCTAAGCCTTCTGTCCTCTGGTTGAAGGCATTTTGTGCTCGGTTGCTCTATGATGTTAAGCATTTTTTTTACTTACTTTTACTCTTTTTTAGGGAAAAAAAGAAACATGGCTTTGCAGCAGTGCATTTGTAGCCACAATCGCACAATCTATTTTCTTAATAAAACAAATACAAAATGCCAGCAGTTCCTCATGCAATATTCTGCATTTGTAATAGTTTTCAAGGACATTTCCCCCCCCCTTTTTTTTTTATGTTGATAGCCTGTGAAATCATGTAGAAATTTTGGAGTAACGCTCTCTTTTTGTCATGTTGTACTATGGAAGAGTTCTTAAGTGCTGTGTTAATGCCCATGTGTGGGTAGGGGAAAAAGAAAGGTTCGATATTGAGAGGATAGCAAACAGTGGAGTCTAGGGGAAAAGAGATGGTGGAAGAATGGGGTAGTCATAAAATTTGAAATAGTTCTAGAGAAAGCAAAATATACTTCCCCCCTCCATTTACAGTACTTGCAATCTCCCAATAATGTTGATTTCAGCATGGACAAAAAAAGCAATTCTTCACACAATGCATTAATTCACTGCCACAATGTGGTGAAAGCCACTGGCTTATATAGCTTTTAAAAAGATTAGACAAGGAGGATAGGGCTATGTTGTTATGATAGCTAGATTGATCCTCCATGTTTGGAGGCAGTGTACCTCTTAATACCAGTTTGCTGGGGGCAAACAGGCGACAGCTGTTGCTTTCATGCCCAGCTTGTGGACTTCCTAGAAGCATCTGGCTGGACTAGATAGACCTTTGGTCTAATCCAGGAGGGCTCTTCTTAATGTTATTTATGTGGATAAATTCTCTTTAAAGGGAAGAGGTTTTCTTTTTTTAATGTATCAGTTGCTTTGTCCGCTCAGAGAGAATTGTCCCCTGCCTATAGCTGTGAAGGTTCCTGCTAATATTGTGTACCTAATAACTGAATCCAAATGTCCCAATTTCCCATCGTTTGGTAGATGATATTTCAAGCAAACCATAAAACATCCTGCCTTGTTAGCAGAGTTGCCTAGTTTCATCACTGAGTTGCTTGGTAATATTTAATGTTTTGCATTTTATGCACCTTGTTGCTATTAACATTCATGTGTTTCAATTTTGTTTCGTTTTGTTAACCATAGATTTCAGTAATGCTGAATGTATTTTAGGAACCTTTTTTATTTAGGGAATTTTTCACAAAATATCTTATTTTCCTTCTACGTGTATAATAATTCTCCCCATTCTTTCCCCCATTTTTTGTGGTTGGATCTAACACTAACTGTATTGTTTTATTACATCAATAAAATATAAGTGGACCAGGCCTGCAACAAAGTGTTACGTCTGCAGATGAACCATGAATTTAGAGTCTCTATATTGATTTTTCACTTGGAATAGTTGTGTGGTTGCCTCAAGCTCTCAACACACATCTGTGGTGCCATCTTTATCTCTAGACAGCACTGAAACCAGCCAGGATGCTATGGGATCATCAAATGTGATAAAGTAACAATTAGAAAATTAATAGTCCTGACAGAGATCTACATATACTGGCAGTGTGACAACATATGGATAAACTTATAGTCATCTTCTCTGGGGCCCCCTTATAAAGGTCCAAACATTGCTAGCCCATATGTTACCTGCTGAGATACTTTAGTATGAATTGGAATATTCCTAGTCATGGGATATTCCTAGGTATTCAGCTCTCATCAACACAATGTTATTTATATGGATTCATGTCTTGTCTTCCATTTCTCTGATATACTGACTGCTGCCTTATATCCTGAAAGCAGGCTATATTTAATTCTCTGCTAGAGGCAGCTGTTGCATTTCACCTGTGTTCACTACTGTCATTCGAAAACATGTTTCTCCACCCTTTTGGTACATTCATGAGTTGCTTAGCTGAGACAGAAAAGTTAGCTATGTTTTTTTATCGACATGATGACAGAGAAACCTGTCTCTCTAATAATCAATTACTGCTTGAGAACTTTCTGTGCTAGAAAGACACCATTAATGGTTCTGCACTTCTAATGTAGGCGAAGTACATTTGTGTTTCAACCCATTCTACTGATGAAAGCTGTGACACCTTTTTTTTACTATTGTTTTGGAAATGGCACAAAAATTGAGAGTTCTAGAATCAGTGGTAACATGAAACTTAACAAGTCCTATCTTGTAGTGTGAGGACCATGGGTAGACTACAAAAAAGGTGGGAGGGAGGGTGGTAGAAGCACCGGAAACTAGTTTCAGCCTCATTATGTGAAAAAATGTCAGTTTTAAGAGAAGCAGCGGGTATGGATATTTCTGTTGATGGGATGAGGCTGCCAGTCTAGATGCTTCTGTCTTGGGATAGTTCTTATCCAGTCGCTAAGTAGGAAGCATCTTCCACTTGGCTGCACCACAAGGTGGCTGGAACATGACAAATAAATCACCCGTGTGGCCTGGGGGTGCTGTCTTCTATACAACTAATGTTGTTTAGCTTGTAGAACACACACTATGTACACACAGTAACTGCTTAAACTAGTCTAATTTTGTTAGTTGAACCGCACAATGCTGTCCAGGTCACTACAAATCTGTTCATTCACATTTGTGAGTGAACATTATCCAAAGACCTGGAACAGTCTTCATGGCCACATAAGAAATGATCTGGGTGCCTGTTTTTTAAGAGGGGCAGGGAACCCCTGACAATCTTAGGAAGCTGCATATTGCAGAAATATACACACTTCCTCAATATTAGAAAATGCAGTGGCCTGAGAGAAATACAAACTTATTTTAAAATTAGAGCTGGTTCTTTTAAAATGGAAAGTCATAAGTAAAACCTCAACTTACTAGTCAATCAGATGCATCCTTTTTAATACAGAATTTGATGGCGTCCATTTTTCTAGATAAAAATTGTGACATGATGCATCAACTTTCCCATACTTTGCAAAGAAAAACTAAATACAGATCATAGCATACCATATCCCTTCATAGTCAAAGAAAGTGGAGTACATGTATTCTGTAATATGAAATGATATAACACAGTTCCTTTCCAATTTATCTAGAAAAATAAACTAAAGATGCTTTATTGTCATAGGTCAAGCTTTTGGCATATTGTTAATTTGTTATAACCCTGTTGTTTAATTCTTTCTCAGCCCAAATCCACAGGTCTGTATTTCTGTCTATATGAAAAGCATGGTTAGTTTAGGAGAAATGTTACAAAGATGTGCTCATTTTGATCACTGTACTAATATGGATCCAAAACACACTGCAGAAATAATCCAGTTTGAGGCTGCTTTAACTGCCCTGGCTCAGTGCTAGGGAATCCTGTAGTGTATTTTGGCACCAGAGTTCTCTGATAGAGAAGGCTAAATGTCTCACAAAACTACAGTTCCCAGAACTCCCTAGCGTTGAGCCAGGACAGTTAAAGAGATCTCAAACTGGATTATTTCTGCAGTGTGTTTTGGACCACAGTCAATCTAACTGTCCAAACAAAATGATCTTGTAGCACCTTTGAGTCTGAGTGAAAGACATTGTAACAAGCTTTTGTAAACTTGGTCTACTTCCTCAGCTGCATCTTATGTTTTCTGTATAATTTTTTTTGGGGGGTTGGGTGGGGATATTGATATTCCAGACTAACACAGCCATAACTCTGAATTCTAATTCTTCAAGAAAGGCTAGAAATGGCAGGCAGGTGTGATGATGGCTCAGACCTTGGAAAAGTTACCTTTTGAACTACAGTTTTTCAAATTCCCTAGCCAGGACAGACACATTGTAATCCCAAAAAGCCATTCTTGCAAACTCTGTCTGAGAGGACACAAATAATCTATGTTTGTAGAACCTGTATATGCTGTGGAATGGAGCCAACAACATGCACAAGGGCTCAAGCAAAGGAGTCCCTTGCTTTGTAAGATCCAAGGCAAATTGCTCAATTTACTCCAATAATTTGAAACTGCTGGTCGAGGAAGTAGGATCAAGTCTACCAAAGTGCATGCTGCCAACTTCCTTCTTTCACGGTGTTACAAGATCCCTTTGCATACTGATTTTCCAGACTAACACAGCTGTGTCTGTGACTAAGTCTACCTTGTTTGGTATCTTGCTTCTAGTCAAACTTTGAAGTGTTTCAAGATACCATTTTAAATGTGGTACATAACTGACAATAAGCAAACTTTCTCCAGAATACCCACAGAAGAGCAGCAGATTTCTTTGGCAAAGTGATATTCAGAGGTTGCCTCCAAATGTGGAGGTTTTCTTTTATAAAACTAATAGCTACTGATACATTCCACGCTGGAAACATCACTTTTTCAAACTATAGTTCCCAGAGTTTTCCCAGACAGCATAGCCACTGTTACCGCTGGTTGGGAAGAAAAGTTTTGTGGATGTTCAGACACCTTGTAGCATTTAATTAAAACAAAATACTCATTTCCATTTCAGACAGGTGTGAATACAGTGGACCCTTTGTATCCACTGGGTTTTGGTTCCAGGGTCCCCAATACCAAAATCTGTGGAGGCTCAAGTCCCTTTAAAAACAATGGCATAGTAAAATGGTCTCCTTTATATAAAATAGAGAGCCAGTGTGGTGTGGTTTGAGTATTGGATTACAACTCTGAAGATCAGGATTTGATTCCCCACTTGAGCATGAAAACCCACTGGGTTACCTTGGGGAAGCAACACTCTCTCAGCCTCAGAGGATGGCCATGGAAAACCCCCCTCTGAAGAAACTTGCCATGAAAACCCAATGATAGGCTCACCTTAGGGTCGCCATAAGTAAAAAACGATTTGCAGGCAAACAACAACAACAACACAGAAAATGGCAAAATCAAGGTTTGCACGCGCATACACATACACACACACACCAAAAAGCACGCCTTGATTTTGCATCCCATTTACAATGTATTAAGTGCATTAAATGTATTAAATATTTTCAAACCATAGATGGTTGCATCTGTGGATAAGGAATCAATGGATACAGAGGGCTGACAGTCCTATTTTTAAGTGCTTTTATCTTTTGATTGCATTTCATTCTTTCAATGAGTGACATATATATATATATATATTATTTAATAGTTTAATATAATAGTTTAATACCATTTTGATGTCCACGCTTGTCTTAATTTGCAAACTGCTTTGTGTCCCAATTTTGGGGGGGGGGGGAATGAGGGATATAACAACAACAAGAACAACAATATAAATAAATAAAATAATAACTTACCAGGGATGGACAAATGTAGTGATGGAGCCCTGGTGGTGCAGTGGTTAAATGCCTGTACTGCTGCCACTCAGTCACAAACCACAAGGTTGCGAGTTCAACACCGGCCAGGGCTCAGGCTCGACTCAGGCGCGCATCCTTCCGAGGTCACTAAAATGAGTACCCAGCTTGTTGGGGGCAATTAGCTTATAGTTATAAACCGCTTAGGGAGTGCCTAGCGCAATATGAAGCGGTATCATAGAATCGTAAGAGTTGGAAGAGACCACAAGGGCCATCCAGTCCAACCCCCCTGCCATGCAGGAACTCAGAATCAAAGCATCCCCGACAGATGGCCATCCAGCCTCTGTTTCAATGAAGCTGCTACTGCTATTGCTAGGCAGTGAGGTCTAGAAGCGTGAGAAGGTTTCCTTCCTCTTAGGCACACCATCAGGCTGCTGCTGCTGCTGCTCTTTCACAGGATGCGCTGCTGGCATGGATGCAGGAGGGACATGCAAATGAGTGGAACGTTCCGGCCGCGCCGCAGCCAATCAGCTCCGCCGGGCTTCGCCCACTATACGTGCGGTTCTGCACCGAGAAGAAACTGCAGGCATCCTGCCCGCCTTCCCCTCCCCTTCGAGGCAAAGGCTGCCTTGCTTGGCTGACCTCCTACGTGTGTTTGAGCATGTTGGAAACGGGCTGCAAGGGATGGGCGACCCGACAGGATCCCGGGTTCAAGGTTTAGTCCCCTCTCTACCCTAAAGCACTGGCTCCCAACTTTTTCCCATGTCTCACCCCCCTAGGAAATGTTTTATTCAAGTTCTGCTGATTAATGTTAGAATCATAGAATTGGAAGAGAGAGAGAGAGAGAGATCCCCAAGGGCCATCCAGTCCAACCCCATTCTGCCATGCAGGAGCTCACAATCAAAGCACCCCCCCCCAAAGAGATGGCCATCCAGCCTCTGTTTAAAGACCACCAAAGAAGGAGACTCCAAGGCTGTGTATTCCAATGTCATAGAATTATAGAGTTGGAAGAGACCACAAGGGCCATCCAGTCCAACCCCCCTGCCATGCAGGAACTCCCAATTAAACCATCCCTGACAGATGGCCATCCAGCCTCTGCTTAAAGACCTCCAAAGAAGGAGATTCCACCACTCTCCGAGGGAATGTGTTCCAATGTTGAACAGCCCTTACTATCCGGAAGTTCCTCTAATATTGAGGTGGAATCTCTTTTCCTGGAGCTTGCACCCATTGTTC
>CM034701.1:10922009-10945007 GCA_020142125.1 Phrynosoma platyrhinos
GACTCTGTCAATGTGGATTGCAGCAGTTCCATTGGAATATCATCTGTTTGTCTGTTAGAGTGGCTGAAGATGATGACCAAACTTGGTATATGATTGGGTATTGGATTTTATTATATGGATTGTAGGGTTTTTATTATTGTCATGGTTTAATATATTGTATTTTTGTACATTATTTTTTATTTTTGCTGTAATCCCGCCTCGATCCGCAGGGAGAGGCTGGAAAATACAAATAAAATTATTATTATTATTATTATTATTATTATTATTATTATTATCATCATCATTAACCACTGAGATTTTTTTTTTGGACTTCAGTTCCCAGAATCCCAGAGTGTTGGCTAACATGGCTGAGGCTTCTGGGAACTGAAGTCCCCAAAAATTCCCTTAAAGGGCACAGTTTGGGGACCACTGCAAGTCAGTGTGGCTGTAATCTGTCTCTTTAAGAAAGAAAACAAGGGGCGGGGCGAGGCTGTAGCAACGCCCACTCGCGCTCCCTTTTGGGATTAACTCTTGAAATGGAGCCGAAATATCGCGAGAGTTCTTTAAGAGGCCGACTGGAGAGGGGAAACCAGCAAAGAGAGGGTTAATAGGGTCTTTTTTGATTGGCTGTGTGCCGCGCATGCGCACTCCGGAGCTCCGAGTCCGCTGAGGCGAAAGTAGACGGCGGGCTCTGTTTTCCTCTCAGAGCCGCCGCCATGAGTGGTTGGCCGGGGTTGAGGGAGGACTGCGAGGCGCTGCTCGGGCGCTTCCAGCAGGCCGAGAGCGTCCGCTTCGAGGACTTCGCTGCCTTATGGAGGCAGCACCGCTTCCACACCATTTTCTAGTGGGTCCCTTTCCCCTCTCCTTCCCAGAAATTGCACCTTTGGGCGGTCTTGGTGTGCCTTCAAGTCTTTCCCGACTGCTGGCGACTCTATTCTGGGTCCCTATCACAGGGTTTTCTTGGCAGAATTCATCAGAGGCGGCTTGCCATGGCCTCTGAGTGTGTATGATACCCTGAGGCTGAGAGAGTGTGACTTGCCCTCTGAGGCTGAGAGTGTGTGACTCGCCCAGGAATAATACCATCCAAAACATATCAAGTTTCTTCAGAGGGTTTCTTACCATTGCCTTCTTCTGAGGCTGAGTGTGTGTGACATGCCCAAGAGTAATACCATTCAAAACCTACCAAGTTTCTTCAGAGGGGATTTGCCATTACCCTCCTTTGAGGCTGAGAGAGTGTGATGTCCAAGAGTAATACCCCTCAAAACATGTTTCTTTAGAAGAGGTTTGGCATTGCCCTCTTCTGAGGCTGAGAGTGTGTAACTTATTCAGGAATAATACCATTCAAAACATAACACGTTTCTTCAGAGCGGTTTTGCCATCGCCCTCCTCTGAGGCTGAGAAAATGTGACTTGCTCTCCCCTGAGGCAGAGAGTGTGTGGCTGGCCAAATAGTAATGCCATTCAAAGCATAATCAGGTTTCTTCAGAGGGTTGCTTTTTTTTTTGCCATTGCCGCCCTCTGAGGCTGAGAGAGTGTGGCTTGCCTAAGGTCACCCAGTGGGTTTCATGGCTGAGCTGGGAATCAAATCCTGGTTTCCAGACTCTTAAGGCCTTTGCAGACTGCTAGAAATAGTGCAGATTGAGTCCACTTTAAGAGTTAGGGTTAGGGAATCATGGGAACTATACTTTATTGTGGCAGCAAAGCTCTCTGACAGAGAAGGCTCAATGTCTCAGAAAAAAAACAATTCCCATGATTCTCTAGCACTAACCCTAACCCTTAAAGTGGACTCAATTTGCACTATTTCTGGCAGTCTGCAAAGGCCCTTAGTCCAGCGGTCAAACTACTAGCTGGGGAAAGTTACTTTCTTTTGGTGTTATGATTTCTGAATCTTGCTGTATCTCTTGAGCTTAAGAGGGTGCGTCCACACTGCAGAATTAAAGCAATACTTTAAGTGCCATGACTCCATTGTACAGAATCCTGGGATTTGTAATTTGGCAAATCCCTGGCAAGCCAGGCTGCATACCTCATGAAATTACAAGATTAAAGCAATTTCGTACCACTTGAAGTGTTGTGATTCTGTCCTATGAAATCCTGGGTTTTGTAGTTTGGTGAGGCATCAGAACACTCTGGCCAGCCAGGCTGAATACTTCACCAAACTACAGAATTAAAGTGGTTTGATATCCTCTTAACTGCCACAGCTCCATCCTGTGGAATTCTGGGATTTGTAGTTTGGCAAAGCATAGAGCTCTGTGGCAGACCAGACTGAACACCTCACCAAACTACAGAATTAAAGCAAAATTAACAAAGAAGGGAAACTGTGGGCACTTCCTCCCCAAGGTGCTGCTGGACTGAAGTGGGGGTTCAAAGTCTTGATCGGAATCAGATTACCCTGAGATCAAAACCAGTGAATCTTGATCTACCTCTTGAGTTTATTTTTTATTTTATATCTATGAGTTGTGCTCATATTTGTGGTGTGCTCTTTGTATATCTTCCTTTTGTATAAGCTGAAGCTGATGATGTCATACATGAAAAATAATACAGTTGGCCCTCCACATTTGTGACTTTTATTTTTGCAGATTTGATTATTTGCGGTTGTGATTAATATGTTCTCTCTAGGAATCTCCTTGGTCCTACAGCGCAACTCTGCCAGAAGTTGACCATAGAGTTAGAATCATAGAATCATAGAATCATAGAGTTGGAAGAGACCACAAGGGCCATCCAGTCCAACCCCCTGCCATGCAGGAACTCCCAATCAAAGCATCCCCGTTGTGTTGGAGAACCTAGAAGTTCCTAAAGAAAGCACTTCTCTAGGGATTTGCAGGTCCTCCAGCATGAGTCAGTAATCAACGTCTGCCAGATGTTGACCATAGAGTGGCACTGGAGGACCTGGAGATTCCTAGAGAGGTGTTCTCTTAGGTAAAAAGAATGGGTTTTTTTATTTGTGGTTTTTCCACATTCATGGGGGTCCTTCACCCCTAACCCCAGTGGGATCACTGTAGTTGCAAAGACAAATATGCAGGCTTCATGGAAAGTGAGGAGTGCGATTTGATTCTGGTCTAGATACAAATAGTTGTTTATAGTGGATTTACTATTTTACATTTCCTCTCTCCCCTCCATTGCATAGTGACAGCAGGGAGGAACAATTTGTAGCCATCCAAATGTTGCTATACTGCAGCTTCAAACATAATTGGTGGTGGGGGATGCTGGGAGATGCTGTCTGACAAACTGAACACCCGTTCCCCATCTTCAGACCTTCTTAGTATCATTAAAATTGAATGCTTCTACACTGCTTGTATTTCCTAATGGATTTTGTGCCCCTTTCATTTTATTTCTTAACATGGGCTATTCTGTAATACTTTCTTATGTTTAACTTAATTTTTTTTATTTTTCTGTCAATTTTCTTTTGTTTAGTGGTAAAATAAGGACTCCGGAGCAGATTAAATTCACCAAAGAGGCTTTAGCTCTGGTGTGGCCATACTTCTTGCCTCCTTACACTTTCCAGATTCGAGTTGGTGCCCTCTATCTTCTCTATGGATTATACAACACACAGTTGTGTAAACCAAAGCAGAAGGTAAGTCATGCTTTAACCTGTTTGCTTTCAATCCCTTACCCTCTACTATCTCTGGTGACCTTAGTTTAGTGTAGTAACAAAAGCAGTAACTGTAGCAGTTTAAAAGAAGATTTGTGTAATTCAGTAGGTGGGGATGTGAACTATAGGCGAGAAAACCATGTTTTCAGGTTCTGATTGTAAGTTCTTTGTGAGCAGTCTCGGGCAATTTGATATCTCAGCCTCAGTTTGCCCTGACCATATTCTTTCTTTCTGTCTTAGGTAAAGTTATGCCCCTCCTTTCCACCATTGAGCTCAAAATGCCATACATGGCTCTCCCCTATGCCACTTTATCCTCACAAGTCAGTAAAAAAAAGTTAGGCTATGAGAGAGTGACTGACCCAAGGGCACCCAATTGAGTTCCATGGTCCACTATTGACTTGAATCTGGACTCTTAAGTCTCAGTCAAACACAACAACAACAACAACAACAACAATAATAATAATAATAATATTTTTACCCCGACCCTTTGTCGAGTAATCAGGGCAGCTTACAAGAATTAAAATCCATACAAATCTAAAAATAAACATCCCCCACCCCTCCCCCCATTAAAACAGTATTAAACTACAGATCCAATTAAAACTTTAACATAACCTATCAAAAACACAATAACACATCAATACAATAAAAATGCCACACTGTTAGTGTAGGGCTGCACTAAAGATGCATATATATATGAAGCATGTTATATAATAATAATAATAAATCACTTTAAAATAAAAGCAATAAAATAAATAGTTTGACCATCTGACAACTTTGGTATCTTCACTGCTTCTGTCTAAGCTTACAGTTATATTTATAGCTTTAATATTTTTAAAAGATTATTTCAGACTTCCGCTGCCTCTGCAACCTGTTGCAGCTGATAGTCCAGTATATAAAACTTAAAATGAAGTTTAAGCTTAGGTTGTAGTGGCAGAGGGGGTGTTACTTGACTGCTCCTTAGAGCAAATTCCCACCTGTAAGAAAAATAGTGTAGCACAGAGAAGTCTGTGATCACTCTTCTTTCTGATCTCATAACTTTTTGTCTGCAATGAACTTCTTGCATCAGGGAGCATTTGAGTAACTGAGTTCCAGTGCCCCTGTTCTGAAATATTGCAGCTTAGGTTACTGCATCAACATGAAAGAGTTGTTAGTTGTGTGCATTTAAATGCTGATAGAGAGCCAGTATGGGGTAGTGGTTTGAGCATTGGGCTACGACTCTGGACATCAGGGTTTGAATTGTCACTCAGGCATGGAAACCCACTAGGTGACCTTGGACAAGTCATGCACTCTCAGCCTCAGAGGAAGGTAAAGACAAACTCTCCTCTGAACAATTGTTGACAAGAAAACCCAATGAAAGGATCACCTTGGGGTGACCACAAGTTGGAAATGACTTGAAGGCACACCACCTCAACAGCAGTGTATTTCTCTTCTTTCACTTAGCAATATGGACTGTTAATGCGGGCATTGTGTTTAGGTTTTGTTTCTGGTTTAAGTCTGAGGAAAAAATTCTGTGTTTTTATTTCAGATCAGGGTTGCTCTCAAAGATTGGGCAGAAGTCACTACATTCCAGCAGGATCTGTTAGATGCACAACATTATGATGCTGCTTACATCTTCAGGAAACTTCGCATGGACAAAGCATTCTATTTCACGGCAATGCCAAAATTGGTGAGTTACTGAATCTGTAATTAAGTTTTGTTTGTAGCTTGCAGAGAGCACTACTAGCTTTTTATGTTCTGGAATTCTGTCTGTCTTTATGCCTTGATGTGTACCTGGAGCTCCTTCCTTCAAGCAGAAGCAGATTCTGTTACCCTGGCATCTACTCTCACTAATCAAACATGTGCTTCAGGTTATGTTCTTTCCTTTAACAAACATCATGTGCCTTAATAAAATCACATGGATAATAAAGCAGAACTAGATATTATGAAATGCAGGTTTCTTATTCTGTCCTTGGGTTTCCCTTGTAATACTAATGCATGGGATAAGGGAACATTGGATGGGTATATTGTTTGTTTCTTCTTTCACAATTGATCCTGCCCTCAAATGTCTCCATTGTATTTAATGCTGTTCTAGACTTTGGAGTCTACCTGGGAGAAAAAGGAAGATGCCAGGAATTTATTGATGAGAATTGTTTGGGGGGGAATGCCTGCCATTCCTTCTTTGTTTATGCCATAATAAGTAAATGGGAGAACTTGTTTGCTAAGATATTGGAATTATGTGCTGAGTTGGAAGGGCTTAATACAAAAGATGGAAGCAGACACCCCAGCCTTGTGAGTCACAGCTTGAATTGGAAAGAAATCAGGGCTGGTAGATCTTTGTTCTCCTTAGTTTGAATCAACAATCCCTGGGATAAGGGGAAGAGTAATTTTAAAGCAGGAATGGGCAAACGTGGAAGACCAGGGAGTTGTGCACCTGCTCCCACAAAAAAATGGGGTTTATTTTGCCCCCAAACACCTCTAAGGGGCATTTTCACTATGTTTTGTGTTTCAAAAAAGACCTCTTCTGGGCCTAAATTGGCTTGAGATGGGATGGGGCTGCAAAATGTAGTAGAGCATTTTGGGGCATTTTGGGTAGGGAAAAAAGTTTTAATTTTTTTTTTAAAAAAAAAAGTAAAGTATTTTTGACTCCTTGGGGTCGCGGAAACAACCCTGGGGGCTGCATTGGCCCATGGCCCCAGTTTGACAAACCCCTATTTTAAAGACATGGGAAAGATGGTAGAATACTGAAAAGTACTTCTAAAATGTATTATTTAATTAAAAATACAAGGTAGTGTAGAACCAAGTGTCACTTTAAGAGTTTGTTGGCATGAAATGATTATATTTGTAATTGAAAAACAGCCTGGCTGCTCTCATTTTTTAAGAAGCCTGGTAAACTTCTTTATGACTACCTGATACCACTTTTTGTTCTTTTTTTGTTCTAAAGACATATTTACCTTGTTAGGATTGTTAGAAGAGCAGTACATACTTGGTTGAAAAAGTTTTTATGATACAATAATGTATGAATTGTCAGTGGAGTTTCATTAAGTTGCTGAATTTGGATATTCAACTTTTCCATTTTTCTTTTCAATCTTGACATGACCCTCTGTTTAGCTTTCATTTAGGACAAAAAAGAACATGCATGATAAAACTGAGATGAAGAGTGAATTCAGGGATCCAACTGATCGAGTTGCCATGATTAACCCAGATGAGTTCTTAGAGGTATCATTATATTATCTTGCTCTTGTATCACTGCTGTTGTATGACAGCTTCCTTTGTAAGTCCTTACCTATTCATTGATTTATCTTGTTATAGGTGTTGATTTGTTTACTTTTAAAATACTGCTGTTCTGCCTTCATGCTCTACTGTGTGTTGGCTTGCAAAAAAAAAAAAAAAAAAGGGTCCTTAATTTTAATTGTATGCTTTACCAGTACCTACCTAGAGCAGATGCTTCACTTTCTAATTTTCACAGGTCAGTACATCAATCAATCCTAGAAAAAGCCAGTTTCATGGATTGCTTTTTAAAAAAATGACCCCCACCTGTGTTTTCTGTGAACCTGCTACACAAGCTGGTACAGTCAAAACATTTGCAATCTCTTAAGTTTGATCAGGACAGGGATAAGGAAGAAGATTGGGTCCAGATAACCTTCTGTCCTTTGTTTAAAAGCAGCTAATGCCAGGAAAGACAGGCTATATGGGAAATCAGGGAGTTCACTGAGGTTGAACAGAGGCCCAAAAGCAATGTCTCAGCCATTTCAAAATCCATCATGAGAAGCCAGGTATTACAGTAACCAGAGCCACAAGGGAAAGGTGCAAAGAGATATAAAACCTAAGCTAGTTTAGAGGTCAAGAATCCAAGCAAATTCACAAGTAGGAAACCCACAAAAGCCAGGGAGAACAAACAATTATGAACAATAAAAACTCCCAAAAGCTACTTTGAGGATTTGTCTGACCTTGAGTTATCAGTTGGCTGATTGCCTCATGTTTCCTATTTAAGAGGCATTGGCTATTTTGCTGCTGATCCTTATCCTGTTAGCACCCTGCAAATGAGGGACATAACTCTGTGGTTTCCATCAACTTCAGGCAGAGATGGGGTATGCTCTATTGAAGTTGCTTATCAGCTGGTTGTGCTTCTATCTGTTCAGTGGTGGGGCGACAGCCATCATCTGGAACCAGAGGCTTTTCTAGATCAGACTAGTCTGTGATCCCTTGGGGTCCTCAGGGATCTGACATGCTACCCAGATTATAGCCAGTGTGCCTCATCTCATGCCCTTCTCTTCCTCAGAAATGCTTTCCTCCTCCTCCATAGCTAGAGCAGCACAGAGTTGTGTTCCTCTCTTCATAAGGGATGCTTATGCTAATTCCAGTCTTACATAAGATGAAAAGGATGTTCCTTCTCCATTCTGCTTTCATCCCCAAAGGGTTATGAAAGGGTTAGTCAGGAATCCAGATGGTATTTTTAATCTCATACTGAAGATAACAATGGGGTTCCCCCCACCTGCAGATTATCTTCTCAGAGGGGGAATGCAAGTTGCCTTACATTAATCTCTCTAGTTGAGTGGGGCTTGATGGAGGGGACAGATCCTTGTCCAGGGGAAAATAATCTTTTGCACTTCCTGAAGGGTGGAGTTCCCCTCATCTATGCAGTTTAGCGTGTTAGGAACATTTGTGGGCTGATAATGTTCTCTTCCTATATGAATTTCCCCCCTTTCTCTTCATGGGGATAAAGTTTGCTTTAGCCATAGTTGCACTTTTAACAAGAGTTTAAAATTAAATGGTCAAAGCACACTGTCCATGCCCCCTTGCTTTGGAGAGCCAGATTATTACATCTGTTTCAGGCTGTTGGTAGAGAGAAATGCTACAAAAGATTTGCTATAAAATCCAAGAGAGATTGTTTTCACAGAAGTACAGTTATACCTGTACAAGTCTTTCTGCCAGCCCTCCTTTCTTTCTTGTCCTTTGTCTAGCTAGAAGTTTTTAGCAGCATTACCTCTGGAAGGATGGTGAAGGAGGGCTGTAGAAATTCAGACTCAAACAGAAGCATATCTGTAATAATGCAATGAAGCTTGAACAGGAACAGAGTGATATTCTTCTTTAGCCAATCCAACTGTAGCCCTTCTACAATATTTGAGTTTTTTTTTTAAAGTAGCATTTTCACCATTTTTCCTGGTCAACTTGCTATTCCAGTATCCTGTCACAGTGCATTTTTTCTGGAACCCTGTTTTATTCTTAGTGGAAAGTGTATGGACATAATGCATACTTCCAGCATTATGTTAGGGTGAAAATTAAATATGGTGGCTTGAATCCCATTGGTAGTACTAACCATTGAATCAATCAGATGTAAATAAGTGTTAAATCTACTTGTGCTACCAGCAAGATTCAGTACACACAGATATTAGCGTGAAAGCCATGAAAGCAGAAACACAGCAACAGTAGGGCTCAAAGAGCAATAAAAATATGACAAGAGTCTCAGGGCCTTTGCAGACTGCCAGAAATAGTGCACATTAAATTGAGGCACTGCCCTGGCTCGGTGCTAGGGAATCATGGGAACTGTAATTTATTGTGGCACCAGAGCCCTCTGACAGAGAAGGCTCAATGTCCCAGAAAAAAAAATACAATTCCCTTGACTCCCTAGCACTGAGCCAGGGCAGTGCCTCAATTTAATGTGCACTATTTCTGGCAGTCTGCAAAGGCCCTCAGTTCTTATTGGGCTATTCGTTATGAGATGTTAAGTTTTTACCTGCTTTGATTGTCACAAATCGGGAAAATGATTTAGAGTTGTTACTGTATAACTAGAAAACTTGTCCTGACACACATACACATATTTATCATTTTAAGGAAGCAAAGAATGTTCATGACCACTATCAAAAAATGAAGTGCCTTATCTCCAGAGACCAGTCCCAGCCAGACAGGGCTATTAATTTGATAAAGGATGACTTCCCAACCAATTTCAAGAATATATTTTTAGAATATCAGCAGTGGCAGAAGAATAAGATGGTAGGTAATCTCACTTGGCTTGTGTTTTGCTTGAGGTTATTTAGATGACTTGAAAGCCCTTTCATTTTTAGAAGTCGAGTCAGTCACTTAAATGTGTAATCTATCTTACCTTAAAGATGAATCTCTCAGGTAAGTCAAAAAGCATTAAACAAAGCAATAACAACCACGTAAGGAACACACTGCTGTTTCCAGCAGTAGCTGAACCATGATAACCAAAAGCCAGATCTGTTCACTCAGGTCTTGACATTTTTTTTCACCTTAAAACATGCCCAGGTTTTGCTGAATTTTGAAGACAAGTGTTCTGCACTGGGACTATAATTGAAAATGCTGCTTTGTGCACCTTGGATGTGCAATCTTGGTTTATGCATAGCATGCACTTTGTTGTAGAGATCCATGGGACAAGTACATTAGTATGTGGGGACACGATTAATTCCTTCCACTGAAATGAATGCATGTATGGTTTGCCTTTAATTTTATGGGTCTCTGGACTACTTGGGAGGCATGAATAAAACAGATTTCTAGACTCCCACTGTGCTGGGTTAAACAGTACAAGTATTAAAGAAGTGTTTTCATGTAGATTATAGTCTTGAGTCTGATGGTTACTTAAAAATGAAACTGAAAAGATATGGGCAAGAATTGGTTTAGGGCTTTAGTTGCTGTTGTGTGCTTTCAAGTTGTTTCTGACATAACAGCAACCCTATCATGGGGTTTAGATTTATTCAGAGGAGGTTTACCATTGCCTTCTTCTGAAGGTGAAAGAAAGTGATTTGTTCAAGGGCACCCAGTGGGTTTCCATGGCCAAAGAGAGCTTCAAACCCTGATCTTCTACAATTGTAGTCCAACACTGAGGCTGTTACACAACACTGGCAGTCTAGGGCTTTAAATTTGATGGCCACTTGCACATTCTACACACTCCATCCATGTTATGATTTGACTGCATTACTTGGCATAAATTGGGCAAGAGTTGATGCTGTCAGTCCACTTTGTGCCCTCAAAGTTTACTGTTGGTGATGGGAGCCCTTTCTTGGTGTCATAGCCCTTTCTTGTGTGTCACTCACTCACAAACCACAAGGTTGCGAGTTCAGTACCAGCCAGGGCTCAAACTCAACTCAGGCGTGCATCCTTCCGAGGTCACTAAAATGAGTACCCGGCTTGTTGGGGGCAATTAGCTTACAGTTGTAAACCGCTTAGACATCAGATAGCTCAATATGAAGTGGTATATAAATGAAGCTGCTATTGCTATAGAAGACTGCTGGGAGACGTGGAGAGAGAAAGCTCTCCCATGCTAGTAGTGCATACTGGAACAGTGCTGGATTTAAACCAAAGTTCCCTAGAACAAGGGCCTCTCTAGACCAAAGCCTGCATCTCGTTGTTGTCTTTAATGGTGAAATCTTGTATTTTCCAGGAGTCATTCTTGGCTACTGCTGTTGAAGAAGGGATAGTTGAAACAGGACATTCTTCGCAAGAGTCAGAAGTAAGGAAATTTGCTCATTCTGATGTTTGAAATTGTGGGGCAGCTTGTAGACCACAACATCAGTATAGTGCACTATAGAAATGTTGGTAATATATGTTGTATTATATATTATAATAATGAATACTGTGAACAGTTTAATTCCGTATTTAGTTTTCTTCTTCTTCTTCTTCTTCTTCTTCTTCTTCTTCTTTATATCCCACCTTCCTCCCAGTACAGGGACAGGTATGTTTTATCTGTATTTTTAAAATTGTAAGCCTCCTCGAGTGCCAATTTTGGGAGATAAGCATGATGAAAATAATAATAGCCTAGCATAAGCGGTCCTTTATGCAGTTAGCTCTACAACACACAACCAAGAGTGCAGGAACTGTCTTGGAGAGCAATTCTGTCCCCATCCTAGGAGTAGGAAATTGTGCAAAACCAGTCATATGCACAATACAACTGACCTTGAGACTGCTGCTGTTACCCTGATAGGGTGAATCACCCTTAGGTAGAAGTGCTGAAATGGAAGTCCCTGTCCCCAGAGGAACATCTGTGTGGTCAAGTCATGAAAATGAAGCAGTTCCATTTCCTGAGAAGAAACTGGGTTTTAAATTAAAAATGGTTAGTTTAGTTGTATCATATGTGTAGACATGTTCCTGGGCATTGTTTCTTGAACAGAAAATTTGGTACCAGAGGCAGAAATAATATGGATAGGTTTCTCCATTGTGAAAAAAACAATTGACACTATAGTTCTATTGATGCAGCCTGGAATTGCCTTTGAGGGTTTTTTGTTTGTTTGTTTTTGCTGCTGCATCATTCTGTTGACTCATTATGTAAAGAGATCATGCAGCACTTTTGAAACTGAGTCTACTAAGACACCTAGATTCCTTTCACATGTACTGTTGTCAAGCCATGTGTCCCCCATCCTATATCTCTACATTTCATTTTTTTGCCCTAAGTGTAGTACCTTACATTCTCTCTGTTGAAGTTAATTTTGTTAGTTTGGGCCTGGCTTTCTAATCTGTTAAGGTCATTTTGAATTTTGATCCTCTCATCTGGAGTATTAGCTACTCCTCCTAATTTGGTGTCATCTGCAAATTTGATAAGCATGCCCTCTATTCTTTCATCCAAGACATTGATAAAGATGTTGAATAGCACTGGGCCCATGACAGAACCCTGTGGCATCCCAATGGTCACTTCCCTTAGGATGAAGAGGAGCCATTGCTGATCATCTTTTGGTTTTGGCTGGTCAACTGATTACAAATCTACCTAACAGTTGGATTGCCTAGCCCACATTTTACTAGCTACTTTGCAAGAATATCATGGGGGATCTTGTCAAAGGCCTTACTTGAAATAATGATATCCTATATCCACAGTATTCCCTTCATCTTCCAAGCTTTTAATTTTATCTAGATAGATAGATAGATAGAGAGAGAGAGAGAGATCAGACTAGTCTGGCATGACTTTTTTTCCCCCATCCTCCCAGTGCTGATGCTTCTAAAAATACTTCCAGTTAGATAGATGAGAAAGGAGACTGGTCAGGTATTAGAAGGAACTTCTTTGTCAGAGGCTTAGTTAACTGTCGTGTGTTTGTAATTTGGGGTGGGGTGGGGAATTAAAAAAAGGCAGGAGCTGTATAGAAGGGAAAAGTGCAAGTAATGGTTGTGATCTTTCCTTCCCAGGGATCTGAAAGAGCCAGAGCATTAGCTGACATCAAATCCCGATCATACTCTACAGTTGCTTCAGTAAGTGTTTAAAAAACTAGTTATTAATAAATTCTCACAATACTATTTGATAGCTGTTGTATAACTTAATTGGTATATATACCCTACTTAGATCTTGTTTCCATTATTGCTTATTTAATTTTTAATTTTTAAAAAGGCTTCCAAGTCAAGACGGCATCGTCAAGTTAAGCTAGAGTCTTCTGAATCGGGATCAGATCATGGGAAAAAGACATCACCTAGAGCTAAAAAAGCCAGACAGAAGTTACAACCAAGAGAGAAAAAAGAAACTCTTCAAACTAGAGGTAGCTTGCCTGTTGTAAAATTAATTACATAGGGCCTTAATCTAAGAGCAGCTTCTCTCCTACCAGTCTACTCTGGGTGGTAAAAGCAGGAGCAGAGGTTCTGTTATCAGTGCTGCTACTTTCCAAAGTTTGTAGGGGTGGTAATGCATGAATGTGTGGCAGAGCCTCAGTTATAGAACTCCTTCCCCTTTGAGGTGCATCTGACACATTCACTATATGTATTTTGTTGTGTGCCATGATGCACTTATATATTGCGTCTGTTGGGAAAAGATGAAGGATATTATACTATATTGTCCTGTCTGTCACCTTCCTGTTAAGAATCTGTATGTGCTCAGTTTATAGGACGGTGCTGCAAATTTATGGTGGTTTTGTTTGGTTTACATACCCACCTACCCCTTATTTTGGGACCATAAAGTAAAGGTGAATTTACCATACATGACTCCTTATAAATTGTTTGGAGAAATACAAAATTCTTCAGGATTTACCTTCTTTGGCTTGTATCAGTATTGTCCAAACATGGGACAGGCTAAACCATCATATGTCTTGGGGGGGGTCCCATATGCCATGGGAAAGATAATGTGAATTCTCCTGTTTGTGTGGCTGCTCCGCTTAGACATCCCATAGCACAATATGAAGTGGTATATAAATGAAGCTGCTTTGCTTTGATTTAGCCATAAATCAAACATTTAAATAACATGAATGCCTGGCTGGGTGTCTCATACATTATCTATACTTTCTTTCCTGATTTCTCAGGCAACAGCTCTGCATAGAATGTTAGAAGATAACTTCTTATGGTTAAAGTATGCATTCTTGGTTATGCTGTAAATGTTTTGTCAACAGTTAATATGGCCATTATGGATAAAGAAAAATAATATGTTGTAAAGGTGAGATGGTAAAACAGAGAGGTAGAAAAAAAAGAGCTCTGAAATTACACAAAGCTTTTACCAACACTATAGGTGGAAACATATTGTTTGGTCCCAATTAGAGTAGAGCATACCCATTAAATTAATTGTTGAATGATAGGTCAACACATTGAGGCCTGTGCTGGGAGAAAAGTGGGATAAGAAAGAAAGATAACTAGATAAATCCCATTGACTCAGTGGATTGCCTGTAATCAGGACTAACAATAGGATTTGGGTTTATCCAAAATATTGACAACAGAAGTTAAACTCTTAGCCCATGTAACAGAAGATCAGAAGTAAAAGGATGCAGAGAAATACCTGTTTAACCACCTGAAGAATATACAAGTTGCTGACTTGGGTATGGAAATGAACTTGAAATAATTTCTCTTTAATTTTACTATAATCCTTGCAGCCATGTTGCAGCGTACAGAGGAGCAAAGCATCAAGAGTCTGAGCATGCCTATGATAGCAGAGGATGATGCTGAAGAAGAAGAAGAAGAAGAAACTGACCATTCCACTTATGAGGGTATGTTAGTAGGTGTTATAGCAATAGCATTTACATTTCTATTCTGCTTATCAGTGAACTCCGCACTCTCTAAGCAGTTTACATTCTGTAAGCAAATAGCCACCAACAAGCTGGGTACTCATTTTACTGGCCTACGAAAGAGTGGAAGGCTGAGTCGACCTTGGAGCCCTGGGATTGAACTGATAACCTTGTGTCAGTAGTACTGGCATTTAACCACTGTGCCATCAGAGCACAGTTATGGATTAGGGAGAGGGGAGGAAATTACTGTTTAGACTAGTGGGTCAGTCCATTCTTTGCCAAAATCTCCCCCCCCCCCCCCCCCCCCCCCCGATTACTGCTTGTGAACCAGTCACAGAAAATCTCCTGGCCATCCTTCATTGTCTCACTGGAGAATACTCAACTTTTCTACCAAGAATACTTCCATTCGTCCCAGCTCTAGAAATAGGGCACTTTGGGTTATCTACTCAAAAGCCTAAACACTAAACTAAATAAAGCAGTTGTAAAAATCCTAAATCGTACAGTTGAAATCTGCACAACTTTGTCTATTCATTCATGTGGGGAAGGTTTTTTGTGAGATATTTTAGTTTTTAAAAAAGGGATGTAGTGGCACATCCCTTTTTTAGGGATGTTGATTGCAAGACACTGTTGATTACAAGATTGGCAGGTTGGTAGTTCGAGGCCCGGGGGCTGCATGTTGGAGTGAGCTCCTGTCACTAATCCCAGCTTCTGCCAACCTAGCAGTTCGAAAGCATGCAAATGCAAGTAGATAAATAGGCACCGCTTCGGTGGGAAGGTAAACAGCATTCTGTGCAATCATGCTGGCCACATGATCACAGAGTAATCTCTAACAACACTGGCTCTTTGGCTTAGTAACGGAGATGAGCACTGTGCCCTATGGTTGGACATGACTTGACAACCTTGTTGATGGAGAATACCTTTACCTTTTACCTTTAGTTTAAAACAATTATCCAAAGGTCAAGATATTTAAAAAGGGATTAATTTAGGAAGAAATAGCCAGGTAACTAGCATGTGTATATACATGTGCATGTTGTGTTATGGTGGCTGTCTTTTTTTTATTAAAAGATGTGGGAGAGGAAATAAAAAGTCACTCCTCCCTTCACACTTTAGTGTGATGTGACACTTGGATGTCTCCTGCACAGAGAGGATGTGTGAACTCTCCTGCGTCTATGACACATGTGCCTCCTGTGGAAATGTTGCATTACAACACAGCATTCTTCAACTGGACCATGGGGTCTCCCCTTCAGTGATTAAACCTTTTCCATTTTGAGATTATACTCCTCTGTAAGTGCTATGCATGACAGGTATAGGTTACTTAGGACAAGAGGCACCTTTTAGTACAGAATATGGAAAAACTGATTGATTCTCAATTGGCAAGGGGGTCAGCCAAGTCAGGTCAGCCAAGACAGCTAGGGTTGCATATTATCACTCTACTTGTTCAACTTGTATGCAGAAAATATCATGCAAAGAACCAGTTTAGACTCAGAAGATAGGAGGAAGGAACATCAACAATCTTAAGATGATGCAGATGACACCATACTATTAGCAGAAAACTTCATGGACTTGAAACAATTACTAAGGAAGGTCAAGGAAGAAAGTGCAAAGGCAGGCTTAATGCTGAACTTAAAGAACACAAAAATAATGACCATGGAGGATCTACATAAATTCAACCTAGTTAATGAGGAAATTCAAATAAAGATTTCCCATACCTTAGATCAAATATTGATCAGAAAGGAGACTGCAGTCAAGAAATATGAAGAAGACTAAGAATGGGAAGGGCAGCCATGAAAGAACTAGATAAGATCCTAAAGAGTAAAGATATACAACTGAGCAATAAAGTTAGAATCATGAAGCCACTGTATTCTCCATTTGCAATAGCAATAACACTTTACATTTCTACACTCTTCATAGTGAACTAAGCACTCTCTGGAAGTGTTAGCAATTAGCCAATTGCCTCCAACAAGCTGGGTACTTATTTTACTGACCTACGAAAGGACGGAAGGCTGAGTCAACCTGGAGCCCTGTGGGTTCAAACTCACAATGTTGTGGCTGCAGTACTGGCATATCACCACTGTGCCACCAGGGCTCTTTGTATGGATGTGAGAGCTGGACAGTGAAGAAAGCAGATAAAAAGAAAATAAACTCATTTGAGATGAGGTGCTGGAGAAGAGTGCTGAAAATACCATGGACAGCTAAAAAGACAAACAAATGGGTCCTTGAACAGATCAAGCCTGAACTGTCCCTGGAAGCCAAGATGCTCAGATGGAGGCTGTAGTACTTTGGCCACATCATGAGAAGGCTTGACTCACTAGAAACAACAGTAATGCTAGGGAGGGTTGGAGGCAGTAAAAACAGAGGAACACAGCATGCTAGATGGATAGACTCAATTAGGGAGGCTGTGGGCCTGAATCTACAAGTCCTAAGAATAGTGGAGAATAGCAGGGCTTGGAGAAGTCTCATTACTCGTTTGCCATGAGTCAAGGGCAGCTAACAACAACATCAACATATGGTACTTATGGAGATGGAGATCAGAGGTAGGATGTCTCATGAGTACCAGTCACTAGGAAGCAACAATGGGAGACGGCTGTTGCCTCTATGGCCTGCATGTGGTCATCTGAGAAAGCGACTTTGGGAGCTAGACAGCCTAGTCCTACTCACTGTGGTCTTTTTATTCTTGGTGTCTACAGAATAGTGCAGTTTTGCACAATATGACAATGCTGTTGTTTTTTTCTGTGTGGTGAGTTCTTGGATGATGACTTCTTTTTGTATTTCCATTTTCAGATTTTATACCCACTAAGAGGAAGAGAACTTGTTAAGAATTCATCCAGATGGAAAATATCATGTGTGAATTAGCTTAGTGTGAATGAAATGGGCAGAGGGCAGGTGGCTTAGGACAACACTGTAAACTGCATTCATTTTAAAAAGTCACAAAGGCATCTCAGTGGAGAGTTTGTATCTGAGGAAAGAATATTGTATATTTGATGCAACATAGTTTTGTATGCTGCAGAGAGGATTTCATAATTCTTTCGTGCTGTAATAAATGCATATAAAATGGCTTCATAATGTTTGCCATATGTTAAATTGTAACAACTTATTCACATTATTTGGTTTAAAACATTTTGTTTTAAAAATATTTTAACCATGTAATCAAAGGGAAGAGTGTTTTACTGCTCCTGATACTTGCATAAATGATTATGTAAAATATGTATGTTAATTAAATGATTTTTTATGTAACTTTGTATGTGCCTGAATCATTTTTGCTTCCATAGCTATATAGAATCATAGAGACCACAAGGATTTATCCAACCCCCTTCTGCCATGCAGGAATACACAAAGTACTCCCAACATGTTCAGCCTGTGGTCCACTAAGGTGTCTCCATCCTATATCTGTTTATTTCATTTTATCTGCCTAAGTATAATATCTTACATTTCTCCCTATTAAAATTCATTTTGTTAGTTTTGACTTAGCATTCTAATCTGTTAAGGTCATTTTGAATTCTGATCCTGTCCTCTGGACTAATAACTCCTAATTTGGTGTCATCTGCAAATTTGAAAAGCATGCCCCCTATTCCTTCATCCAAGTCATTGATAAAGATGTTGAATAGCACTGGGCCCAGGACAGAACCCTGTGGTACCCTTCTGGTCACTTCTCTCCAGGATGAAGAGGAGCCATTGCTAAACACCCTTTGAGTTTGGCTGGTAGCCAATTGCAAATCCACCTAACAGTCACATTGTTTAGCCCAATTTTACTAGCTTATTTGCAAGAATATTGTGGCGGACCTTGTGAAAAGCATTACTAAAATCAAGATATACTAAATCCACAGCATTCCCTTCATCTATTAAGCTTGTAACTTGTATCAAAGAAAGAGATTAGTCTGGCATGACTTGGTTTGGAATAATCCTAGTGATTGTGGCATTCCTTTCTAAGCACTTACATATCTGTTTTATTATCTGTTCTAGAATATTTCCCGATACTGATGTCAGGCTGCCGAAGTGGTAATTGTTTGGGTCCTTTTCCTCCCCTTTTTGAGGGTAGGGACAACAGTTGCTTTTCTCCAATCTGTCTGTACTTCTCCTGTTCTCCAGTAATTCTCAAAGAATTATTGCTAGTAGCTCTGAGATTACTTCTGTCAGGTCTTTTAATTCCCTTGGATGTAGTTACGCTGGCCCTATAGACTTGAATTCATTTAGCGTAGCCAAACATTCCTGTACTGCCTAGTTTACCTATTCTGTGCTGCATTTCCCTTACTACATAATTTGATCCATTTTGGCTGGGTTGCCCTTTGGGAGAAGACTAAGAAGATGTTGAGTAGTTCTGCCTTTTTCCTGTCTCTTGTTAGCATTTTGTCATTGTCTCCACACACCAGCCTTACCATTTGCCTGTTCTTCCTTTTGCTATGGAAAGAACTAAAAATCCTTTTTATTAATTGTTTTCAACCTCTCTAGCAAGCCTGAGCGTGTTCTGCACTTTAGTTTTTCTGATGTTTGTGCTTTTGAAACCTAAGGTCAGTGTCACTGGTACCAGTTCCCCCCCCCTTTTTTTTTTTCCTTTTTCTTTTTGGTTAATATATTCTGTGACTAAAATGGCAAGGTTCAAAAGGAATGGGTGGTTTAGATACTTGTCTGTGTTCTTGACTCTTTGCACATTCTTGCAGAAACGTGGGGAATGACCCATTATAAAAGGTAAATTGTGCTCTGGTTTAGAAATAACAGTAAATGATAGTGTCAGCCAGAGGAGAGGAATTTGTTTACAAATTTGAATTGCTGTGTTTGTCATATCTGGCCACTTAGCCAAGAACACACTTTGTTAGTTTTGACCTAGCATTCTAATCTGTTAAGGTCTGTTTTATCTGTTAATAAAACAGTTTATTCTTTCATTAAGCTATAGTTTAAACTAAATAGTTGGTGCTTGTTGGAATATCCACAATTTTTATGTGGGGTACCTGAGTGCATAGTGCTAAACTGTTTTTGTTTTGTGTTTAAAAACGAACAGTTTAGCACTATGCACTCATGTACCCCACATAAAAATTGTGGATATTCCAACAAGCACCAACTGTTTAGTTTAATAAATGCATGGAGTGACAACTATACTTGCACATGAGTTTCTGAAGTAATGTTTTTTGGGTGTTCTGTGTGATTTTATTGGGACTACTTTTTCAGAAATGTAGATGTTATCTGTGGGCTTACTGAATTTATGATAAGTTTGTTCCATTTGTGAAGCCAGTTTTTGCCCAGCTTGTCAGCATTTTCTGGAAGAGCAGTATGCTGAATATATTTTCATCACGCTGTGCAGCTTTTGAGTCTGCAGCAGACCTGTGCTGCATTTGGTGCTATTCCCCCCCTTCCCATAGCAGCATGTTGGCTCTGAGTGCTTTGTATAGCAAAATCCATTTGGTGCTTGTCTCCAAAATAAAGCACAGTGTAACACATAGGAAGTAATTAAAATTTAAACCAATAGAAGATTTCAGCCTTACTAGCTCTTCCTTCTTGAGCTTGAAGTCACTATTCTGTAGTCCAGGAACTTCAAAGTTAGGATGGACGTCTGAATTTCAGAAAGTCCACATTTTTTCATTTGGATATGGACTCAACAATGCTATGATGACTGTTTATCTGCTCCTGCAAAATGGCCATTTTGCATACATACAGCTGTAACTTAAATGTCATCAATTGTGTTTCTTGCATTGTATTGTTGCCCCTTAACCCCAGTCTTTACATTAAAAAAACACATTTACACTAACACTGTAGCTGAAATAAGGGATAGAGCTCCTGTTTATTTAATGGTTGTGAAGAAGAAAGGATTTCATCAGGTGGGTTTGCAACACCTGATGAAATTCCCTCTTCTGTCTCTGTGTGCACCTTCAAGTTATGGCAACCCCATTAATTTCATAGGGTTTTCTTAGGTGAGGATTGGTTTTGCCAGTTCCTTCCTCTGAAATATAGCTTATAGCACCTGGAATTTGTTGGCAGTCTCCCATCCAAGGACTAACCAGGACTGACCCTACTTAGCTTCCAAGATCAGACAGGATCTGGAGCCTTTAGACTAGAGCATTTATTCTAGTGACTAGATAATTTAAGTATCTCTGAAATATCACTCCCTCATTCTTTTATAAAAGTTCTCTCAATATTGCCATGACAGTATTGTATATACACATGTATAAGTCTAGAAATTTTAGTCAAAAATTGATCCCCAAAACCTGAGTCAACTTATCCACGGGTCAATGTAAGTACTGTAACTCTTATTTTAGAAGAAACCATCTGGTGAAAGGGAAGAGTGTACACTTGTATGTTCTTTTGCATTTTTTTTCTTTGCTTCATCCTTTACATCCTTTGTTACATTCCCCTAGGTTTTACCCTTGACTTATCCATAGGTCATATCAAAATCCATAATATTGGGCCCCAAACCTGCCTATAGGTCGACATGAGGTCGACTTATAGTCAAGTATGGGCCTTTGCAGACTGCCAGAAATAGTGCACATTAAATTGAGGCACTGCCCTGGCTCAGTACTAGGGAATCATGGGAACTGTATTTTATTGTGGCACCAGAGCTCTCTGACAGAGAAGGCTCAATGACCCAGAAAAAAATACAATTCCCATGACGCCCTAGCACTGAGCCAGGGCAGTGCCTCAATTTAATGTGCACTATTTCTGGCAGTCTGCAAAGGCCAACTATGGTAGTCCCATTTTTATTATTGCTGTGAACCAGTGCATGATGATCAAATGGATCCTAGAAGCATAGAGTTGGAAGGGGTCCAACCCTCCAACCCTCTACCATGCAGAAACACACAACTAAAACCCTTGTGAAAGATGCCTGTCGAACCTCCAAAGATGGCGAGTCCACCACCCATCAAGACAGCCTGTTTCACTTTTGAACAGCTCTTACAGTTCAGAGAGGGTTTGTCTTTGTCTTCCTCTGAGGATGAGAGAGTGTGACTTGTCCAAGATCACCCAGTGGGTTTCTCTGGTGAAGTGGAGATTTGAACACTGGCCTTCAGAGTTGTAGTCCAATGCTCAAACCACTATTGATTGATTGATTGTATTTATAGTATTTATACCCCTGCTCTTCAGCCACAAAGGCTCTCAAGATATGACACAAAAGGAGAAGGGAATGGCAGTGAGGAAGGGAATCAGGTCTAGCCATTCTTCTCTCTCTCTCTGAGGCCTGGACCATGGCAGATGGACTGGAAGGAGGGCCCTTCCTTTTCCTCTATGCTCTCTCAACATGTCATTGGGTTTTCTTGGCAAATTTATTCAGAGGAGGTTTGCCATTGCCATCCTCTAAGGCTGAGAGGGTGTGCCCTGGCCAAGGTCACTTAGAGGGTTTCCATGGCCAAATGCAAATGTAGAAAAAGCATGCACAAATAATTGCAATTCTATTTAAAATATTTAAAATATGTCTTTTGATGTTTTAAACTATTTTTCATCATGATTTTGAATAATGTGTGTGTGTGTCCTTTGCCTTCGAGTTTTTTTCCAATTTATGGCAACCCTGTCACTGGGCTTTCATGGCAAATTTATTCAGAGGGGTTTGCCATTGCCATCCTCTGAGGCTAAGAGAGTGTGAATTGCCCAAGGTCACTTAGAGGGTTTCCATGGCCAAACGAGGATTCGAATCCTGCTCTCCGGTGTCACAGTCCAGCATTCACACCACTAGACCACATTGCTTTAATGGTATTTAATTCTTTTTTCAGTTTTGCAAATTAACAGTTTTACCTAGGGTGACCTTTTCTAGGACATGCCCTATATTTCAACCTTCTCTCCAGGAGGATTTCCAAAATGTCCTCCATTTTGAGCATGACTAAGAAGCATGCATTTATATTAATATGAATGTTTTCAGCTTTCGTTTTGTAATATCCTACATTTTTCTTGACTGACCTACGTTTTATGGTGCCTTGGCTTCTATGGTTAGGACATCTAGTCAATCTGATTTTAACTGGATTTCTTTCTATCTCCCCCCCCCCAAAAAAGTCTTGTAAGTCGCCTTGGATCCCATTTGGGGGGGAAAGGCAGGATGCAAAGCCAATAAATAAAGAAAGAAAGAAAGATATAGGAACTGCTCCCACTTCCAATCCTCCTGAGAAAAAGAAAGCCCAGTGAGGAGTAGGAGGAAGGTAGTACGGTTTATTTGCAGCTATATTTTTTGTGTTAACTACTCTTGAGTTGATCTCAACCCATGGGGACCCTGTGGATGAGACATCTCCAAGATGCCCTGACCTACACTACTCTGCTTAGTTCTTGCAGATTCATACCTGTGACTTCCCTAATAGAGTCCATCCATCTAGCATGCAGCCTTCCTCTCTTTCTGCCTCCCTCCATCTTTCCCAGCATTATTGTTCTTTCCAATGAGTTGTGCTTTCTCAAGGAGCCCAGGTGGCACAGTGATTAAATGTTGGTACTGCAGCCACAACGTTGAGTTCGAACCCAGGGCTCCAAGGTTGACTCAGCCTTGCATCCTTTTGTAAGTCAGTAAAATTGCCCAGCTTTTGGGGGCAAATGGCTTAATAATAATAATAATAATAATAATAATAATAATAATAAT
>CM034701.1:10949639-10967137 GCA_020142125.1 Phrynosoma platyrhinos
CTGGCCCACCTGCTTCATCCCTCCATCCTTCTCACCTGCCTTCTCTTCCTCTCCATCTCTCCATTGAGCATCCTCCTCTTAGGCTTAGGGTCCCCTTGGCCCACCTGCTCCATCCCTCCATCCCTCTCACCTGCCTCCTCTTCCTCTCCATCTCTCCTCTGAGCATCATCCTCTTCGTTTCAGGGTCCCCTTGGCCCACCTGCTCAATCCCTCCATCCCTCTCAGACCTCTCCTGCCTCCTTTTCCTCTCCATCTCTTCTCTGAGCATCATACCCTTAGGTTTAGGGTACGCCTGGCCCACCTGCTCCATCCCTCTATCCCTCTCATCTGCCTCCTCTTCCTCTCCATCTCTCCTCTGAGCATCCTCCCTTTAGGCTTAGGGTCCACTTGGCTCACCTGCTCCATCCCTCCGTTCCTCTCAGACCTCACCTGTCTACTCTTCCTCTCCGTCTCTTCTCTGAGCATCATCCCCTTAGTCTTAGGGTCCGCTTGGCCTACCTGCTCCATCCCTCCATCCCTTTATCCCTCTCACCTGCCTCCTCTTCCTCTCCATCTCTCCTTGAGGACACCTAGTTTTGTGAGGAATTGACTTTTCTCTGTCAGAGGTCTCTGGTGCCACAACACACTACAATTCCCAGGATTCCCTAGCACTGAGTTAGGGCAGTCTGAGCAGTCTCAAACTGGGTTATTTCTGCAGTATGTTTTGGACCTCCTGGTGTTTTGTGCTTTTATTTGGTCATGCCCTACATTTTTCTGGAAGGTCCTCCATTTTGCAGCACCTCATCCTCCTTTGCAATTAGGACACCTGGGCACCCTGAACCATCCATCCATTCCTTCATCCAAGGTTGCCCTGGTTTCCCATCCTCATCTTGCCTCTTCTTGTTTCCTGGACTTCAGGGGTGTGTGGGCAACATTGAGTGACACCTCAATGGAGTGAGGGGTGATAACGCTGCTCCCCACCCCGCTGTGGGTATGATTTTGTAATTTAAAGGCAGAGTTTGAATGTTGCTAGTTGTTTCTGCCATGACTGTTGCCATTACATTCAGCGATATACGGAATTATTCAGGTGTAACATTAGTACAATTAAAATTAAGGATTCTATATGATGTGATTTGGGATGGGGGTCAGTGGGTGCGTGTGACACCATGAGTTACCTGACCAAGTGACACCAACCCTAGTGACACCACTGGGTGTTGGTAATTCTGTTTTTCTTCCACTCTTTCCCCTTCCATCCATGCATCCAACCATCCCAGACATCCTCCTTTCCCAGAGCATGCCCTACATTTCAGCCTTTTATCCAGGAGAAATTCCAAAATGTCCTCCATTTTGAGTAAGACTAAGAAGCATTTATAGGAGTGTTTTTAGCTTTTATTGATAACACCCTACATTTTTCTCAAATGTCTTACATTTTGCAGTGCCTTGTCCTCCTTTGTGCTTTGGACATCAGGTCACCCTGAACCATCCATCCAGGGTTGCCCTGGATCCAGAGGGGTTTCCCATCCCCATCCTGCCTCCTCATGCGTTCTCATGGGTGTCATTAAGGGGGTGTGGAGAGCACAGAATGCACTAGGTGACACCCTAAGGACAGGTGACACCACTGCTCTCAAACATCTGCCTTTGGCCAGAAACTGTTCACCTTCATCTCTTTAAAATGCTGAAGAGATGGTGTGAGTGGGGCAACATTCAGTGGGAGGAGAAAGGAGAGACCCTAAGGTTTTTTTTTTATATATATATAAATTAAATTTTTAATTTTTCAATTTTCAAATTAATCTTTAAATTCTTAAAAAATATTTTTTTAAAAAAATAATATTTTACCAAATTTTCATATTAACCGCATGAAACTATGTACATGTAAATACATTTAGGCTGTATGTATGACACTGTAATTGAAAAGTATACTTTTAATTTTGCTAGTTGTTTATGTCATGACTATTGCCATTACATCCAGTTTAATGGGATTACCATTTATGAGTAACATTAGGACAAAAAAGTTTACTAAGGATTCTGTATGGTATGGTATGGTATGGTATGGTATGGTATGGGAGGAGGTCAATGGGGGAGGTAACATTAAATCTAATGATACCACTGCGTGGTGGTGACTCTCTGTTCCTCCCTCTCTCTCTCCCTCCATCCAGGGTTGCCCTGGATCCAGAGGGATTTCCCATCCCCATCATGCCTCCTCTTGCTTCCTGGAGTTCAGGAGTATCACTTGGGGGGTGCGGGCTGCACTGGGTAAAACTTCAATGGAGGTGTGTGTGACACCACTGCTCCCCATGTGGGTATGATCTTGTAATTTAAAGTAGAGTTTGGATTTTGCTAGTTGTTTCTGTCTTGACTGTTGTCGTTACATTCAGTGATATATGGAATTATTCGGGTGTAACATTAGAATGACTGATGAGTAACATTACTACAAAAAATAAATAAATAAATACTAAGGGTTCCGTATGATGTGATATGGAAGGAGGCCAAGGTGTGTGTGTGACACCATGAGTTACCACACTGCATGACACCAACCCTAGTGATGCCCCTGGGTGGTGGTGATTCTGTGTTCCTCCCTCTCTTTCTCCTTCCATCCATCTGTCCATCCAGAGCTGCCCTGGATCCAGAAGAGTTTCTCATCCCCATTCTGCCTCTTCATGCTTCCTCAGCGGTGTCACAGGGGTGCATGTGGTACAGACCACACCAAGTGACAGCCTAAGCACAGGCAACACCACTGCTCCCCAAACATCTACCTTTGGGCAGAAACAGGCTCTGACGTTTGCCTGCATCCCTTTAAAATGCTGAAGGGATGGTGTGAGTGTGACAAGGCTCAGTGGAAAGGCAAAAGAGAAGCCCCAGGTTTTTTAAAATTAAATTACTTTTAACTTTTTTTTAAAAAAATCACACCTTATCAAATTTTAACTTTAACCACATGAAACTATGTACACATAAATAAATTTAGGCTGTGTGTATGACATTGTAAAAAGTATAATGTTAATTTTGCTAGTTGTTTATGTCATGACTATTGCCGTTACCTCCAGTGATATATGAAGATTACGATTTAGGAATAGGATTAGTACAAAAACATTACTAAGGATTTTGTATGGTGTGGTATAGGAGGAGGTCAAGGGGTGTATGTAACACTATGAGTTACTGCACCATGTGACTAGGTGGTGATAACTCTGTGTTCCTCCCTCTCTTTACCCCTTCGTCCATCCCTTCATTCAGGGCTGCCGATGGATTCAGAAGGGTTTCTCATCCCCATCCTGCCTCCTCATGCTTCCTTGGGGGCTTCACAAGGGGGGTGCGCACTGCACCAGGTGACACCCTAAGGATGGTTGATACTGCTGCTCCCCAAACATCTACCTTTGGGCTGAAATGGTCTGTGACGTTTGCCTGCATTTCTTTAAAACACTGAGCAGATGGTATGTGTGGGGCAAGGCTCAGTGTGAAGAGAGAGGCCCCATTTTTTTTTAAATTAAATCTAAAATGGTAAAATTTAATTTTAAAATTTATTTTTAAAAAAAATCACATCTTACCAAATTTTCACTTTAACTGTATGAAACTGTACATGTAAGTACACGTAGGCCATGCATATAGTATTGTAGTTTAAAGATATAATTTTAATTTTGCCATTTTTTAGTCACCGCTGTTACCATTACATTCAGTGGTATACAGGAGTTACAATTTATGAGTACAGTTGGCCCTTGGTATCTGCGGGTAATATATTCTGGACACCTTCCCTGCGGATACCAACATCCACAGATGCTTGAGTTCCATTGTCCCCAGTGGTGGTGCATGCACACGGCCATGCTGTCGTTAGGGACCATGGGACTCTGGGGACAACGGAGAGCTGTCCCTAATGGTGGCACAACCACGTGCATGTGTCACCATTGGGGATGACGCGGGTTTGCCGTCCACAGATTCAACCATCTGTTGAATCTGTGGATGGCAAGTCGGCGGATACCAAGAGCTGACTGTAACATTAGTACAAAAACATTACTAAGGATTCTGTATGGTGTGGTATGGGTTTGACACCATGATTCATTGCACTAGATGATGTCAATCCTAGTGATGTCACAGCTGGAGTTGCATGGGTTTCTGGCATAAAACTAAGGTCTTTTCTGGGATTGCCAAAGAGAAGATTTTGCTGGGCTAAGAAAGATGGCAAATCTCCCCCCTTCCCACCCAAGTCAAGGAACCCAAAATTGGGTGAGTTGTTTTAGTTCAGGAGGGAGAAAACCTTACCAATTCTTTTTCTGAACCTTGGCAGTAAAGATTAGAAAAGGAAAATAAAGGTGGGGGGGGGGAGGAGGGAAGAGTAGAGAAAAAAATAAGCAAGGAAATATGAGTTTGCTATCTTTTCTTGCAAACTACTGCTGGAAGTAGCTGCCTCACTCTCCCCAATGGCAGAGCTGGCCCCGTGTATTAGGATCTTGCAGGAAGGATGGACTCTTAATGAGTTGTTTTATCAAGAATGCTTTGTTTTATCAAAACCTTTGTGCATCAGATGATGATGATGGTGGTGGTGGAGGATTTGTTTAGCACTTTGGGGCATTCTTAATTTTTTGTGTGCTTTCTCTCAGTGAACTGGAGTAATTACCACTCCAAAAATGGTAATGGTAATAATAGGAACAACATAGATTATGGATCTGTACAGCATGTCAGAGGGCCAATGTAGTGCTTGGTTTGAGTGTTGGGCTACGACTCTGAAGACTAGGGGTGTTTCTGATTCTAACTGCAGTTTTGATACACTGTAAACACAAGACTGGAAAAGTGAATTTTTGGACTACGGCTCTCAGAATCCCACAGCCACTGGAGAATTTGGTGTTGTGATTCAGAAAATTCATTTACTCAAGCTCAGTTGTAAATCAAAAGGCTAGGACGTTTGGTGAATCAGTGTACCTAGGGAGAGGCAGTGTGGTGTAGTGGTTTGAGTATTGGGCTGTGAATCTGGAGATCAGGGATTGAAACCTCCCTCAGTCATGAAAACTCACTGGGTGACTTGTGCACTCTCCCAGCCTTAGAGGAAGGCAAAGGAAGAATTCTTGCCAAGAAAACCCCATGACAGGTTTGCCTTAGACTAGAGCAGAGGTAGGCAACCTAAGGCCCGGGGGGCCGGATGCGGCCCCCCCCCGAGGTTTTTGGACTGGCCCCAGGCCGGTCCTGCCACCGCCGCCGCCGCCACCACCATAATGATATTGATTATTGTTGTTATTACTTGTTCTTGGGGTTTTCTTGGCAAAATCTCCACAGGGGTTTTGCCATGGCTTTTCTGGGGCTGAGAGAGTGTGCATGCATATATTTTTTAATTTTTTAAAAATTATTTATTTATTTATTTATTTATTTTTGGTGCTTTGGCCCCCCAATTGTCTGAGGGACAGCAACCCGGCCCCTGGCTCAAAAAAGTTGCCTACCCTTGGACTAGAGTCACCAAAAGTCCGAAACAATTTGAAGGCACACAACAGCATGTCAAGATATTCAGATGTTTTCTCTACATTGTACTAGCAATTTGGGGTAAACAACCACTGTTGGAAGGATGACCATTTTACCTTGGAAATATGACACTGTCTTATATTTATTTTTCCTCAAGAAGACACACTATGGCTTATTTTCAGGGAATGCCTTACTTTTATTAAGTATGGTACTTTCACTTTGGATGCAGACCAGCCTAAAGGGCCAGTCTGGGGGTGGAGTTGGGGTGGGGCGACTGCATGCTGGTCACCCTGCCTCTGCCCCAACACCACCCCAACGCCGCACACCCATCTGCACAGTGCATGGCGTCAGGGTGCCCTTTTGGTGCAGCATGCACACACGCTGTGCCAAAACAGCACAAAAGTGCCACAGCAGCAGCTCTAAGGGCAGCCTTTTGCCACCGTTCAAAAGGAGCGGCATTTTGCTGCTCTTTTGGGGGTGGCATAAAGGAGGATCGGGGCCGCGGCATGTGGTTGCTGTGACCCTGATCCGCTGCTTGGCCCTATGTCTTATTTTCGGGGTATGGCTTATATTGCATAAATGCTTAGAAATCCTGCTACAGTTTATTTTATGGGTATGTCTTATTTACGGAGAACCATAGCAGGCAGAAGTTTCTTCTTTTATCACTGCAGTCAAAAAGTAGCATGTATCAGTAGATATTTCATTCAGGCCTCTTCCAGATCCCTCTGGGCTGTACTGCTGTGAAAGACCAAAGCTAAGGACGTTTTCACATGGGGCTTTAGACGGAGGCAATCCTACCTCCGTCTGGCCCCACTCCGGCTCCATTGTCAAATAGTTCATACGATGTCGCACTAAGCCCCTCCCCATCCTGCACCATCCCTGGCGCTCTCCGGCGTCCTTCCGGAATCTTGCTTGTCGTGTTTACACGACATTGCAGCAAGCCCCGCCCCCACTCAGCGCCATCCCTGTGCCATCCCCGGCGCTGGCCGGCTTTAGCCCCATTTTTGTAATTCCTTTTTTAAAAAGGAATTAGAGGGGCTGCTGCCGGAAGCAATCAGGAGCCAGTCCGGCGGCTGCTGTTTTCACCGCCGGAATGGCTCTTCATTGCTTCCAGGGGGCTTCCAGGCGGCTTTAGAGCCGTCTGTGTGAAAACGCCCCTAGGGTAACATGATATTACTTCAGATTTCATTTTGGCATGGGTTTTGGACAGACTTGGTAGCTGTTGGGGTATGTGTGGGTCAGGGGTTCAGGATGTCCTGAAGGAGCTCCAGAGGGCACAGAAAGGGGGTAAGAGGCTGCCTGTGGCCCACGGCCAGCATGTATCTCACCCCTGTTCTAAAAGTATTTCCCAAGAGTGGACATTGGATTTATTTCCTGGTTTTCTTCCATTATGGATAATAAGGTGAGACATATAGTGTACGGAGGCATGGACTTGATCCAAATGGGCTTCGGCAAGGTGGCTACCTCATGTTCTTGAGTGATTTCCAGCCCAGCTTCATAATGTTAGTCAGCAACCCAAGGGGGTAATTCTGTGGACAGAATTGTTTCCCACCGGGTACTGGGAGGGAATATTTCTTCTCTTGTAGCTCACTTTGTATCTCCAAATCTGGCTTCAGAGAGGGGGGTTGCAGACTGCTAGAAATAGTGCAAATTGAGTCCACTTTTAGGGTTAGGGTTAGTGCTAGGGAACCATGGGAATTGTTTTTTTTCTGAGACATTGAGCCCTCTCTGTCAGAGAGTTCTGGTGCCACAATAAAATACAGTTCCCATGATTGCCTAACCCTAAAAGTGGACTCAATTTGCACTATTTCTGGCAGTCTGCCACCCCCCAGAGCTCAGAAATTTTCCAGAGCTGGGTTTTTGGCTGTGTGGTGGGCCGCAGTCTGTCGGGTAGAGAAGAAACTTGTGTCATGAAAGTGGATGTCTGCTAGCATGAAGCAGATGCAGGACATTATTCATATATGAGAAATTCAAGTAGAATTTTAAGGGACTAAAATTGGTTAAATCAATATCTGCAAATTTTAGTTAACTATGGACTTTATCACACCATCTTTTTCTCTCTCAACAATTGCATTAGTGAAGCAATCAGGAACCTACTGGTTTGAAAATCTTGAGTATCACACCTTCAATTGCTTGAGTGTACTTTTTTGGCAATTCATGATCCCTTCTGCACTTGCTAAAGTTGCTTTTGCTTTGTTCTTTTTAGGTTTTAATTTAAAAAATATATTTTTACAGTAGTCATGCAATCATAGGAAAAATAAAAACCCTGAAAAGCATGGAGTAAAAACAACCTAAGCCTGCTAGGAAATAGTGAGGGGGAGTGGGGGAAGAATCATAACCTCTCATGCCATGTGACTGCTATCAATTGTTACTGCTGCAGAAGGGACCTATCACACTAGGATGATTAATGGAATAGGAGCAATATTAGGAGCCTATTGATGGGTTTTCCCTGTCAATAAAACAGTGCACTATAGAAACAAAGGAAATGCAAAGCAGAAACAGAATAGACAAAATGTTGTGTAATAAGTGCTGGTCAAATACGCCAATGTTTTTCTTTAATTCTGATTTACTGCCTCATGTGATAAAGTCCTACAGTGATGTGGAAAAGCCTGCTTGTGCAGCATTCTTGTCCAAAAATGTATCTTTTACAAACTCTGGATAAGCAGCTAACAAAACTCTGTACCAGCAGGCTTTTCCACATCCCCGTGGAACTGCCAGCCATCATTGCCAGTTTTGGGAGTTGTGGTCCAAAAAAACAGCCAACTTTTCTGACCTCTGTGCTAATATAGATGCAAGGAGTGATGACCTGCGGGTTGCATCTGTTAGGAGGCTTCTCCACATTTTGGCTTCCACAGTATCAAAGGCCTATTTTTGAATGCCAGTTTGTCTCCATTAGACCCAAGTGAGGGCTTTATTGGTAGAACCAATTTCTCAACTAGGTTTCTGCAGAGGGGGACTAATGATTCATGAAGCTCTCTGCTCCACACCCTTCAGAATAACCTTCCCAACATAGAATCATAGAATCATAGAATCATAGAGTTGGAAGAGACCCCAAGGGCCATCCAGTCCAACCCCCTGCCATGCAGGAACAGAGAATCAAAGACTCTTCACAGATGTTTAAAAACCTCCAAAGAAGGAGACTCCACCACTCCCCAAAGGAGTGTGTTCCACTGTCGAACAGCTCTTAATGTCAAGAGGTTCTTCTCAATGTTGAGGTGGAATCACTTTTCCTGTAGTTTGAATCCATTGCTCTGGGTCCTATTCCCTGGAGCAGCAGAAAACAAGCTTACTCCATCTTCAATATGAAACTCCTTCAAGTACTTATACAGGGCTATGATATATCATCTCTTAACCTTCTATTCTCTTGGCTAAACATACCCAGTTCCCTAAGTCTCTCCTTATAGGGCTTTATGGTTTCCAGACCTTTTGGTTGTCCTCCTCTAGACACTCTCCAGCTTGTCAACATCCTTTTTGAATTGTGGTGCCCAAAACTGGACACAGTATTCCAGGTGGGGCCTGACCAAAGCAGAATACAGTGGCACTATTACTTTCCTTAGACACTATACTTCTACACTGGCCTTTTTAGCTGCCGCATCACACTGTTGACTCATGTTCAACTTTTGGACTGCTAGGACTCTCAGATCCCTTTCACATGTAGTTAAGCCAGATGTTCCCCATCCTATATCTGTGCATTTCATTTTTTCTGCCTAAATGAGAGACTTTACATTTCTCCCCTCTTCATGTTAGATTGCAACTGCAAGTGCCATTTATCCAGTTAAAATGGCCTACATTCAGGAATAATTGTACTTAGTCCAAAATTCCTGAAGAGCATTATTTTGAGTGATGGTGGGGAGGTTTAAAATTCACAACCAGTACCAGTAGATTTCAGAGGCAAATAGTAACTAGAGAATTTGTTACAAGATCATTGTAAATGTGGTGTGATTTATTAGCTCTAGTCAAAATCTTGGCAGCTCCACTCTGAACTACCTGATGATCATCGGTGGTTGAAGTACCTGACAGTAGATACCTATGTTGAGACTCTTACTTTGCATGTACAATGAGACAATGTGACTCGCTGGAAAAGATGATAATGCTTGGTAAAGTGGAAAGCAGTAGGAAATGAGTAAGACTGTACTGCAGATTCAGTCAAGGAAGCCATGGCTGCCCTGAATTTTCATGGCCTGAGCAGCGCAGTTGATAATGAGCTTTTTGAGGTCTCTCATTCATAGAGTCAAAATAGGTCAAAGCTGACTTGATGTTAAATAATAACAACCTTACAGCAATCTAGCCTGAAACTGAAAAAATACAGCATAGCAAAACTATAATACAGAAGATCACTTCCTCAAATTCCTTTTGTGTTATTGCTAACTCAAAACATAAAAAATAAATTTGATGGTTCAGTGTTTAATCAAAGTCAAAGAAGTACCCTTCCAATAAAATGCAATAAAACTTTCAGAATTGATTTATAATTATGTACATTAGGCTTCCAGCAGTTCTAAGAATGTAAAACACAGCCATCAATCTTCTCTAAGTGATTATTTTTCATTTATCCTCTGTTCTCTGGCTGTGGTCAGACATCATACTAAGGTTTAATTTTTTTAACCATTGTGTCATTGGACAAATCAGGATCTTGTTCACAGATATCCAAGCAAACTTTGGTTAATTTTGTCTAATCTTAGTTTATTGTCATGTGTATTTTTAATTATTTGAAAATAGCTCAAAAACATCTTGAAAAATACAGTACAGGTTAGGTTTTTGTGGGTTTTTCAGGCTGTGAGGCTGTGTTCTAGAAGAATATATTTCTGACGTTTCACCTGCATCTGTGGCTGGCATCTTCAGAGAATGGTGGCATGGAGGTGTGGGGGGTATATACACTGTGTGACTCTTGCTTGAGAGGATTAGCATGTAAATCCGTGTATTGTTCTGTTGAGGCAAGGCCTCTGGGTGGGGGGATATGTGAGGAGGATTAGTGTCTATTTAATTAATGGTCCATTGTCTGCTGGGAATTAGGATGTAAATTAACATGTAAATCTATGTATTGTTCTGTTGAGGCAAGACCTCAGGGCGGGAGGGTATGTGATATGTTCCCATTGTTTGCTGGGAAACCCCTTGACCTTGGGTGAAGTTCATTTGCATTTGCTGAGTCCTGACTTTGGTGTTTTTGAGGACTGGTAGCCAAACTTTGCATGCTAATTCCCAGCAAACAGTGGATCATTAAGTAAATAGACACTAATCCTCTTTGCATATCCTCTCATCCTGAGGCCTTGCCTCAACAGAACAATACACAGATTTACATGCTAATTTACATGCTAATATTTAATAATTGTGTGCATGAAACAAAGTTTGTGTACACTGAACCATCACACACACAAAAAGGTGTCACAATCTTGCCCACACGTGTGGACAATTTTAGATTTTGGAATATTTTGGATTTTTTAATTTTTGATAACGGAGATTCAGACTATATAGTTTTCAATCACTTTTAAAGACCAAACTAGTGAATAAGCAGTAGAATGGATGCTAGCAAAAAGATGTTTGTTTTTCCCCAGATATAAAGGGGATGGTTAGGTTTTCTCAGAAGTAGCTAGAGTTTAGAGGGGAACAAGTGGGATAGCAGTTGAGAGAGAATTTTACGTCATACCTGGCAATTCTCGTCTGTTGAATTGCTGATATAGGTCCAAAATGTACTGCAGAAATAATCCAGTTTGAGACAGCTTTAACAGCCCTGGTTTAGTGCTAGGGAATTCTGGGATCTGTAATTTTGTGAAACATTTAGCCTTTTATGTCAGAGAGCTCTGGTGCCACAATAAACTACAATTCCCAGGACTCCCTAGCACCGAGCCAGGGTAGTTAAAGTGGTCTTGAACTGGATTATTTCTGCAGTGCATTTTGGACCTTAGTCAGATTACTGGTTTGTACCTTTCTGAGCTCAATTCCCCTTCCCATCTATGTACTCAGGTTGTTAGTAAACGAGGATATTACAAACCAGGATTAAGCAAGCATGTAAACTTCAAATGAAACTAGAATGCACAGCTCGTGCAAGCTGAGGCTCACAGAACATGGTCAGAAGTTTCTGTGTTACTGGTGCAGGGAATCAATTCTGGCTTTTATTTCAGTCTTTACAGGAACTATCCAAAGTACTGAATTTAGTTCAGTGAGGATTAGGGTTCAGAACATTGAATACCTCCTTTAAAACCTGCAACGTAACTCAGTGCACCAAGCCACCTCCCACTGATGCAAAGTCAACTCCAACCCATAGTATCATGTTGTTCCAAATACTGATTTGGTTTGGAGGGCAAACAAGCTCCTAAATAATCTGTGGTTTAGCATTACGTATGGACCAGTCCTTGGTCTGAATCTTTTCAAGAAATGCATTTGTTATTGTCAAATCAATCAAACTCATTGTGGATTTAAATTCCCCCGCCCCCAGCATGCCTCTAAACCCAGTTTCATACCTAAACCATTTCCAAAACTTAACTAAACTTTAGGAAGAATGCCCTGACAGTAAGAGCTTCAACAATGGAATAAGCTGCCTCAGAGGGTTGTGGACTCTCCTTCTTTGAAGGTTTTTAAACAGAGAATAGATGTTTTTAAAACAGAGAATAAATAGCCATTGGTTCAGAGTGTTTTAATTATTATATCCCTGCATGGCATCTCCATGATTCCATCTCTATGATTCCATGATTTTGTCTGTTCATATACGTTATACATTTGCTGGGTTTTCTCTTCAACAAAGGATTTGCTCTCCTGCAACACAATGGCTATGCAAAATGTGGGAAATATCAACACCATTTTAAGTTCTATTTTGGTTCATGAAGTGGTTGCTTAGTTACAATAATTGTTCTGCTTTGGGGCCATTGGATGAATTAATGTGTAACACACTGGAGACATCTTCTGTTGTTAAATTAGGTCATTTTGGTGGAAAGTCAGAACATTGCACGCATCAGACATCTTTTGCTTATTAGGATTACAACTGATGCTGCTAGCCTTGTTTTCATCTTTGTATGGTGGTTTGTGCATTTGCTGTAGTTGCTGTAGTGTATATTTTTAACAACAACAACAGCAACAATTTCTTACTTGCCTCTTCCCATGGATTGAGGTGGGGAACAACAACAATTAACAGACATGTTTTAATGTTTTTATGTTGGATTTATGGATAATGATGTATGTGTATACATGTCTGTTTTGCTTACAATATATATGTGGTGTAGGTAGTCAAATTTTTGTTATTATATGGACATGTTTTATGATTTAATATTTAGGATGTTTGAAAATAAAAGAAATATATTTAACAACAACAACAACAACAATGAAAAGACAAACAACATCAATTAAATTAAAACACATCAGTTAAAATACACATCAGTTTAAAAGGACAAATAAGATATTCCACATATTAAAACAGGGATCGGCAACCTACGGCCCACAGGCCGATTCTGGCTGGTGGACTGCCGCTTACCAGCCACTGCTACCCCCACCGTTGCCACCACCCGCCACCTCCGCCACGCATTTTGGCGGCTGCGCGGCTGCGTGTGTTGCAGCCGCCATTTTGGAAAACAAAATGGCAGCTGCGACACATTTGCGCATGCACAGTACTTCTGCGCATGTGCAAACGAGTCACAGCCGCCATTTTGGGAAACAAAATGGCGGCCACAACTCGTTTGCACATGCGCAGAAGTACTGCGCATGCGCAAATGAGTTGCGGCCGCCATTTTGTTTCCCAAAATGGTGGCTGCGACATGCGCTGAGGCAGCGGCGGCAGTCGCGGTGGCGGCGGGGTGTGTGCGTGCGTGCGAGTGCGCACACCGCCATTCCCCCCGGCCTTCCGGAAGGGACCGCCAGAAGGGACCGGCCCCAGGTAAAAAAAGGTTGCCGACCCCTGTATTAAAACAATCCACATTTAAAATTCACAATTTAAATATCATTTGGATAAGGCTCTTTCAAATTCAAACATTGTATTCAGCTGTCAAATCTCTTCTCGCAGGTCATTCCACAGTCTAGGGGTGGCTGAAGGAAAAAATCCTCTGGCTGACAATTGCCAACCTAGTCTTGGATGACTGGAGCAAATTTTCGCCAGAGGATCTGAGTGTACAGGGAAGATTATATGGGAGAAAGTGATCCTGTAGGTAGTCTGGACACAAACCATGTAGAGCTTTAAAGGTAATAACCAACACTTTGTTATTTTCTCGCAAACTGAGTTGCAGTTGCATAGTAGCCTCACACAATCTCTTTCACACTATATAATTATCCCATTCTGATTCCACTTTAACTGACGTGGCTCCATCCTATGAAATCTTGGAATTGTAATTGGGTGAGGTGTTTAGAATAGAATCATAGAGTTCCCAAGGGCCATCCAGTCCAACCCCCTGCCATGCAGGAACTCAAAATCAAAGCATCCCCAGCAGATGACAATCCAGCCTCTATTTAAAGACCTCCAAAGAAGGAGTCTCAACCACTCTCCAAGGGAGTGTGTTCCACTGTCGAAGAGTTCTTAGTGTCAGGAAGTTCCTCCTAATGTTGAGGTGGAATCTTTTTTCCTGTAGCTTGCATCCATTGTTCCGTGTTCTAGTCTCTGGAACAGCAGAAAACAAGCCTGCCCCACCCTCAATATGATGTTCCTTAAAATATTTAAACAGGGCTGTTATATCACCTCTTAACCTTCTCTTCTCCAGGCTAAACATACCCAGCTCCCTAAGTCTCTCCTCATAGGGCATGGTTTCCAGGCCCTTTACCATTTTGGTGGTCCTCCTCTGGACATGCTCCAGCTTCTCAACATCCTTTTTGAACTGTGGTGCCCAGAACTGGACACAGTATTCCAGGTGAGGCCTGACCAAAGCAGAATACAGTGGCACTATTACTTCCCATGATCTAGACACTGCACTCTTATTGATGCAGCCTAGAATCACGTTGGCCTTTTTAACTGCTGCATCACACTGTTGACTCATGTTCAACTTGTGGTCTATTAGGACTCCTAGATCCCTTTCACATGTAGAATTCAAAGATATAGCCATGTTAGTCTTTAGAATCAGTATGCAGAGAGATCTTGTAGCACCTTTGAAACTAACTGAAATAAAGAAGTTGGCAGCATCAGCTTTCGTAGACTTCAGTTTACTTTGAAGAAGCAGACTGAAACCATGTTGCCAACTTCTTTATTTCAGTTAGTCTCAAAGGTGCTACAAGATCCCCCTTTCACATGTAGTCTTGCTAAACCAGGTGTACCCCATACTCTGCCAGAGGACTCTGGTACCTCTCCAGACCACACATTTTAGAAAGTTGCAGCCACAGCAGTTAAAGTGATATTAACGTACTATAATTGTATGGTGTGAAAGAGATTTTAGTTAGGGCTCCCTCTGCTTCTACCTGTCCCCTTTGTTTTGTTGCTATGGTTGTTATTTGTCACCCTCCTCACTCTTCTGGCCCAACTATTGGTGCTAATTTCTGCAGTTGCAGGGGTTTCCTGTGATGTTAAGAAATATTGTTTAATTTATTGGTTGCATGGAATATAATATAAGGGGCTATTGGGAAGGGGGGTTAGAACACAATGAATGCTGATTGGGTGAATGTTACGGAAATTTCATAAGGCTGGTGAATGATAATTGGTGAATGGCACTTAGTTGGTGCTGGTATGGGAGAGTTGGGAGTTTGGTTAGACAGAAAGTTTTTGAGTTAGACTAGAGTTGGAGTCAGAAAAGAGAATGGAGGTTGGACATTTGGTATGGTTGATCTGGCTTAGTTTGAGAGGAGTGAGAGCAAGGATGTGCGATGTTCTAAATATAATTATTCTGCTGGGTTACGTTTAACTTTTGTAAATAAACAGTTTGCATTTTTATACAGTTTTGGCCTCCAGAAACACTACCTGTCTGAGAGCTTGGATTCAGACAAGGTGTCTGTGGTGGCACCATTGACTATAGAGGGGTGGTAGCCATTGAGGATAGAAGTTGAATAAATCTTTAGAGGTATTTGCAGTGAGCACTGTGGAAGTCTTCACATTTGGTGCATTAATGAATAGAAACCTCACTTTGGCTACAGTGGTGGGATTGCCTAGGAAAACTTTTGACTGCTGGTGGTACTGGTAGGTACTGGTACTAGTAGGTACTGATAGGATTGCATGAGTGGAAAACCCTACAATTGGTGGGATAAAGGTAGGAGATCCCCACATTTCCCTATTCTCACCCAGAACAAGAAAGTTTAGGCTGTTAATCCCTGTCACTCTCCAATAACCGGTTCCTGCTTCATTATAAAGGCTTGGTGCATTGTTGGCTTTAGTGTCTTACAACTTACAGCCGTGTCTCTTTCCTTAGCAGAACTGACATTTTTGTACTGTTGGCAAGGAATTGTTTTCTCTCTTCTCTTTTGCAGATTTAAGATGTAAATTATGTAAAGTCAGCATCTGAAGAAGTAGCAGTTTTCAAAGCACTTATTCTGTAGTAAACATAGTTTGATTAGTCCATCGGCACCAGGCAATCCCAAAACAGCTTTCTATAGCAAAAGCAGCTGAATAAACTGGCTTGTTGTCTATAGTCTAGTCTAGATTGGAATAGAATCAGCCCAGTGTTGAATGTTTCTGTGGATCATGGTAATAAGAACATCATGTTGTTGTTGTTGTTGTTGTTGCTGTTGTGTGGCTTCAAGATATTTCTGACTTATGGTGACCCTAAGGGTAACCCTTTTATGGGGTTTTCTTGGCAAGATTTGTTCAGAGGAGGTTTGCCATTGCCTTCCCATGAGGTTGAGAGCATGTGACTTGCCTAAGGTCACCCAGTGGGTTTCATGGCTGAGCTGGGACTCAAATCCTGGTCTCCAGAGTTGTAGTCCAACACTGAAATGGGAAACTATTGCGAACAGAAGTTCCATGAAGGCCATCTTGGTTCTTTCATATCTGTCTGTCTCACTCTGTGATCACATGGGTTTTTTGTGAGTTTTCTACACCAATTGTGCAGCAGTGGTTAGAATGTTGGACTGGGAATATCCAGGTTCTAATTTCCATTGTGTCATGAAACTCATGGTGACCATAGGCCAATCACACTGTGTCTCACTCGGCTGTTGTGAGAAGAAAGTGGGAACAAGTTAAGCCATACAAGCTTCTTTGAGTTCATGGGAAGAAAGGTGGATGTAAAAATAATTGTTGTTTTGTGCCTGCAGGTCACCTTTGACGTACGGCAGCCCTATCCTGGTGTTTTCTTGGAAAAATTTATTCAGAGGTTTGCCATTGCCTTCCTCTAAGAGTGTGACAGAGTTTAACTTACCCAATATCACCCAGTGGGTTTCTATGGCTGAGTGGGAATTTGAACCTTGGTCTCTCAGAGTCCTAGTCCAACACTCAAACCACCATACCACACTGTCTGTTAAACATTATATTAAACATTGTAAGTAATCAAATTGTACTTTATCATTTAGCATGCCTTTGAATCTTCTAATTATGGTTTCACTGCAAAGCCAAGCAGTAGTCTAGACAGCTACCCAGGTATCTTGTGCATTTGACTAAGAATTAAATAAAAGATATAGCATAAATACATTCCAGCTTGGATGATGAAAGTAAAATGCTGAGTGCTTTTGGCTATGCAGCGTTTCTGTTTTTGTTCATTCTTCTTTGCTCTGCAGTATTTTGAAACCATATCTTGTTGACTCTCCCTCAGGCTCTTACAGAGCAGATCCCTAAGGAAGGATGGATTCATATATGGCAACTCTCCAAATGGCACTTGGGTTATGCAGAGCTTTTATTGGATCTATGGAGAAATTAGACACAGACTTGAATTGCTGAACATTTTCATACTCTCTCCCCCCTGCTCTCTTGAAAATGAAGCTGGGATCTAAGTGTAGATGAAAACCTAAACAAGGGGGGGATGCAGACGGGCGGCCCTGGGCCGCCCTGGGAAGTGGAGGATTGAGGCTGAGGCTGCCCCAGGCCTCAGCCCCAATCCTCCCTTTTGCCGGCCCAGAAAAGAGTTGCAAAATGCCTCTCCTTTCAGAGTTGGCAAAAAGGATACCTCAAGAGCCGCCGCACGGCTCTTCTGCACCCCTTCTGGTGAGAGCGTCAAGAAGTGACCAGTGGGGTGCCACAGGGCTCTGTCCTCGGCCCAGTG
>CM034701.1:11009043-11029789 GCA_020142125.1 Phrynosoma platyrhinos
AATTCCATAGGATGGAACCATGGCAGTTGAAATGGAATCATAGTGCTATAATTGTGTTAAAACTCCCAGATTGGTTCAAACTGGAACTTCAGCAGAAAATAGATTACTCTGAAGTTATTGAGACATCTCTTTTGCACTACACAATTATAGCAGTTTGACACCATTTTAATGGCCATGGCTCCATCCTATGGAAACCTGTGATTTAGAATTCTTTGCCAGAGAGTTCTCATGCCCTTTCTTGTTGTTGTGTGCCTTCAAGTTATTTCTGATTTATGGCTTGGATGAGTCTCACTTTAGTGTTTGGTTATATCTTTACCTTTTTGGATATTGTCTGGTTCCTTGATAGCTGCCCTTCCCAAATATAGTCTTCTAATTTCTTTACTGCTGTCTCTGTTCTGATCAATGTTTGATCCAAGGTATGGGAATTCATTGACTATTTTGATTTTCTTGTTATTTAGGATGAATTCTTGTAGATCTTCCATGGTCATTATTTTTATTTTCTTAATGTTTAACATTAAGCCCACCATGGCACTTTCCTCCTTGAAGCATATATAGTTATAGAAATTAAAGTAGAATTACAGTCAGCCCTCTACATTTGAGGCTTTGACTTTTGCAGATTTGATTATTTTCAGTTTTGATTAATATATTCTCTCTAGGAATCTCAAAGTCTTCCAGTGCAACTCTGGTCAACTGCTGTCAGAGGTTGACCATAGAGTTGTGCTGGAGGATCTGGAGATTCCTCCAGAGGCATTTTCTCAGGTAATTAATAAAAAAATTTTTTTGCAGTTTTTCCACTTTCACAGGGGTCCTGTGGTCCTAACCACAGTGAATGTGGAGGGCCCACTGTAAATTAGAAAATAGAATTAAAAGTTATTTAAAAACAGGTCTACTAAAAAGCAACAAATATAGACAATAAGACATTATTAAAAAACTCTTTCCCCATAAAAACCAGATCTTGAAAGCCAATCAAAACAAAAAAGTCTTTACCAGCTTTCAGAAGGATGCCATGGAGGGAGCCAGTCTAGCCTCTGCGGGAAGGGAATTCTAGAGCCTGGGGACAGCCACTGAGATTGCCGTCTTCCATGTTCCCTCCAGAGGAGATCTCAAAGCCCAGGCTGGCTCATAAGGGAGAGCAGGGTCCTTCAGATAATCTGGGGCCCTTTCACACTAATAGTTGTAGCACTATGATCCCACTTTAACTGCCATGATTGCTTCCTGAGGAATCCGGGATTTTGCAGTTTGGTGAGGCACAAGAACTTTCTGGCTGAGGATTCTGAATATTACTCCCTCAACTGTGAATCCTATGATTCAATTAGATGCTGCCATGTTAGTTAAAGTGTAATCATAGAGCTATAATTGTGAAAGGGCTCCTGGACCCACCTGAAGAACCTTGGTTTCACAATGGCTCAACTATCAAAGGGAAGGGGAAAGGCCCTCCTGAAGAATAATTTGTTTGTCTTTTCTATCAAGGTCAGCTCAAATGATAAATGGACTTCTGGTTATACAGATTGAATCTCCCTTACTGGAATTCCAAAATCTGACATGTTCCAAAATCCAGAATTATGTGATAGTGACATGTTCCAAAATCCATAATTATGTGATAGTGACACCTTTGCTTTCTAATGGTTCAATGTACACAAACTTTGCTTCGTGCACATAATTATTTAAAATATTGCATATAAAATTACCCTCAGGCTACATGTATAAATGAATTCTGGGTTTAGACTTGGGTCCCACTTCCAAGATATCTCATTATGTATGTATATGCAAATACAGGTATTCTGGAATCCAAAAAATTCAAAATCCAAAACACTTCTGGTTACAGGCATTTCAGATAAGTGAGACTCAACCTATTTGTGTGTGTGTGTGTGTGTACACAGACACAGACACACACATACAGGAGAGAGAATGAAAGTATTCCCATGTGAGGACAAAATTAGTCAAATTTTACATCCATAATATGGTTTCCCTACTTGGACTCCTAGATAATAATAAGCAATCAGAATGAAATCTGATGCAGAATGAGTTTCTCTTATCTGGAATTCTGAGATCTAAAATACTCCAAAATTGTCCATGTGGGTGGCTGAGATAATGGTCCAAAACACACTGCAGAAATAATCCAGTTTGAGATTGTTTTAACTGTCTGATTTAATGCTAGGGAATTCTGGGAAATGTAGTGTATTGTGGCACCAAAGCTCTCTGACAGAGAAGGCTAAACGTCTCATAAAACTACAGTTCCCCGAATTCGCTAACATTGAGTCAGGGCAGTTAAAGTGGTCTAAAACTGGATTATTTCTGCAGCATGTTTTGGACAATAGACACCTTTGCTTTCTGATGGTTCAGTGTACACAAACTTTGTTGTGTACACAAAATTCTTAAAACTATTCCATATAAAATTACTTCCAGGCTATGTATATGAGATGTATATGAAACATAAATGAATTTCATGTTGAGGCTTGGGTCCCATTGCCAAGATATTGCATTATGTATATGCAAGTATTCCCAAAACTGAAAAAATCCCAAAATCCAAAACACTTCTGGTCCAAAATCTTTCAGATAGGGGAAACTCAGGAGATTATCACAGTGCTAATTAAACTGGCTTACCTGAGCCGGCTTAAAATTTAAAACAGGTGGCATCCTGATCTTATCACAAGGATTTAGCTGCTGAAATCACTGCCTGGGTCCATCCGGGGTCCATCCCCGGAAAACTCCTGGCTTTGAAAAGAGGCACGCTGAGCGCCCCTGGGAGCGGAGATGGACCCGGGATGGACCCAGGCGGCGATTTCGGCGGCTATATCCCATTTTAAATTTTAAGATGGCTCAGGTAAACTGGTTTAATTAGCACTTTGATAATCTCCTCAACCTGTAGTATTTTTTTGGGGAGGGGAATGATGTGGAAAAAAAATGAACCAGCACTTTCTGCAGAGAAAAAGGGAACAAGGTAGTTGTTCATTCAGAACACCTTCCTTCTGTGTTTCCCTGCAACACTTATGCTGCTGGTGGAAATGTACGTTACACACTGTGGGCACATATGTGGGAAGGAAGCTTTTAATGTTCCATGCAGAGCCAGTGGTAATATCGTGCCAATCTGCCACATACAGCCTTTCTGTGGAGCCTCTGCCCACGTAGCAGCTCTCTTGGTGTGCAGCTCTCTATGTCTCTGCATGCAAACACATACACACCCTGTATAATTAGCCCTTGGTTGTGAAGGGTGCCATAGGAACCAATAAGGAAATAATGTGTGGTTCCAAAGACATAATGCAATTCAGTCAGCACCCATAGTCTAAAACAGACAGTTTATGGGCTCTTGATTGGGGTAGTGGTGTGTTGTAATTGGAAAAGTAGCAAGTGATTGCTTCTTTATTATCTCTGCTCCCACCTCCTACCCCTAAGTCAAGAATAAATTAGAATTAAAGAAATCATTAGTGAAAATAGTGCTGCCTAACAGAATTAACTGTTTAAGAGGCCACCCTGCAGCGTATCCCTTTCCCCATCTAATTCTGTGCAGCTGAGTAATTTCTGTTTGTGGCTCCTTTAGAAAGCTGAGGTTGGGGAGATATATCTGAAACACTGTCCTTTGAGAGTCTGCTTTGCATACATTAGAGAGGACTGCCTCCTTTGCTCTTTGGCACTTGCAGTTTTGCCCCAGTTCTCCACTAGGAAATGCAGATTTCTGCAGCTTGTGCAACCTGTGCAGAACAAGTGCAGTTGCCTAATTTCTTCTCTTTGTGAAAATATATTCCACAGTTTGTATTTTCAAGTAAATAATTTTGGGCTGGCTAAGGAGCAATGCTGGACAACAATGACCCATCTCCAGAGTTTTTGGCTTTGTGATTTTTATCAAGCGTTGCTTATCTTGCATATCTTCATAATTGTGTTTCTTTTGATCCTAAAGGTGCTATTCCCAGAAACCTGAACTCTGCATCAAATACTGAACCTTGTGCTTTTTCTGCCCTCTTGTACAGAATCCTGGCATATAAAGCATTCTATGCCTTCCGTGTCAGCACCATGTTGAATTTACCATATATACTCAACTATAAATCAACCTCATTTATAAGTCGAGGGTGGGTTTTGGTGCCAAAATTATGGATTTTGATATGACCCATGGATAAGTCGAGGGTAAAACTTAGGGGTATGTAAAAAGGTTGTAAAGGATGAAGCAAAATAAAACAATGTCAGATAACTTACAAAATTCCAGCAGGCGTAATTGTTTGCTTTCACCCTTGAAGCTAATTTGATGAGAGAAAAATGCTTCACAACAGATTATGCTCCTGTCCTTCACCAAGGGGATGGTTCCTTTTAAAATAAGAGTTAAAGTACAGTATTTACATTGACCATGGATAAGCCAACTCAGGTTTTATGGGGCAATTTTTGGATTAAAATTTCTAGATATATCCATGAGTATATACAGTACTTCACATTTTTCTACAGACTAAAGGAACTGTCCATGGTTGTGAACTTGGGGTTTTTAGGAGAGGGAAGGTTTGAAGTCTAAGCACCTTGGACAAGTCCTCTAAAGTGTAAACCAGTGGTTGAGAGTTGCTCGAACAGGGTGTGTGTGTGGGAGAGAGAGACAGATTTGCAGGCCCTATTTCCTCTTCCTCTTCCTCTTCCCAAACCTTTTTATGTGTAAAATTTACACATGCATTGAGTTAAATACTGGATTTACTTAAATAAAACGGTTATAATTTGAACAATGTAATTTCCTTATAAAATGTTAAAATATGAATGTCCATGAATGTGCGAATGAATTTATGCACACTAAATGAAGAAAATATTTTATTCATATTCTACATTGAGTGGGGGGCCCTGCGATATCCACATGTAGATGAAAGGGGAGGCCCCTCTTTCTGTGGTGTGCTTGATGCAAACTGTATGAGGCTGAACAAGTCAAATAATTTTGCAGATGGCACTAGGGGAGGATTTAAAAACAGTGTTAAAAGAAACATATGTGCTCTTGTTGAAGTTTCTGCTTCCCCCCATTTATCCACCCCCTTCCTGGCAGGGCTTCTCTGCCATGGCTGAATAGGGGTTTTGAACCTACGTCTCCCCACCCTTGGTTTTAAAAAAGTCCACCATGTTACACCACACCATCTGTTTGCCTTTAAAAATTGAAAAACCTGCACTCTCCCTATTTCATTGCCTAATCCAAATGGGCTGTGTGCCCAAGAGTGGCATACAAATGATGCTAATGTCCATAAATAGGATGTGAAGGTAATGTGTGTGTCCCTCTTTTTAAAAACAATTTTTATTATAAACAACTGTAATATTAACACTAACACATTCAAACAATAACTTTATATATACCTAAAGCAAACAGTGTGGTGTAATGGTTTGAGTACTGAACTACAACTCTGGAGACCAGGGTTCAATTCCCCGCTTGGCCATGGAAGCCCACTGGGTGACCTTAGGCAAGTCACACTCTCACTCCTAGAAAACCCTGTGATACATTTGCCTTAGGCTCACTGTAAGTCAAAAAGTACTTGGAGGCACACAACAACATAAACATATAGGGAAAACGAATCAAACCAAACTACAAATCTAACTACTAAAGGCAACAATAAAAGGATAAACAGACAAACAGGGGAACTGTGGTTTTTAACTTGCCTGTCTGTGGTTCCATTACTCTGAATATATCCACTCTCCTCTTACTATTCAAACCTTCATCTAATAATATATCATATTTTAAAATGAGCTTAAAACAAATCTATAAACCAATACATAATAGGACCATTCTTACTTAGAAACCTAAAATCATTGTGAATCTTGCTTCCTCCCTCAATAATCTATTAAAAGCTTCCATTCTTTTAAAAAAATCATATGCTGATTTCTCACATATTAAGTAGTCATAGAACCATAGAATCACAGAGTTGGAAGAGACTACAAAGCCCATCCAATCCAACCTGCTACCATGCAGGAAAACACCGTCAATTTATCAATTTCTACAAATTCATGTATTTTTAACAACCAACCTTCTTGAGAAGGAATCCTTGTCTTTTTCCATGTATGAGCTTGTTTGTCTCTCCTTGTTGACTTCAGTGCCTTCCGTTCCTCCCAATGTGTGTTTGGGAGCATGAAGTTCTGCCCTTTCCCATGCAACACCAAGCTGACATATTTCTTTCTTTGTTCTTATATTGCCAGTTACTCCAGAAGCAATTGGATTCCTTTCTGCTGTTGGGGTCTTTATTGTCCTCCTTGCAGTCCTCTTCCTCTTCATCAACAAGAAACTCTGCTTTGAGAAGATTGGGGGTCTTCCCTGCTTGGAACAACAGGGAAGGCGCAAGCGCTACAAAGAGAAATCTGGGGTGCGTGAGGGACTTGGTAAGGACCTCAGTGTTGGTGTTCTCCTTTCTTTAGTATTGAATTAATTAACTGATACTGATTAATTTCAAGCACCTGTTTCTGGTATTGCATGCATGCAAAGCTTTGAATGGGTCAGAACTTCTGCATCTTGGTTTCCAGTGTCTCTTTTGCTTTTGCTGGGATAGCAGTCAATTTTGATATTTGCAAGAATAAATTGCTGAACATAATAATACAATTACCTTTTTTTCTTTCTTATGCTATGGGAAGTATCTTGTGAGTTGAAGGTAGGAGCTACCTAGGAAATTTCTGTGCTTTCCTTTATTAGCACATTTAATGAATTGATTGATTGATTAATTGATTAATTAGTATCCCACCTTTCTCTCAATAAGGGACCCAAGGCAGCTTACATTATGTTAAAAAGAAAGTACATGTAAACCAATATATGATACAAGTGTTGAAATACCATTAAATAGACAATGCTACCAAAAATTAATTTACAAGCCATGGTTAAAATGTAATAAAGTTAAAAGTCCAGAGCACCCCTTAAAAATCCTGCACAACCAATTAAAAGTCACAGGTCTTTGCTTCCTTGAGAAAAGAAAGCAGAGATGGGGCCAACTGAGCCTCCCATGGGAGGGAATTCCAGAGTCTGGGAGCAGACACATGTCTTCACCAAATGCTCTGAGAATGAGACAAAAGCCTTTTGCAAAGTGATGGAGACTCCTTCTTTGGCTCATTGACCGTGGCCTGTATATAGAAGGTGCTCATAGAATGGGGTAGGTAAAGTATATCATGTAGCCCACAGCCCCTCTTTCCTGGATTACCTGTTTTGAGACAAAAAAGGAATTCATTTCCTCTTGTAGAAATTCCCCAGTGATAGTATCTTCAAAACAAGAAGCAGGCATCTGGCCAGCTAATTTTTTTTTGGTCAGTGATGCAGCCCCCAAGAGGGTCTGGGGGCAGAGAATTGGACCCTGAACTTAACACAGTTACTTTATAGAGGTGCATTATGAAGGAGCTGCTGAACTTTGGAGATGCAATCACATATGAACTTGTAATCCATTTTATTTCCAGTCACTTGCAGCAGGATCAGGCTGTTTACATCATGATTACTTGTGGCCTTGCACTGTCTTGATTTATTCATTCAAAATATGTATATGTTGTTCTTCTCATCAGGGCACTCAAAATGATGCCCAACAACAACTACAAAACCATTCTTTAAAAGCCCTGTCTGAGCTTAGCTTGAGCCCTTCTAAACACACGCAAACAAAGTTAAATGTCCAATAATAGTAACCCTAGAGTCTTAGTTTGGAGGGCAAAACCAAAACAAATTGTGTCCCTGAAATTTGGAGACCTTTGGTTTTGCAAAAACAACAACAACAACAAAACAAAACAGTTTTGCAAAATCCATACTTTCCCCTCTCCAGTCTTAGATAATACAGTTTATTTATTTATTTATTTATTTCACCCCTGTGCTGTGGGAAGTATCTTGTGGATGGAAGGTAGGAGCTACCAGGGTAATTTCTGGGTTTTTCTTTATGAGCTCTCTTAGAAAGAGAAGGGATCCCAATATTTCTTCCTAATTTAAGAGTATAACCTATTCAGTTAGTTGCAGCAGATTAATATGCGGGCAAGGGTTGTCCGTTCTTTGAGGAAAAGTTAAATACAACTCCCAGGAACCAAAGAAAATGGGATGGAGTGATTTTGACATGCCTCTCCTTTCTGAACAGCACAAGGTGTGAAAACAGCTTTGACATGAAGAGGTTAGGAATCCATTCTTAGGTTCTTGCAATAGAGAGATGTAAACAGTTGGAGCCTTTGGGGATCTGTACAGAAACTTGACTTTTTAACCCAAGAGCAATAAGTAGCAAGGGGCTTTAACGGTTGAATTTTAATTTGTTGTAAGCCGCCCCGATTGCTCTGCAGAGGGGCGGGGTATAAATAAAATTTTATTATTATTATTATTATTATTACTAATAACATGAAATTATTTCACAAAAGTGAGTTGTTAAAAGCATCAAAAGGATCTTTCAAAAGGTAGGCAATAGAGTAACAAATGAGATTTAGAGCAAAAGTGGGTAAAAAAAAATGACCTCAGCTCACAGGTAAACTGATCTTAGTGTGGGATAGCTTGATGAAAATGTTAATTCACTGTGCTGCTGCTATAAAAAAAGGCAAGTCCTACCTATCACTTGAAGTAATGGAGGTATATCAGTGGCTAGTGAGTGTTTTGCACTCTTGCCCTGCTTCTGAGTTTCCCATAGGCCTGTGGTTCCCAACCTTTGGTCCTTTAGATCAGTGTTTCAAACCTTTGGTGCTCCAGATGTCAGCTCCTATAATTCCTGACTGTTGGCCAAATTGACTGGGGCTTCTGGAATCGCAAATCCAAAAGAAATGGCGGACCAAAATTTAGAAAACACTGCTATAGGCAAATGGTTGGCTGCTGTGGAGGGTTGCCAGGTTGAAAATGGGATGGGGCGCCTGTGTTTTTAAATAGCAAGCAGATCCTGAAACAGGAAAATGTTGTTGTTATTGTGTGCCTTCAAGTCATTTCTGTCTTATGGTGGGTGATCCTAAGGCTATATCATGGAGTTTTCATGGCATGATTTGTTCAGAGGAGTTTTGCCATTGCTTTCCCCTGAGGCTGAGAGCATGTGACTTGCCCAAGATCACCAGTGGGTTTCATGGCCAAGTGGTGACTAGAACCCTGGTCTCCAGGGTTGTGGTCTAACACTCAAGCCAATATGCCATACAGGCTCTAAGAAAAATGTAGAAAGGGAGAACTATACAATGTCTTTCTCTTTGCCCCCAACCCAACCTGCTCTGCTCAAGACAGCCATTTTATGGCTGTTGGAGAGCAGCAAAAGATGGAGGAGAAGCATTCATTTGTGTTCCTATAGCTGGATGCACAACACTAAAGGATGATATCAATGCTCTGTGTCCAGCTATAGCAACATAGCTCGATAACTCTCTGCCACTTCTTCCCTTCTCTCCACCAGCCAGTTTGGGCTATATGTAGAATATCTTTTTGCTCCAGGATCCACTAGGTGTTAAAAACACAGGAGTCCTGTCCCATTTTCAACCTGACAGCTCTACGGCTGTGTGGACAGCATGTTGGACACATAGGCCTGTTTTTGATACATCGTGTCTCCTCTTCTGTTCCTACATAAATTTAGCAGGCATTCCTCTCCCCCCCCCCCTCTCCGAACAGAGATATTGATAGGCAGAAACATGCTTGCTTGCTTCTTCTGTATCAATCCTGGCAACCCTAGTCCCCTAGGGTTGTTTGGTGATTGTTCTTGAGTTGGCCCTTTAGAGACCCAGCAACATTGTCTTTCTGTTATTGTCTTTTTTGACAGACTTATTGAGGAGATCACTTTAGTGGCTCCAATTAGTGAAGCTTTTTGGGGACAAAAAAGGGGTGTCCTTGAAACCAGACATCTTTCACACAATGGTTTGTCATCCCGGTTTGTGCCAAAGCTCATAACTACAGTTGCCTGACTCAGATCATATGAGAAGCCATGCTTACTTAGAGGCTTCTAAATCTTTCCGTTGTGAAAGGAAGAGTGAGAGAGGCTATATGTATGGGGCAAAATGTTTGGTTATACCTTGGCATATATAAGCTAAGATAGGATCATCTGAACTATGCCAATGGTTTCTGTGCCTCCAGCTGAGGGTTATCAGAGGCAACTATGTTGAAGATTTGGATGTGCATTAGTGCCCTAAACAGGTTTTGAGCAGATCCTATATATGGTCAGATTTTATGCATTGCATTTATATGTTGAGTATAATTTAATTTTCACCTAACATATAGCATGCATAAGCCGTATGAACTAAATTGGGTGTATGAAAGTAACAGTTGCATGAATCAGGCCTTAACACATTATATTCTGTTTCTGGGGATGCTAGTTATGCTCAACATCCTAACTTACAGTTAGGGAACACCTTTGCAAACGAATTGACAATATGGCTGCTTGCAAAGTTTTGAGCAAGCCATGGACACCATTGTCCTAGTGGGACCAAGAACGTACAATAATTGGTGGTTATCCTACCAATATGTTGCAGATGAAAAACAGGACCTATGTGGCCAAACAACATCGGAGTGTGGTCAAGATGGCCAAAATTATTAATGAGGAAGAACAGATGATTTTGGAGAGATTACAGTAGTTTTCTTTTTCCTAAGTCTTTGGGGAAGATTACCCATTTTTGTAAAGGATTGAAGACCTTCCTCTTTGACATCCATGATTAAGCTGCTGAGTGTGCCTAAGGTGGCCAAGATGGGTAGCAACCGATGTGGATTTTGTTTTTAGTATATCGTATATTATTTTAGTATATTATAGTGTTGTGTTTCATTGTTTCATCTTGATTATATATGCCTGATGTTCTGCCCTTTGGTGAAAAAGGCATTATAAATAAATGCTGTTGTGGCTGTTAAGAATCTATTCCAGGGGTAGGCAACCTTTCCCCTTTAAGGGCTGAGGGACTTCAGCTCCCAGAATCCCAGGAGCTATTGGCCAATATGGGACTATTGACCAACATGGCTGAGGCTTCTGGGAACTGAAGTCCCTCGGCCCTTAAAGGGGAAAGGTTGCCTACCCCTGATCTATTCCCTCCTCTTCTTTCCCAGCTGCTGAGTTAGTTGAGTGCAAACTACTTTTGCACTTTGAACTCAATTTGTAGCAACTGAAATAAGCTGAGGAGAATGGTGGAAAATGGGAGGAGGAGAGAGAAACTAGGACATTTCAAAAACAGCTAAAAAAATGGGATGACAGAGGATTAATTGGGACTGTCCCTGCCAAATTGGGACAGTTGGAGGGCACATTGGTACAATAGGAGTTCTGCCAGCATCAGGACACAATCTGGCCAGAGTGTTGAGAGTAGACATGACATGGTTCAGCAGTTAGGAAGCGTGGGTAGCAGAATTTTTATTTCCTATTTCAGATGTGTGAGAATAAGGTCTACATTGTCATATTCTTTCCTGTTTTATTCTGTGTCTTCTCAAGTATTATATAAACACAGATATTCTTCTTTTAAAAAAAATGCCTCTTGTATGAGTATTGTAATGCCTTTCTTTCTCTTGACAAGTAATGCAATGTGAGGGGCCTTTTAAAACGACAACAGCTCTCCTTCACTGTGTGTGGGTGTTGACGTTTTTTGGAACTGCCACAGACGATCAGGCAAACATATATTTATTGATGCTTTTATAAAATGTGAATTATTAATAAACAGGGTAGGTTTTAAAATCAAGTAAAGTGGGTGAGGAGGGGGCGGCGGTAGAGGACTTGCTTCCATTCTGTAGCAATTTGCGTTTGAAAGCAATTCTACCATGATTGACAAATAAATCCTTGAAAAGGTGGCTCTTACAATGGAAAGGCTCATATTGCTTCTAACGATAGCTTATACAATATGAGCAAAATGTCATGTGCATTATTGTGCACTGTGTGGGTGTGCGTGCACATGCCCACACACACTTTTAGAGGATTCTTATGCATTATACTGGGAAATTATGCTAAGACACTATTTTCCTTTTCCTGAAATGGGAAACAAAGTGCCCAAGTTGTTTAGAACATTTACTTACCAAGTTTGTTATCTTGCAGTACAAGTAGGGAAACCATCTTATGGATGTAAATGTTGATTAATTTTGTCCTCGCAAAACACTGTGAACACTCTCTTTCATTTTCTCTCGTGTGTGTGTGTGTGTGTGTGTGTGTGTGTATACACAAACACACACACACATGTTGAGTCACCCTTTTCCAGAATGCTTGGGACCAGAAGTGTTTGGGATTTTGAATTTTTTTGGATTGTAGAATACATATATTTGCATATACATACATAATGAGATATCTTGAAGAGGTGGGACCCATGTCTAAACACAAAATTCATTTATATTTCATATATATACCTTATACTATACACATAGCCTGAATGTAATTTTGTACTCATTTTTTTTAAAAAAAAATTTGTGCATGAAACAAAATTTGTGCATTGAACCATCATAAAGCAAAGGTGTCACTATCCCAGCCACCCATGAAAAACATTTTGGTTTTGGGAGTATTTCAATTCTGAATAAGGGAGATACAATCTTTCTGTGTGTGTGTATTTCAGCAAAATATTTATTAAGGCCCCCCATAATTGGTTAGCAAACTGATTAAATATGGAATACAAATATTTTTTATTCATGGATTCAACCATTCATGGCTTGAAAATATTTTCAAAATATATAAATTCCAAAAAGCAAATCTTAATCTTGTCATTTTATATAAGTGGCACCATTTCACTATGCCATTGTATTTAATGGGACTTGCATATCCATGGATTTTAATATCCACAGGAGGTCCTGGAACCAAACCTCAGCAGATACCAAGGGCTTGCTTTATATGAGAACATCATCAGATGGATCCATAATTGGTTGTAAATCAATGTTTAAAGAGTCATCAATGGTGGCTATGGTTCAGATTGCAAGGAAGTCTCAAGTGGAGTACTGCGATGTCCTCTCCTGGGGCCATTATTCTTCAGAATTTTTATCAGTGATTTAGCTGATGGGGTAGAAGGAATCCCTCTCAAGTTTGTGGATGATAAAAAAACAGAGATGGGTAGCTAACACGTTGGAAGATAGGAACAGAATTCAAAAGTGCCTTGATAAACTTCAGTTGAATGAAATTCAATCTACATTCAAGCCACAAAACCAAATGCAAAGGTATAGGATGGGGGATACTATGTTTTGCTGTACTATATATAAAAAGGATCTGGACATTATTGTTGATCATAAGTTGAACATGACTGCAGCAAACAAGACAAATAATATTTTAGTTTGCATTTATGGAAGCATTAGTTTCCAAGTTGAAGGAAATAAGAGTCCCATTATATTCTGTACTGGTCAGGTCTTATCTGGAATACTGCATTCAGTTTTGGGTACCTCATTTTAGGAACGTCATGGGATATAGAAGAGCAACAGGGATGATACAAAGTATGGGAATAAAATGTATGAGGAAAGGTTGAAGGAGCTGGGAATGTTCACCTTGGTGAAGAAAAGACTGAGGGGTGACATAATTGCATTCTTTGAATGCCTCAAGGACTGTCACAGAAAAAACAGTGCAAGTTGCCCCAGAAGTCTGATGGTTTGATGTTATAGGGGGATAGATTTCAATTGAACATTAGAAGGAACTTCTTGCCATTAAGAGCAGTGATGAAACCAATTGCTAGAGTGGTAGTGGGGTGTCCTTCTCTGGATGTTTTCAGAAATAGGATGGACAGCTATCTGCTAGGGATACTTTGGCTGGAGATCCTGCATTGAGCAGGGCTTGGACTCGGTGGCCCATGGGTCCTTTCCAACTCTATTCTTCTATTTTTTATTCTCCTCAGCAGCCACCACAAGATTGAGGGACTTCTTGTCTGTGTTGGGCTCAGATAAAATTGGCACATTTCTATAAGGCAAAGAGGGAGTTGGCTGAAATATAGGGAGGATACCTTGAAGGTAGTTCATTAACCATCTTGAAGCCACACGTCAAATCTAGTCAAAATCAGACATGATGGAATGGACACTTTTTATTTTTGTTCCCATGCCTGTTTTTTAATGGTATAAAGCAGGATATGGGAATTGTGTTCCCATATTTCCTGACAGATGGCCATCCTCTGTTTAAAAACCTCCAAAGGAGACTCCACCACCCTCCGAAGGTGTGTGATCCACTGCCAAACAGGTATTACTGTCAGGAATGTCTTCCTCATGTTAAGGTGGAATCTCTTGTAGTTTGCATCTGTTACTCCACATCCTAATCTCTGAAACAGCAGAAAATAAGCTTGCTCCATCTTAAATATGATATCTTTTCAAATATTTAAACATGGTTATCATGACAACCTTCTCTTCCTCAGGCTAAATGTACCCAGCTCCCTAAGCCACTTCTCATAGGACATTATGGTTTCCAGACCTTTCACCATTTTGGTCATCCTCATCTGCTCCAGCTTGACAATATCCCTCTTGAATTGTAGTGGCCAGAACAGGATACAATATTCCAGGTGAGGTCTGACCAAAGCAGAATAGAGTGATACTATTATTTCCCTCAGTCTAGACATAGCACTCCTATTGATGCAGTCTAGGATTATATTGGCTTTTTTAGCTGCTGCATCCCACTGTTGTACTGCCAAAACCACCTCCAAGTATTCCTTTCCTAATAAAGCCCTATGAAATTCATGGTGTTGCCATGACGTGAAGGTACACATACATGCACAATTCTAGTCAATGTATTGAACAATCTGAATGAAATGAGTCAGAGTTAAAAAAAAAAAAAAGGGGGGGGCTTTTTTTTATCAACCATTTCTTCTTGAATTATTGAGTCACCTTCATGATTTTTTGGTACAGTCACTGTTTTTCCTTTATTTTAAGGGAAGATCATCTCTTGACATTGCTTGGTATAAGTGAGGCTTTCAGTGAAAGGATATTCACACACACGCACACACCAGTTGCCTTGCTAGGCCAACCACACATCCACTCTGAAGGGCACATCTGGCTACCTAAAGCCCTGATTAGATATGTGCTAGCAGAATTGTTTGAACAATTATGAAATGGACAACATTACAGAAGAATATTTTGTAGAAAAGGGAGAAGTAATTATAGAACTCTCCAGAGAACTGTAGTACAATGAACTTTAATTCCTGGGGCACAATAGAAATCACATGGCATTGAAATCTGGTATTCAATATTCCTACCCTCATCTTAAAGACAAGCCAGTGTTCTAGGTCATAGTGTCCTGGCCTTTCCAATCAAGAGGATCAGAAACAATATAGGTCTCTGAATAAGGATAGTGCATGGTACTCAAGCAATAGATCTCCCTGTTTTCCTTAGCATCAAGAAATGCTAGAGATTGACTATTAGGATTTTTTCTCTTCAGAGGTTTGGAAGGGCATTTGCTACTGGTGTGTATACCACACCCTCTTTTGCTTTTGGTAAACTGATTCTGGAGTTTTTGTAAGATTTCAAAATCGTGCAAGCGACAATAGGATTAAAGGAAGCTTGGAGACTTTGATATTTATTTATTTATCTATTTTACTTCATTTATATGTTGCCTTTCTCTTAGGTTGGGATGCAAGGCAGCTTCCAGAGATAACAAATTAAAAACATTTACAATGAAGTTTTAAAAATAATTTAAATCCCCATATTCTTCTTCTTCATCATCCCCAAATTAAACACTATCAAATAATTTAAAAATCACACAAAAGTTAAAAACAGATAAAACATACATCTAATTAAGAACCTTGCATCTAAATAAGAACCTACATCTAAATAAGAACTATTTTCAATCCTCCTCCTAGCATGTCTTATAATACACCATAGGAACCAAAATCTTTGTCAGTTCACTGCCTTAAAACCAAAACTTTGTCTTCAGCCAAAAGTCATCTTTGCGTGAGTTTAAAACCTATTTATTTGTTTATTGAATTTATACCCCACTTTTGTCTTGGGATGGGATCCAAGCATTTGAGTGTATCTGGGACATAATGTATGTGAAGATATTGACTTTCTAGATACATATCTGTGAAGGATGGTACTGTAAGAAACCCATTCCTTCTTCCTGGATTGTTTAAACAGCATAAATATATATGCACTTATTAGTATTTAAGAAATAAAAATGACAACAGCTAAAGCAATAATAGCATTTGAAGCTAATGAGAATGATTGTGAAGTAGTGAACCTGGTGTTCAGATGGCGTGGGTTCAAGGAATTACCAACTGGCTTTGATTTAGCTGTGCCTGCTCCATGGGAAGAGGGGGAGCTGCCTTATACCAAGCCAGACCATTGGTCAGTCCAGCTCTATACAGTTTATAGTGAAGGATTTTAGGCAGGGATCTTTCTAAGTCCTACCAGGAGGTGCTAGGGATTGACTCTTTAACCCTTTGCATGCAAAAAGTGGGTGCTCTGCTTCTGCACTTCAGTCTTTCCTATTAGACAATTATGAGCAATACTGACATTCATTCTTTGCTTTCCTTTTGGTGAATCTGTGATTCTGTCGCAAAACATGAGTGGAAGCATTATCTGCTTTCTACTGTGGTGACTGTGCATCCTTTTTCTTTCATGTATCATCTTCCTTTCTCTCCTGGATAATATTTTACGTTTAACAAAGGCTGCTGTTAAAATGAACAGGTGATTTATAGTAATCTTTTGTAATGCTTATTCTGTAGCTCACTCACATCTGACTCTGGCATGCTGGCAAAGATGAACAGTTGGAGTTTATAACAATCAGATTTATTGTTCGTGGTGTATGTGTAAAGGCATGGCCTCGCAGGATGTTGTGAGTTTCTTCCAGCCTCTTTCCTCTTGGATGTCACGGTTCTATGAGGCTCTCCAAGAAGCAGGTGACACCATATCTTCTTCCTTTGTCAGTATGGGAAACAGATCAGCTCACTCTGCAAATGAAGAAGGGGATGAAGGCTTAGAAAACAGCAATGAATCTTATGAACACTGTTCTGAAGGTTCAGACAATGAAAGCACCTTTAGCCAGGCGAGTGAGGAATCTGATCTCTATCATGATGAACTGGAGTCATCTGCTTCAAATCTGGGTCCATATTGGTATGAAGGGAAAAGGCGCAACCTCCAGATCTTGGAGGAATATCCGGATGATGATTCTTTGGATTCCCATGGAGTCTGCCAAGCCTACAAGGGTTACGAAATTATGGAAACTCTTCCCACCATCCCAGAGGAAGATGAGCACTTCCTTTCCAAGCAGAGTAAAACACTTCCACAAACCAGGGATGGTAAGTTATTGTCCTCCTACTTTATAGAGTTTATCACATGGGGGACAATTGGAAGTATAAACAGTGATTAACCCATGATAATCCTGCAGTTGTGCTAATGGTTTTCACAAGATGTTGTGTTCAAAGTAATATTATCCTGTGAATAACCTGTTATCACACAATGGTTTTCACATGATGTCAAGGTGAAATGTGATTAAAGTGCCATTAACCCATGAATAACCAAGCAAGAAACAGCAGCAAATAATTCACGGGATATTTCCATTAATGTGTTTTTCTTGTTTATTGCCTAGTTATTCCCTGGTTATTCACAGGATAATGGCTCTTGTGTTAATCTCATTTTAATCACATTTTAATGTCAATTGTGCAATGTTTAAAGTCCCAGTTTCCCCCTGTGTGATAACCTCCCTTGAGAGTGGGACCTGTCCCAGTTTTGCAAGAAATATGGGATAGACACTCAAAATATCAAGCTCAGTTCCAGTTTCACCCTATAGATTGGTGATACTGTTATGTGGTGCATTTTTTTTCACTCTGCACTATACTCAACACCTTCAGAGCAATACCAGAGCTTGTAAAACTTACTATTTTAGAAAGCAGCATGTAGGATTCCCCAGTTAACATGACCAGGTAAGTTTTCCAAGTTCTGGGTAATATATAGCACAATGGCATAAGGGTACAGGGTATACCTGTATGGTACCTATTAGATTTAATGGAGTGGGAGTCAGCCATTTGTTTGGAGCCATGCTAGGATTTTCATCTGTTCTGTCTGTTATTGACATCCAGTTTCCTAGAATCATAGAGTTGGTAGGGGCTCTATGGGCCATCAGATCCAACCTGCTGCTCAATGCAAGACTTCCAGCTAAAGTGTCCATAGTGGGTAGCTGTCCAGCCTCTTTTTGAAGACATCCAGCAAAGACCCCTGCCACCTCTTCAGGCAATTGATTCCATTGCTCAACCTCTCTTACTGTCAATTGAAATCTATCCTCCTATAACTTATAACCATTAGACCTAGGAGTTTATCACACAGAGTCACACGGAGGCAAATCCCATGCAGAAACAGGATTTTAAAATCTGCTAAACACCCACAAATGTGGGTTGATTTTCAGACGTGTTGGCAGAAAGAGAAATAACATGAAAATGACCCAAACAGAAAGTCGAAAAACCCACTCCTTTCTACTTTTGGAATTTCCCAGATGTAAAAAGGAGCAGGTTTTGTCGGCTTTCTGTTCAGGTTATTTTCACGTTATTTTTCTATTTTTACACAAATGTCATCTGAAAAATAACCCGCATTTGCAGTTTTTTTCTACTTTCTGTTCAGGTTAACCCTGAAGGTCACATGAAAAACAACCCACAAAAGTGGGTTATTTCCACTTTAAATCTAGTTTCTGCATGGGATTCGTCCCGTATGGTTAACTCCCTAGTTCTGCCCTCTGAGAAAGATTTCCTACAGTTATTTTTTCACCCCTTTGTGACTGTAACCGACGTGTCTTTGTCAGTTGACATGACTGTCACTTACTGACATGACTTGCCTGCCACTTGCCCTTGGAGACTGAGCCCCAAAAGCTAATGGGTACTAGCTACAATCCCAAAGAGGTCAGTGACTCAGAAGAAGCCCTGCCCCCTTAGACCAAATGCTCAGGGGGAGCACATGGCCAAAAACAAGCAAAAGCCTCCTCAGGAGCCTTAAAAAAAAACAACACAGCCAAGTCAAGGATGACCCCCCAAACCACAGTTTTCCTTCTGTGTCTCCTCAGAGACATATACTTGCAAACCTGGAATCATAGAGTTGGAAGAGACCACAAGGGCCATCCAGTCCAACCCCCTTCAGCCATGCAGGAACTCTCAATCAAAGCACCCCTGACAGATGGCCATCCAACTTCTGTTTAAAGACCTCCAAAGAAGGAGACTCCACCACACTCCGAGGGAGTGTGTTCCACTGTTGAACAGCTCTCACTGTCAGGAAATTCCTCCTAATGTTGAGGTGGAATCTCTTTTCCTGTAGCTTGCATCCATTGTTCCGAGTCCTATTCTCTGGAGCAGCAGAAAACAAGCTTGCTTCCTCCTTAATATGACATCCCTTCAAATATTTAAACAAGGCTATCATATCACCTCTCAGCCTTCTCTTCTCCAGGCTAAACATACCCAGTTCCCTAAGTCGTCCTTCATAGGGCATAGTTTCCAGACCCTTCACCATTTTGGTCGCCCTCCTTTGGACATGCTCCAGTTTCTCAATGGTTACTATAGAATAATAGCATGCAAAGTGATTTTGCAGCACCTTTGATACTAACTGAAAGAGAGAAGTTGGTAGCATAAGCTTTCATAGACTTGACCCTACTTCTTCAAATGCATCTACGAAAGTGCATGCTACCAACTTCTTTCTTTTAGTTAGGGCCAATGCAGACTGGCACTTTAGGCTGGCCTGGAGATGGAGTCCTGACTCCGCCCGATGCTGTACGTCTGACCGCATGCACCAAAGGGGCGCAAAAGAGCCACAGCAGTTCTAAGGATGACTTTTTGCCACCTCAAAAAGAAACAGAATTTGTCTGCTCTTTTGGGGGCCAGCAAAAAGGAGGATTGTGGCCGTGGCGTGTGGTTGCCGTGGCCCTGATCCGGCACTCCCAGGGCACAGAGCCGTCTCTTACGGGCCGTCTGCATCGGCCCTTAGTCTCAAAGGTGCTGCAAGATCCCTTTGCATACTGATTTTCCAGACTGATGTATTTGAATAGAATAATAGCTGTTAGTGATCCATCACTGCAGAGCGTGAATCTTGCAAGTGATGGATTATTAATAGCTATGGGACCTCCAGTTTTGTTTTGTCAACATCTTGCATCTGAGATGATTAGGCTACATCAGTGCATTTGGTAGATGAGACATGCATTTTGTATCACTACTGCCAGTAAGATTCCTGGATGTAAGAGAGAGGAAAAGCAATTGATTTTAAGAAATGCAGTTCTGTTCCCATGTCTGTACAAATACATCTTTGTAAACCTTATGTGTGTGAGCTGAATTTAAAGACCTCTTAAGTAGTGGAGAACACAGATTGCATGTAATAGTTAAAAGAAATACAAGATGTAAGCATACACCTGCTCTGACTGCCACTGCAAGTCTCTCATCCCCAAATCTGAGAATTGTTAAAACTTGTGAGAAGGTGATCTGCACCCACTACTCAGTTCTGTTGTATGCATCAGTGACCTGTGCTTCATTGACATGCTGTCCATTAATGTTGAGGTGAGCTTCAAGTCTTCCATTGTGAGCAGCAGACTTCAAAAGTTACTGTTTGACTTTTTACCCTCTTGATGTTTAGGACACTCGAGTCTGAGGATTTCTATTAGACATGGATTAAATTATCCAAGTTCATTTTGAGAATAATTTGGAAAGGTTTAATGCACATTTTTCTAAACCAGATTTTGGCCTTGAAATAAAAATTACCCATTTTTGACCCCTCCATTTCCTCCTTCTGAATACAATGGAGAGACATGATTCTGGTAGATTTGCTATAGGAAATGCAATTAATTTCAAAGGTAGTGAAACACAGAAATATAGATTTGCAATGGCAATGGGGTTGCACAGGAGAAGCCTCATTCCCTGTTGATGCGCCCTTGCAGATTTTAAGGTTGTTCAGGCAGTTTCATAGAGGAAAGCAGCTTTTCTTCTCCAGACTGGATTTCAGTCTGACCTGGAGAAGGGGGGGGGGGAAGGGGGG
>CM034701.1:11042001-11052537 GCA_020142125.1 Phrynosoma platyrhinos
TTATATGCTGCCTTTCTCCCAGAGTGGGACCCAAGGCAGCTCATAGAAGGAAATTAACAACAAATAACAACAAAATCTACCAATGCAATTTTTAAAAAATAAAACAAGTGAAAATCTAACAAGTAGTAAACTCAGCCCAAACATCCTGTATTCATGGATCAAAAGGCATAAAAATGGATCTGTGATCAAAAGGAAGGGAAAATGAAAGAAAAGTGAACTATTTGTTGATTCCATGAAGAGATCACCAAGAAGATGATAAGACCAGCTCAAGATGCAAAAGTGTCATTGCAAGACCCAGCAGGATCATGTTGTGTTCTGTGTGTTTTCTGAAAACCGTTTCCTGGCCTGGTATCATGTGGTTTTGACCATGTTCTCCTCTATGAGCTAGCAAAAGCTCATGTGTGTGTGTATTCTTTTCTCTCAGTGAACAGCTATGGGGAGGATGAAGACCTAACAACATCCTCAGACAGCGATGACGAGATGATTAAGCAGTTCGAGATCTCTGTTTCACGTTCACAGAGCTTTCGGTCAGGAGTTTCTGAAAAAGGAACCCAAGCAGGTTTGGAGCGCAGGCCAAAATTCAACCGCTTGCTGTCCAATCATGAAGAGTACAGTTCAGAGGTCTCTGAATGCGAAGGTATTAGCTTTCTCTGAAAACAGAAAAAGAGAGATGGTTTGCTTTGAGAATACCACACAGGCATAACAGGAGAAGATTCACTTTCTGTTTTTTCATAGGAAATTACAAAAGAAACAGAAATGTGCTTGATTTGTCTGGATTGAAGTATATACAGTGTTCTGAGCAATACAGCTAGAAATCTAATCCAGGGTCCCGGTGTGCTGATATATCATTCCATGACTTGCACAGATGCTGCATTTAAAGTCTCAGTGCTTAGGCATGACCTTTCACATGGATCTCTTCATGAGAGGTTTGATCTGACTTGGGTGAATTACAGCAGTAGTTGATGCAATTGTCATGTATCTTCCTGTTAATAACAACAAAGAAATAGATTACTGAGTTGCTTCCATAGAGTCAATCCCATAGAATCTTGTGAATAATGGAAGATTCGAGGAAATTGTTCTAGGTAATTCATTGTCAATTTAGATTGTCTTGCAGCACAAGAGAGACTTCAGCACATCTCTGTGGCTGTTCAATGCAAGGGGAATCTTTCAGGAAAGCTATTCTGTTATATCTGAATTTCTCATTGAGGAATTCAATACAGAGCAGTAATGTAGACGCGAGTTGATTGACTCAGACTCATGTTGGACACAGGTCACTTCAGTGACCCGACTTAGACTCGACTTGACAATAAATGACACACTGACTCGACTTGACTTGCAACTTGTACATTTTTAGTGACTGACTTGCTGGCATCATTCACTTCAAGCAGCAGGGAAGACCTGCCCCCAGCGCATGGGTCATATTTCTCAGAAGGGAATGGCAAATGTGTTAGGCAATGGGCTTGAAGTGGAAGGATCCTTCTGAAGCTTTTGAAAAGCATTAGAAAGCTCCTCTGAAGTGCCACAAGGACAGGCTGCCAAGCAGAGCTTAACCCCCACTGCCTCAAGCCCATTGCTTAACACATTTGCTGTTCCCCTCCAAGAAATGTGCTCTGCTGCTTTTTTTTCTGTTAAAGTTAGCTTCCAGACTTGAGACTTGACTTGAAACTTGATTTGAAAGTATCTTGCAAGAACTTGAGTCTCGAGACTTGAAGGTAGAGACTTGAGACTTGACTTGTCACTTGGAGTAAAAGGCTTGAATATATCACTGGTAATGATATTTCAGAACATTAAAAAAGAAGAACCACCACTCTGGCCTTCAGAACTTGCATTGTAATGTTAGGCTGCATCTACACTGCAGAAATAATGCTGTTTGACACTGTTTTAACTGCCATGGCTCAGTGCTATGGAATTCAGGGATTTGTAGTTATGTGAAATATTTAGCCTTTTCTGTCAGTGCCCTGGTGCCACAACAAAGTGCAGATCCCAGGATTCCATAGCACTGAGCCATGGCAGTTAAAGCAGTATTAAACTGCATTCTTTCTGTAGTACAGATGCAGCCCTAGACATTTCTGCTCAAAAGTAAGTCCCATTTATTTCAGTAATGCTCACTCCCAGGTAAGTGGGTATAGGATTGCAGCTGTAGCTCCCCAGTTACACTATTTGAATTGTATTTCTTAGTAGCCTCATGTATTCTGAAACTTATATATTATTATCAGAGCTTAGAAATATTATGTTTTAAGACTAACGTTGCCAGTGTTGCCAGTGGCCACACAAGCTAAGGAATTCTTGGAACTATAAACCAAAAAGTAATTTCCCCAAGCTCTGAATTTTATGCTGGTTGCAAATCTATAAGGCATAGTGTAACTTCTCACTATAAAACCAGTTCTATTCTGGAAGCTTGAAACTTTTCATTTATTTATTTTAAACTTAAAAACCTGTCTTTCTGCCCACTGCTGTTATGTGTTGCAAATGTAAATGAAACACGTACTTGCTAATTTAAAGCTGCAATCTGTTGTGCACACTTTCAATTTCATTGGAGCTCAGAGCTTTCAGAATGGGGTGTGGCAGAATAGGATTATTGCTGCAATCCTATGTACAGTCACTTGTTAGGTGAAAATCCTATGGAAGTCCACCTGTTCTTACAGAAGGTACAGTGGACCCTCCACATTTGCTGGAATTAGGGGCACAAGACCCCTGTGAAAGTGGAAAATTCGCAAATAAAAAAAATATTTTTTTAACCTGAGAGAACACCTCTCTAAGTCCTCCAAGGCAGTTTTGTGGTCAACATCTGCCAGACATTGGCCAGACATGGGGAGGGGGATAGGGATGTCTTAGATTGTACTACTGTTAGCAGTATTTTATGATGTTCACCGCCCGGATTGGTTCGCCAAAGGGCGGTATATAAATAAAAATTATTATTATTATTATTATTATTATTATTATGAAATTGTGCTGGAGGACCAAAAGAAGTGTCTAGGAAAATCTAGGAATCTCTGGCTCCTCCAGCATGGCTTTTGGTGGAAGGTGACCACAGAGTCATACTTGAGGATCTATAGATTCTTAGAGAGAACATATTAATCAAGGTTGTGAATAATCAAATCCACAAAAATCAAAGCCGCAAACATGGAGGAGCGACAGTACTTAGAATTGAGCTACATGATTGCAAGCCTTGGTGCCCACTTCATTGGAAGTCTGGTTGAACTCACTTGGAGGATGGCGTACCTAGAACCAAACTATAAGATGCATTGATTTCATTAGGGCTTGTAGTCTGCAAACCTGAGTGCACATGAAAAGTCTTTTAAAATTCATAAATACCTGAACATCCCTAAAGAGTTTTGTTTATAAAGAGAATTAATTCAATTACCTTATTCTGTCTTCAGGTTTCTTTGTTATCTCTGTTTTTTTTTTTTTGTTTTTTTTTAGTCAGATAAAAATGTGTCCCTGTGTGTTGCTGAGGTGGCAGAGGTTATCAACCTTTATCTCTCCAGATATTTTGGGCTCCAAACCCAGAAGTCCCAGGTGGCATGGCTAACGAACAGGAATTTTGGAATTTGCAGTCCAAAACATCTGGAGGACCAAAGGTTAACAAACATTAATTTAGAGCAGCTTTCCTCAAACTGGGGTCTTTCCATTGATGCTACAGGCTGGGGATGATGGATGGTGTAGCCCAGTGTATCTGGAATGCACTAGAGTTACAAAAGGTTATTTAAAGAAACAGCAGGTTATCCATTCATAAGGGTATGTAAAGATGTTTTCACTACCTTGACACACTGGGATGCACACGGAAAACTGAGTCTGTGTCTGTACTGTAGATGTAATGCAGTTTGACACCACTTTAACTGCCATGGCTCAGTGCTATGGAACCCTGGGATTTGTAATTTGTTGTGGCAGCAGAGTTCTCTGACAGCAGGCTAAATGTCTTACAAAACTACAAATCCCAGAATACCATAGCATTGAGCCATGGCAGTTTTTTCAGTGTCAAACTGTATTAATTCTGCAGTGCAGATGTAGCTTAGGTGGTATGGTATTAGGTTTACAAACATCTCATTGTCACATGCACTGTGCACTTCAAAATAAAGGCTCTTTGGTTTACAGCTAATAATACAATGCTTAGTGGTGATGGATCGCTTCTATGTTGGTGGGAAGAAGACCGAGCTCTGGGTTTCAAACTGACATTTAAAGGAGCAATCCAAAATGCTGAGCCAGTTTTGGGGGATAGGGTTCAGCATTTCAGAAACATCCTTTAACATTTGCATTAAAATCTTGACTGGATTCACTACCCTACTGACATGGAAGCCATGGTCACTGCTGGTTATATAAGATAAAGGCTTTAGGATTTTGAAAAGGCATGTTGTTTGTGCCATTTTGTGCTGTGTATGTGGAATAGGGCATTTTCACATAATGCTTTCAACACTCAGGAATTCACAAGTCTGTCATACACATAGTTATCACTTCTAGACCCAGGACTGCAGTGGATTAAAACATGCACAGCACAATTGCTGATATTAATCCCTCTTCCAAAAATGATATTTTCTCTCCCTATCCTTGAAATGTGTTAGATCTGGATGGGTTCAGCCAATTGAGTTACCAGGACAACCTCTCTTATCATGAAGATGACCATCTTTCATTCGATTCAAGAACTGCATCAGAAAGCAGAGGCTCTGGGCAACCCAAAAACCCTGACATGGAGGTTAGTATGTTGCCAAGCCTCAGCCGGCAAGAAACTGGAGGAAGCTTAGAAATGGAGACAGCTTTTAGCAATCAAGGATTCGAAGGGAATGATGCTACTGACAGTTCATCGGCCTGGAGTCCAGAGGTAAGATGAAACAGTTTTTCTCATATGATGGTATGCTATGATTCTTTGAGCTCTTATAGCTCATGTTTACTATATTACATACATCAGTGAATACCCTTAATGTAAGAGCATCACAGTATTTGATCAACTGTGCTTTTCATTGATTTTCAATGCACACCTTACAGTTGTGGGTGTCATCTGAGCAGATTTCATCTGACAACTTACAAGTGATCATGCCTAAGGTATTTCACAGTGGCAGTTATGGAGAGCCTGTATTGAAATGTTTTTGCATTGCTAATCTTGTTATTAATACAGTGCCATCAGTGTGCATTGCCATGTACTGAATCAAAGAAGACAGGCTGTTCCCCTGATCCTCTTGGAAACCTCCCACCCGAGCCATGCCCTTCCTACCTTGTCCTTTGACCTCTCCACACTGCAGTCTCCACTTTGAGCTCTCTTCTGACTTGGCACAACAAAGCTTGTCTGGGAAGGAGGTCCAAGATTCTTCTGGTTGCCATTAACGCCTCATGTCAGAGAAGAGAACTGGGCACTTTAGGCCCAGGCATATGTGTCCTAAAGGGTGATCTTGTTTAATAGAACCCATCTTAATAGTACATCTCTTCTGGTGTCAAAGAATCATAGAATCATAGAGTTGGAAGAGACCACAAAGGCCATCCAGTCCAACCCCCTGTCATGTAGAAACTCTCACTTAAAGCATCCCTAACAGATGGCCATCCAGCCTCTGTTTGAAGACATCCAAAGAAAGAGACTCCACCACTCTCCAAGAGAGAGTGTTCCACTGTTGAAGAGCTCTTGCCATCAGGAAGGTTGCTCTGGGTCCTGTTCTCTGGAGCAGCAGAAAACAAGCTAGCTCCCTCCTCAATATGAAATCCCTTCAAATATTTAAACAGGGCTAAAATCGCATTGACCTTTTTGGCTGCCGCATCACACTATTGACTCATGTTCAACTTGTGGTCTACTAGGACTCCTAGATCCCTTTCACACATAGATTCATTAAGACAGGTGTCCCCCATCTTATATCTATGCATTTCATTTTTTTTTTGCCCTTAATGGAGTACCTTACATTTCTCCATGTTGAAATTCATTTTGTTAGCTTTGGCCCAGCTTTCTAATCTATTCAGGTCTTCTTGAATTCTGATCCTGTCTTCTGGGGATTAGCTATTCCTCCTAATTTGGTGTCATCTGCCAATTTGATAAGCATGCCTCCTATTCTTTCATCCAAGTCATTGATAAAGATGTTGAATAGCCCTGGGCCCAGTACAGAACCCTGGGGCACCCCACTGGTCACTTCTCTCCAGGATGAAGAGGAGCCATTTCTGAGCACCCTTTGGGTTTGGTCAGTCTACCAATTACTAATCCACCTAAAAGTTATATTGTCTAGCCCACTTTTTATTATCTTGTTTTCAAGAATATCATGGGGGACCTTGTCAAAAGTGTCCCCTCAATGCAGATTGGTTCAGTAGTTTGAAACCTTTTCTTGAAGGTTTCAGGCAGGTGAATGTATGTATAATAGTATTTCATAGAATCATAGAGATGGAAGAGATCATAAGGGTCATCCAGTCCAATCCCCTGCCATGTAGGAACACACAATCAAAGCACTCCCGACAGATGGCCATCCAACCTCTATTGAAAAACTTCCAAGGAAGAAGACTTCACCATGTTCCAAGGCAAAGTATTCCACTGTTAACAGCTCTTACCATCAGGAAGTTCTTCCTAATGTTTAAGTGGAATCTCTTTCCCTGTAGTTTGAATCCATTGCTCTGGGTCCTAGTTTCTGGAGGTGCAGAACAAGATTGCTCCATTGTCAACATGACATCCCTTCAAATATTTAAACATGGATATCATGTCACCACTTCACCTTCTTTTCTCCATGCTAAACATACCCAGCTCCCTTGTTTAATCGTTATGGCTCTTTTCCTAATGAATACTAGGAAGTGTAGTTATGTGTAGAAAGCCATCAGGAAGTGCCATCAAATACAGTCCCTTCTTTATGGTAAACTGTAGTCAAACAGGTCTAAACATATGTTTGTAGATGTTTTGTAAAGTAAGCTGTTATTCTCTCTGTGAGATGGTTTGATATTGTACAAATAAGTGGGGAACAGTAAGTATTTTGCTTCAGGGGTAGGGTTGGAATAATTTGATGGGTCCTGGTATCTCAGCACCAAGATCCATCTTCTATCCTACACTAGTTCTTGTTACTGGGCCAAAGAGTGTGTCTTCTGTCAATGTGATTGAGGCAGTAATTTGGCTTGTCAGAATTTAGAGATAAAGACATTGTATGATTGCTGTGAAGATCAGGAAATGAGAATGTTCAAGGCTTTACAAATTCTGCAGCTGCAGATACTTCTCTTCTTCTATCCCCTTGGTTGACAGTTATTAAGAGATATGCCAGCTTGCAAAAAAATTAAATTAAATAAACAAATCCCATAGAATCTTGCCAATAGTTGCAATGTAACAAGCAAAATAGTGTTGCCTACTGTGGCTGTTCTGTTTTCCTTCATTTTTTAGCCTGAATCCCACAAGCATCCTAGTTCTAATGTCACTACCACAGTATTTCTCAAGGAAAGAACCATCATTCAGTGAATTTGGAGGTTTTTAAATAGAAGTTGGATGGCCATTTGTTGGGAGTGCTTGGATTGTGTCTTCCTGCATGGCAGGGGTTGGATCGGATGTCCCTTGAGGTCTCTTCCAACTCTAGGATTCTATGATTCGAGCAAGAAGAAACATAATTTATCACACTTGAGATAATCACACAGGAGAGGAAAGTGTCCTTCTCCCATACTTAATTTATGCCATTAGCGCAATCAGGGGAAAATTATCACACATCTCTGTGCATATTCTGTCCTTCTTCCATTAATACCCAATAACGAGTCCATGACTGTTTTTGGATGGGAGAAAGACAGGATACGCACGTGGGTGTGATCCCTGATCGTGCTAATAACACAAATTAAGCACAGGAGGAGGAAATTCCTCCTGTGTGATAATCTCCACTGTCTCCGTTTGTATGAAATGAGATGCCATCCACAGCCTTAAATAAAATGACATAACATTCCAATATTGTGATAAAAGGGCCAAAAAAGGGCCTTACCTGTTCTAGACAGGCACATACACCTACAATAGGATCAGCTAGAACACAATTCCATTCTTTCTCAGCTGAAGCTTTATTGTATTGCAGCCAGTGTGAGGTAGTGGTTTGAGTGTTGGACTGTGACTCTGGAGATCAGGGTTCGATTCCCAGTGTGGCCATGAAACCCACTGGGTGACCTTGGGTAAGTCACATGCTCTCAGCCTCAGGGGAAGGCAATGGCAAACCTCTACTGAATAAATCTTGCCAAGAAAACCCCATGATGGGTTCACTGTAGGGTCACCATAAGTCAGAAATGACTTGAAGGCACACAACAAGAAGGAAAGTTGTTTCCAAACTTTGGTCTTCCAAGTGCTTTGAACTTCAGCTCCCAGTAGTCCCAGAGAGCTTGACTGATGTTCAAAATACCTGGAGGACCAAAGTTTGGGAACCACTGTTTACACCAAAATGTGCTGCTGCAACCCAGCACGAGAAGGCTGTGTTTCTCCACCCCTCCTTCTCCATCTGCCTAGTGCAGATGCTGCTAGAAAAACCTCTAGATAGACAGTGGATGATGAAGAAGAGGGCCTGTAATTAGGGTTGCCATATCCCAGCTTTTGCCAGGACATTCACAGTTTTTAGCCCTTTGTGTATGTCCCAGTCCAGGTTTGGAGCCAGTCCCGGCTTCCGGCTCCTCCTCCGCTGCTGCCTCCTGATGCGCTTTCAGCAGTGTAGTCATAAAATGACTTTGTAAAATGGAGCTTCACTATTGGAGGTGTTGTTAAGTTATGTCTGTATGTCTGAACTGAAATTGTAACAAAAACAGTGAAGTTTGGGCCTAAGGAAACATTCCTCTAGATTTTGATCTGTTTTCTCTGAAGGGCTTCCGTCTGGCTGCATCATGTCGTTGACATTAAAGTCTGAATCTGCGTCTCTGACTTTCTAAAAATACTCCAACATCTCTGAACTCCATTCAAATACCCATCTATTCAGAAATAAAATCTTCACTTTGGCAGTGCAGCCACAAATACCATTTCAGGGCCATTCCCATAATTGCCTTCTTTGTCAGATTGATATTGGCTTCCTCCCTCCTCCTCCTTTTGTGCTCTTTTCCTCTGCCTACTTACATTTTTCTTGCATCTACCTCACACACATACATTTGGAGCTGTTAGCAGAGTGCCTTGTATTGAAGGCCATAGCCAACTAAATCTAACTTATATGACACCTTTCTATTGCTGGTCCAAAGCAAAGAACATTGCTTTCATGGGAGAATTATTCAACATTCACAACCTTGGTAAATAATATAATCTACACCGCAGGTCTTTCTATGAGGAAAAAACATGCCCACACAATAAAATGGGATACTGCCAAGGGCTGTGGGCTCTGAAACTTGAATTCTGATTCTGTGTTTTCTGCACCACCAATTCCTCTATTCAGGGGTGGGAATTGGATGGCCTCTTTGGATCATCCCAAGCAGATGATAGCATCTTCAGTTTACCAGCTAAAATAATTTCAAAAATGTCTAAATCAGTTAAATGTGGTTTTTCAGGGGTCCCCCAGCCTGCAAGACCATCCCCATACAATAGCTCAAAGAATGACCAGATCTAGTCACCAAAATGCAAGAGCACAGATGCAAACCTCTGCAGCTCCAGAAGTGCTGAAAATTGGCTGCTGCAGCCTTTTAGATGCCAGAGTATGCCTTTTCCTGCTGTCGCTAGAGGAGGGAGCTACTCACTACAGAAACTATCTATCTATCCATCTATTCATCCATCCATTACATTTCTTAATTGTATTAAAAATGCACACACACCAACAAAACCATTAACAAAAAACAAAGCAAGATACAAAATAGAACAAACGAGAGAAAAAACAGGACTACTGGAAAAGAGAGCTGGAACAAAAAACAGGGATGAAGGATGTTTCAAAAAGAGTAAGGGATGTCTATTTGTCTATTTCCTTAAGAAATTTGATCATGCCCTGGCCATCCAGGAAATAGGTGTTAGAGCTGTAGGATTCTGAGAGTTGTAGGCTATGCTATCTACAGGATTCTGAATGCTGTAGCACACAAATTAGATTTTCAGACCACTTTCTCTCCTTCCTACTTTATCCCCACAACATGCCATGAAGAAGAGAGAGAGTGTGAGAGAGCTCCTTGGAGGAAAAGTTGAAATGTCATTCATAAATTGTTTGTTGTGGGCCTTCAAGTCATTTCCGACTTATGGCAACCCAAGGTGACCCTATCATGGAGTTTCCTTGGCAAGGTTCTTCAAAGAGGGTTTGCCACTGCCATCCTCTGAGGCTGAGAAAGTGTGACTTGCCTAAGGTCACCCAGTGGGTTTTCATGGCTGAGCTGGGATTCAAACCCTGGTCTCCAAAATAGATGGAAGAAAAAATGTGACTTGATACAAGGCAGCATCTTCTGTAACTGTAGTATATATCTCCCAGACTCCCCCAGCAATTATCTCCAGTGGCTACACTGGCTGGGGCATTCTGGGAGCAGTAGTCCAAAAATGTTAACCCCTAAGCTCTGGATTTGCCCGTTCTGTCATAACTAAGCTAGTTCAGTCCAGGTTCTGCCTACTATAGGCTTGACCAGCATGTGTCCTACCAAACTCATAGAATCATAGAATCATAGAGTTGGAAGAGACCACAAGGG
>CM034701.1:11081456-11092866 GCA_020142125.1 Phrynosoma platyrhinos
GGAGTTGAAGTCCCTTGACCCTTAAAGGGGAAAGGTTGCCTACCCCTGTCATATAGGAACCATCCCCTGGTGAAAGACAAGAGTGTAATCTGTCCTGGAAGTACTGACCCCCCTTTACTCTCTCTTCCATCCAGCCTTTAGGGTGAGCAAAAACTGTTATGCTGGAATTTTGTAAGTTATTTGGCATTGTTTTCCTTGGCTTCATCCTTTACATCAGGGCTAGGCAACCTTTCCCCTTTAATCAGCTCCCAGAAGCCTCAGCCATGTTGGCCAATAGTCCCATGTTGGCCAATAGCTCCTGGGATTCTGGGAGCTGAAGTCCCTCGGCCCTTAAAGGGGAAAGGTTGCCTACCCCTGCTTTACATCCTTTGTTACATGCCCCTAGGTTTCACTCTCGACTTATTCACGGGCACATCAACATCCATAATTTTGACCTCAAACCTGCTGTCAACCTATACATGAGGCTGACTTATAGTCGAGTATATACGGTATTTGGTAGCTAAATGTGTCTGTTGGAAAATGTCCAGACTTCCCGATAAGTAGCATCTCTCATTGTGAAACAACTTGTTCTTTAAAAGACTGCTGTGGAGAAGGGAAGGGAGGAAAATGTGAAATAGGAGGGGTATTGACTTGATTCCTGGTGCAGCTTCCGTCCTTGATGCTTGTCTTCCTTTTTTCCTCTCGTGGTGTCACTATTGGTGTGATTTCCCCCTCCCGACTGTTTAACTTCACCCTATTGACTATGGATGAAGCCTTTGGAAGAGAAGGGGAGGGTGGGATTATTCAGCAGCTGCATCCTACCACCTGCTCCTCCTCATACAAATTGTACATCTCGCTTCGAGCCAGGGACTGCTGATACTTGTAAAACCACGCTTCGCAACCACCCTTCCATACCGATGTAAAGAAAACTGCAGATTCACACAGTTTTCCTTCTTATCCTTCTTCACTCTGCAAATGGGGGATTTTGAGATTCTGAGCATTGGTGAATCTTCAGAGAATTTTTTTTCCACTGGTTTATCATTTCCTTCTCTTTTGGTTTGTATTCTGCATGCTTCTCCAAGATGGTATTGATCTACAGACTTGGATTTCTGAGTCTGAGGGCCATGAATGAGTGTGCTATAAAGAAGGGGAGAGAAAGGAGCCATTATTGATAGAAGGAAGGAAAGAAGGGAGGAGAGACCCAGTTGTAACAGTTGCGGGTGCCAGGCATTTCCAGGGAGAGCTTGGGAAAGTACCCTTTGGGGACTACAACTCCCAGAACTCATCCACCTCACTACGGAGCTTTAATCCACAAAAAAATAGTTTATACTTTATTGAATTCAATCAATCAATCATTTTATTGTGGTCAATGACTATAATAAACGACCATATTCGAAAATCCATATGAATACATAAAATAAAATACATACCATGAACATCAGTAAGATTAATACACCTATGGACATATTTATTGAATTTATATCCTGTTTTTCTCCCAGAAAGGGAATCAAGGGAACTTCTAATAATTTTTTAAACGATCCAACTAAAACATGAATTTACAAAAGTTAAAAGGAAATTCAGTATTGATATTATTCAAAACATGATTAAAGACAGCTAAGACATGTAAAACATATTTAAAACATAGTTTCAATAAAATATTGTGTGTGTTGTATGCCTTCAAGTCATTTATTACTTATAACAACCCTAAGGCAAACCTATCATAGGGTTTTCTGGGGCTGAGAGTGTGTGACTCGCCCAAATGTATGATTTGCCCAAAGTCACTTGGTGGGTTTCCATGGCTGGTCTCCAGGTTCATAGTCCAACCTTCAAACCACTACCCCCCCCTCTGCTGCAGTGTGTGTGTATAGTGGTGTGTTCTGTGTGTGTCTATACAGTTGCCCCTCCATATCACACTCTTTCAGCCTCAGAAGAAGGCAATGGCAAACCTCCTCTGAACAAATCTTGCCAAGAGAACCTCACGATAGGTTTGCAGTAGGGTTGCCATAAGTCTGAAACAACTTGAAGGCACACAACAACAAAAGCATCAGTCTTGGGAGGTGTTTTCCATCCCTACATCTGAGTAATAAACATATATAGGATAGGAGTATATGTCACTTTTGAAAAAGAGATTTGAACCCAGTACAGTGGGCCCTTGATATCCACTGGGGTTTGGTTCCAGGACCCCCTGTGGATACCAAAATCTGTGGATGTTCAGTTTCCATTAAATGCAATGCCATATACTATAAAATGGTGTCCCTTATATAAACTGGCAAAATCAAGCTTTGCTCTTTGGAATTTATATATATATATATATATATATATATATATATATATATATATATTCCTGAATATTTTCAAGTCATAGATGGTTGAATCTCTGGATAAAGAATCCATGGGTAGAGCGGGCTGACTGTACTGTGATTATGGGATAATATAGAAGAGTTTCCTTTCTGGATAACCACAAATCCTGTCCCATGATTCCATTAAACCTTTGTCAAGTTCTAGCCTTCTGAGAACAATTGCTCAGAAATGCTGGTTCCCTCTTGCCCATCGTCTGAATATTGCTTGACAATTTTTCTCCCTTTCCTAATGCATTCCTGGTTTGATTGAGCTCTTTGCCTTCTCTCTGTACATTCAGTTAATTACTTTAAAGGTTGTTCCACTCTGACTTAGCCCAAATTCCTCCTGGGGCTACACACAGGATTTTCCAGCTTATGTTTCTAATACGGTTGGAGTCTTTGATATGTCTCCCTTGTGGGTTACAGTTACACAGTTTACTGTGCTGCGGATACACAGACAATGCCCTGATGTAATTTTAGCTCCTGCCAACTCTTTATAAAAGACTTTCATATTTGGCTGATATTCAGCAGTGAATGTCATGTACTCCATCGAGTACGCCAAGCCACAACTTGGGACTGACAAAGCCAAAAGGAGTTATGCTGACAGCCCTGCCAGAGGTTTGATACTCCTCCCAACCCCACCTTGCACCCCATCCACCTGTCCAAAGATAGAAAGCAAAACTAGATGTCCCAAGACCACAGTGGGCCTTGAATCCTGGGATGGGCCACATTGTGGGTCATGGAAATGTTATTTCTGGGAGCTACAAAGCGCAGGCTCCCCTAGTCAGCCATACTGGGGATTCTGGAATCTATAGTCCTTCCAATAAAACATCCACACTTTGGGTCATAAGTAGGGATGTGCACATCTATCAGCCTGGATCCACAGTTTGCTCTGGATCCACAGTCTGCCTGCCAAACCTAATTCATACCCATTTCCATTGAAACGCACACACACATACACTAACTGGACAAAATCCATCCCTTTCTGCATGTGTCTATTTGGGAAATGCATACTGACAGCTTGCATTTGTTTCCCCCAGTGACTACCGCAGTGGTTCTTAACCTTTTAAGGGCCTCCTGGTCCTACTGAGAATCTGGTGACAGCTGGGGATCTTCTTTCCTGAAAAATGTCCATAAATGCACAAACACACACAGTTTTGCACTCTATGTATTTTTATTGCTTTGGAAATTGGTTTTCTTCAAATGGACCAATCTGGAACAACAATAAAAAATATTGCAATGAACATGGGCAATGTTTACCTTATAATTAACCATAACTAGGAAAAGAATACATTAAAAATCATTTTAAAATCATTTTTTGGATTCCCCAAAGTCCATCCATGGGTCCATTGGATGTCCACAGATCTCAGGTTAGGAATCCTTGATTTAAAACAGAACTATGAGCAAGGCCAGATTAAGTTGGTTTGGAGTCTTGGAGCAGTTCCAAAACTGAGGCCTCTTATTGCACATGTGTAAGCTATTCTAGGAATGGTGGCATGGAAATTAACCAAAGGAATACACAATAAACCAAGTACCAAAACCTTCCTGAATCAATCAGTCTTCAGCCCTGAAACTATGAATAAACTCAATCAAGGAAGCCACAGTCCTGAGTTTGCAAAGGCCTGTTGATAACAGGGCGACTTGGAGGTGTTTTATTCGTAGGGTCGCCACAAGTCAAAGTCGATTTGACGGCAATGAACAAGAACCACAAACCTTGGTGAAAGTAACAGCCTGATCTCAGGTATTTTTTTAAAAAAAATTCAGACACACAATACACAAAACATGTGTTAGGATATAGATGGGTTATGCAGTCAAAGGTGAAATGTAGAGATGTGTGTGTAGAAATTTCCTCATGAAAACAACATCTAGAGAAACAAAGTGAATCAACACCAGATGGCTACACAGACATAATCATATACTTTCCCAAAGATAGAACTCATAGACACAGACTTTGTTATGGATAGCAAGAGATATCAAAAAGGTAAATAATTGTTAGGCTTGGGAAAATAGTCACGTGGTGAATGATGGACAGCAAGAGGCTGGGTTAGTATACATCATACAGGCATTATCCAATTAACATAAGGTTAACACCTAGAAGGTGGATTATGGGAAGGGCCTAGAGAAGTCTTTGTCTAGAATGTTGTTGTTCAAGATGTGAGCGTGTGTGTGGCTTGAAGCAATGGTTTTAACTGCAACAGGTTGAGATCTTAAGCTTTTGTATTGTTAAAGATGTAATCTTTTATGGCTGAACTGGACAAGTTCATCACAATGGATTTTACTTAGCTATCTTATTTTTTACTTTTATATGCATTAATAAAACGATGCTTTTGGACTTTACAATGTGTCTTCTTGACTGAGGAAGACAGGATCCTGAAGAAGAGAAGCTGAGCCAGTTGATGGTGAGAGTTACAAAGTGGCTGTGGATCACAGCAGCCAGCTTGTCCTGCAGATTCTGCTGGATGCCAAAGAGCATCACTGCAACACTCATCAGCCACACACTGACAACATGAAGAACAACAGACGCACCAGAAGATCGAGGAAATTGGTGCGGAAGAAGTGGAAGCAAGCTGTCCTTTTTTCCTTCCACACAGGGACCATAGCTGGTGAAGGCAGTGGAGCAATTCTTCCAGTTAAACCATTGATAATATGGCCTTGTTGGGCAGGAAAAGAAAATCACACTATAGTGAAGAAGATATGACTGAGTGAAGTTTGGTTTTGGATGGTGCTGGGGAGGGCTCCGAGGGGATGAAAACTAGTTTCAGAGGACCACATTTGTCTCACGTGCTGCACCTTCATCACATCAAGTCTAGGCGCTCCATGTTAATGGGCAGAAAACAGTGAGGAGACAAGCTTTACATGCTCTGAGAGGGTCAACTGTTTATTCAATTTTTTTAAAAAGAGCCCAATGTATTTCAGCCTCAATGACAAAAAGGCCTTCAGGAGCTAGAAACAAACACAAATACACATATAAGTATTCAAAAGACAAGACAGCACTCAATTAACTCAAACCCTTGAAAACATAGAAATACATTATTTTTCATACAATATGCATACCTTCAAAAAGAAATCACTGGAGTTGAAAACACTCTTCAAAACACAGGGCCATAGAGTATAAAGAGGACAGATTCTGCAGTATTTCTTTATATATTACATATTCCAGAAGACCTTGAGAAGGCATGCCAATGAGATGTCTTGGAATGAAATGTCCCTGTGTCTCATTCCAAGTCTTTTCACTGGCCATGGCTTTTCAAGGTCTATCTGGAACATGTATATATAAATAAATGCTGTAGATTCTGTTTCTAGTCCCTGAAGAAGTCCTTTTCTCAATGAAGCCAAAACAGGTTGGGCTTTAAAAAAAAATACTGAACGGACAGTTGACCATCTCAGAGCATGAAGAGCTTGTCTCCTCTCTTTTTTGTTTTTTTAGCATGCTTTTCAGTACTCTCTTCATTGCTACATGTTCATGGGCAACTTCAAGGTCTCACCTCCCCCCTTTTCATCTTTAGATTGAACTTGGACTGGACACAGCTTTAGAAGATGCCTTCAAAAAGAGGTTGCTGCTCTTTGCAAAATAGTACTGGAACCACCCTATTCTCCTTGGGAAGAGGCAGTCCTTTATCCCAGGGGTAGAAAGAAAATCACTTGTTTTTCATTTTTTTCAAAAGGTTTTGCCCCAGATACCCTCTAGGAGGCATCCCCACCACATTTGGGGGACTCCGTTTTGGGGGCTCCAATTTAGACCCAGAAGAGGCCTTTTTTGAATTGGGAAGTAACTTCCACTCACTTCCTATTGTTCTAAAAAAGCCTCTCTTGGGTCTACAATGCACCAGGAAGGCCCCCAAACATGGCAAAAATGCCCCCACGTGGGAGACATCACAGGGAGTCTATCTATCTATCTATCTATCTATCTATCTATCTATCTATCTATCTATCTATCTATCTATCTATCTATCTATCTTGTGAGAGCTAATATGGTGAGGAGGTGCAACCCTCCAAGGTATCTTGGGGAGACTAATGTGTTCCCTTATACTTCCACAGTTTCCCACCCTGGCTCAAAATTAATCCCTGCTAGGTTCAATAAGACTTAATCCTAGAAGAAATTGATGGATTTGAAGGTTGAAGCATTCTTCAGAAGCTCTTTATCTTCCTCTCTTTCCCTGTAGTTCCAAAAGTGGGAATCACATCACTGTTTCTACTTGCCCTTCAGGCAGTATCTTTTCAAACCCTCAAGGTGACATTCCTCCTTGTATCTCAGCCAAGACTAAATTGTCCAAGCCTTTAAGCCAAATGACATGGCTCCTGTGATCAGCCAAATAGCTTTTCCTCTCATTATTCAGACTTAGCATCCACTTGTGAAATACAGTTTCCTGGAGAAGCTGAAATAATGTCAGGGTGGGTGGATATGATGAGCAGGGACTCAGGAAGAGGACAACCTGTCCTTTAACTAGTAGCCACTAATGGTTTTTATGTTAGACGGTGAACCCAGTTTGGATTGTAGCCTGAGCTTTGAAAGCATTATCTAAGGCATTGGACTTTTTTTGGCATACAATTCAGCCTCTTGAATAACTTGTTTAAAGTTCACACTAAAAGCTGGAATGGATGCACTCCCCTGGTGACATGGAAGCATGTGCATGTTTGGTGTGTGCCTTTCTGGAGTCTGTGATCCCACCTTCAAGCATTGGTGGACATCTTGCTAAACAGTGAGAGAAATGGAGGGAGAAGGACTGAATCAGCTTAAGAGGGCTTCTTGCAGATGTCTGAACAAGCATCCATACAAGGTGAACACATTTTTGGTGTGACATATGAGTGCACTTACTGTTACATAAAGGTCGCTAAAATGAGTATCCAACTGTTGGGGGGCAATCAGCTCACAGTTGTAAACCGCTTAGACATCCCATGCGCGATATGAAGCGGTATATAAATAAGCTGCTTTGCTTTGCTTTGCTAAAGTAAACATGTACTTAGTCAGAATTCAAAGATATAGCTGTGTTAGTCTGTAGAGTCAGTATGTAAAGAGATCTTGTAGCATCTTTGAGACTAACTGGAAGAAAGAAGTTGGCAGCATGGGCTTTCGTAGACTTAAGTCTATTTTCTCAGATGCATCCACTTGTGAAATACAGTGTCCTGGAGGAGCTGAAATAATGTCGGGGTGGGTGGATATGATGAGCAAGGACTCAGGAAGAGGCCTTTTCTACGAAAGTCTACGAAAGCTCATGCTGTCAACTTCTTTCTTTCAGTTAGTCTCAAAGGTGCTACAAGATCTCTCTCCAGACATGTGCTTAGACTAGGAGTCCCCACACTTTTTCAGCCAGGGGCCGGTTCGCTGTCCCCCAGATCTTCGGAGGGCCAAAGAAAAAAAATTGTGGCTGGAGGTGCGCGCCTGCGCATGTGCGCGCGTGTGCACATGTGCACTACTCAGGTGCCATTTTGTGTTCCAAAATGGCACCTGGAGTCATCCGCATGTGCCTGGCATTGCGCACACATGCGCACAACTCCGGGTGTCATTTTGGAACACAAAATGGCACCCGAGTAGTGCGCATGCACGCATGATGCCGGGCACCATTTTGTGTTCCAAAATGGCATCTGGAGTCATGCTCATGTGCCCAGCATCATGTGTGCACAACTCTGGGTGTCATTTTGGAACACAAAACAGTGCCCTGTGCCGCGTGCGCATGTGCACTACTCCGGTGCTGTTTTGTGTTCCAAAATGGCGCCCGGAGTAATTTTGGAACACAAAATGGTGCCCCGCATCGTGTGTGCATGGCGGCTGCAGCAGCAGCTGTGGCAGGACTGGCCGCAGGCCGGTTGAAAGGCCTCGATGGGCTGGGTTCAGCCTGCGGGCTGTAGTTTGGAGACCCCTGGCTTAGACAGTCACACACACACACATTAGTTTAATTCTGTTTTATGGGGGGGAGGGTTGGGGTTGGGGTTGAGATTTTAACTTGCTCTTTTTAATTGATGTACACCATCTCGATTGCTGCACATAGGGGCGGGATACAAATAAAATTTATTATTTATTTATTATTATTACACATGTGTGTGTGTCCATTCAACCTATGTCAAGGGTGGGCAAATGTAGATGGGTCCAATTTTCACCCCTGTGCCATCCCTGTTTGGCTACAGCAATGTGCCTGACATAACCAGAGGAAACACCACATAAATTCTGTTTTAGGTTTTGGCTCATTTTGGTTTTTCAGAGGGTTCTGGGGGTAGGTAAGGGCTTGGGAGGTTGTGCGTGGAACTACTATTGTGGTACCTAGGAAATTTTAAAAATTAGTGCTGCACTTTGGGTCCCAAGGGTCTTGTTTGAGTCACCCCAAATCTAGGTGCCGTTATGTTGTCAAAATCAGAGATTCTGCCATGCTTGCTAGCCATATATTTTGTATATGGATGATGCGATGTGCTACACAACTGGTGATGCTGGATTGAAGGATTGTTTAGCATGCAAAGTGCTGGATAATGAACAGATATGTGGGAAGGAAAAATGAACAAGCTATTCAGATCAGTTCCATAAGAATATTATTATCTATTATATTTATTTATATCCCACACTTTCCCCAGAAGTGGGACCCAGAGCAGCTCACAACATTAAAAGAACAATACAATTAAAAACATAGAAAAGTAATACATTAACATAGAATTAAATTGTTACAATATTAAATTAGATTGCTTATTAAAAGAATAAAAATACAGTTAAAAAGGTAAAAATGTTTAAAATACTTTAAAACAATACAAATCCCAAGCTGGTCCTTTAAAAAATACCTGGTATGGAGTTGAAAGGAGGGGTAGTTTTGGTTCGTAGATGAATTGGAAAGGGAATGTTTTAGTTTGTAGATAAATGGGATCTAAACATTTGAACTGCTGTGTGCTTTTAATATACTGTGTCACCAAAAATGCTTGAGTCCTGACAATATCATTATGCTGTGATCAACCCAGCTTGCTGAATAAAGTTTTCTAACTTTGCTGAGGCTTGTGTTTCTGAAGTGAAATTAGTCAGTATATGACACGTGCACTTGGTATATACTCTGAATGTAACAGGATTCTAGTATTTGGGTATAAAATGGGAGTGAATACAGATAGAGAGAGTCCCATAGCCACCTAAACTATGTGATGGCAGACATCCTATCATGGCAACTACAACAGAGGTCTTCAACCAATTGTTGAATGGTGAGTCAATGTGTCTGTAAATCCTATTGACTTAATGGCCTTACTCTAGTCAGGACTAACAACAGGAGTTAGATCATGCAGTGTAATGTATGAACACCCTCATTGACTGCATCTGCATGACAGAACTAATGCAGTTTGACACTGCTTTAACTGCCATGGCTCAAAGCTATGGGATTCTGAGATCTGTAGTTCTGTGAGATATTTAGCCTTCTCTATCAGACAGCTCAGGTGCCACTTGTTGTTGTTGTTGTTGTGTGCCTTCAAGTTGATTCCAACGTATGGTGACCCTAAGGCAACCCTATCATAGGGTTTTCTTGGTAAGTTTCTTCAGAGAGGGTTTGCCATTGCCATTGCCATCCTCATGATTATTACCTAAAGGCTGAGAAAGTGTGACTTGCCCAAGGTCACACAGTGGCTTTACATGGCTGAGCTGGGATTTGAACCCTGGTCTTTAGAGTCAAAGTCCAAAGCAAAAAAACAATATCCCACTCTGGCTGTCAACAAGCTACAAACCACAGGATTCCATAGGATGAAGCCATGGCAGTTTAAGCGGTGTCGAACTGCATTATTTCTGCAGTGTGGCAACAGCACCTATTTCCCAGGCCCTGTTTTTGGAGAACAACTAATGGTTTTGTCCCAAGTGGATTCACTGATCAGTGTTCCACTTATGGAGTGTTTAAAGCAAGGGTGGAATTGAGCAGCCCTCCAGATGTTGTTGGGTTGCAAATTTCAGCAGTCTTGGCCAATGGCAAGGAATGATAGATGTTGCAATTCAACAGCATCTGGAGGATTATCAATTCCTACTTCATGGTTAAAAGGAAAGTTATTCCCTCAGCTCTGCAGAGTGCAGTGGAGCTTGAAAGTAACTCATTACAGAGTCTGAGTTACTTGTAGTTTGTTCCTTTTTTGCAATAATTTAGACATAACTGTTAGCTTATTCCTGCAGCATAACAAAGGTCAATGTCACTCCTTTTGCAGTCTAATTTAAAGTTGTGGGGAATCTAGGCAGACCATAGCAAAGGGGAGCTGTAGACTTGAGGCAGGTCATGAAAAAAGTCAGCTGTACTTAGAGGGGAAATGTGTTTTCTTTTTTCCCCTGCAAGGCTGAGAATTGTTGGGTGTTGGCATGGAATGTATTGCTACACAGGAGCTCATCCGCTCTTAGTACTCTGTTAGTTCTTCTGTGAGTCTTATTACCATGGTAACTGAGCCACCTCCCTGGTAAGTACAAAATTGAAATCAAAATGTGGTAGATGCCAAGCCACAGACAGCTTGGCTCCTTTTGCATCTTATTCTTATTGTGGAATTGTTAACTCCAGTTGTGGAAAACAAACCACTGGCTGAACAGCTCAGACTGAGTGGATAAGAGAGATGGTCTGGAAATACCGTAGGTCCTATTTCAGGATGAGGGCTTCCATGCAGCAGAATATAGGATCTGGATGTAGAATCCCAGTGCTGATAAATGGTAGTTGCTGCACCTCCTTGCACTGCTGCTAAGTCCTTTATTGCAGCAACAGTGGCCACCCATCATAGGCTGAAGGCTGATAAGAGATCAGTTTCAGAAATTGGCTGAAGGATTCTGGCTCCTGCAGTCCAAAAAAAATATTTTTCTATAATCAGATCCATCACCTCTACATCAAGGTATAAATGTATGCTCCTCTGTATGTTGGACTACAAATCCCATTAGACCTACCCAGCATAATGACTAGAAGTGCTGGGAGCTGCAATCCAAAACATTTAGAAAGCTCCATGGTTCCTATCCCTGACCTAGTTTTATTTAATGCAGGGATGGGGAAACATGCAGTTTCAAGAGCTTGCTGGAGTACAGTATCCATTGTCTCCCATAGCAATAGCAATAACAAGTATGTTTCTATACCGTTTATCAGTAAACTAGCACTCCCTAAGCAGTTTACAATCTGTAAGCC
>CM034701.1:11106854-11138190 GCA_020142125.1 Phrynosoma platyrhinos
GTCTCAAAGATGATACAAGATCCCTTTGCACATCTGGAATGCAGTCTCCTTTTCCTATTGCCTTCTATCTTTATTGTCTTTTCCAATTAGTCACATCTTCTTAAGATATGTCCAAAGTCTGGCATTCTTAGCTTAGTCATCTTGGCTTCTAGGGAGAGTTCAGGCATGAGCTTCCCTTTTCAAATGACGATCAAAGAGGAGCATGGAAGAAAACAACCCATGCAAAAGCCTGATAAGTCAAAGAAAGCACCTTAGTGTAAGGACTTTTGTGGGCACTGAGTCATAGAATAAGAGAATCAGACAGTTGAAAGGGTCCTCATGGCCACTGAGTCCAACCCCTTGCTCAATGCAAGATATCTAGCTAAATTATCACTACTAGCAGGTAGCTGCCCAGCTTCTGTTTGAAGACTTGGAGACGGAGGAAGGAAGGATCACATTCCTCTGTATGCATTGTTTTTCTCCTAGTTGTTCAGGGTAAGGCAAATGGCATCTGGGTGCAGCTTCATCCTCTTGACTCAAACATCCATGGATTGGCTGCAGTGTTATGCCCAGGCACCATCTAGTTGCCTTTGTATAGCTGGGGGAAAAGTGACAAGACACATGTTCCTGGTATCTTGTCCATGACATACACAGGCATAAGTCCAACTTCTACCTTTGTTGCTGTTGTTAACTGCACTCAAGTTGCCCCCAACTTATGGCAACCCTGTGGATGAGACATTTCCAAGACGTCCTGTCCTCCACTGCTCTGCTTAGGTCCAGAAAATTCAGGCCCATGGCCTCTCTGATTGAGTCTAGCCATCTAGCATGTGGTCTTCCTCTCTTTCTACTTCCATCTACCTTTCCTAGCATTATTGTCATTTCTAATGAGCCATGCCTTCTCATGATGTGGCCAAGTACGATAGCTTCAATTTGATCATCTTGGCTTCCAATGAGATTCTGGGCTTGATTTGCTCAAGGACCTATTTATTTGTTTTTTGGCTATCCACGGTATTCTCAGCACTTTTCTCCAGCATTGCACCTCAAATGGATTGATAGAGGACTGATACAGATGACCTGTTTGGGGCGGTTCTCGGCCGCCCCTGGGAGCAGCAGTTCGGGGCTACGGCAACCACACGCCATGGCCCCAATCCTCCTTTTTGATGCCCCCAAAAGAGTGGCAAAACGCCATTCCTTTTTGAGCTGGGAAAAGGCTGCCCTTAGAGGTGCTGCAGCTCTTTTGCATCCTTTTGGTGCAGCGTGTCTACACATTGTGCCAGGAGGGCATCCTGAAGCCATGCGCTGTGCGGACAGGCACGCAGCGTCAGGACGGCATTGGGGTGGAGTTGGGGCGGCTGGTGTGCAACTGCCCTGCCCCAGCTCTACCCCTAGGCCGGCCTTTTATGACAGTCTGCATTGGCCCAGACTTCTTATCACCCTTTTTCACTGTCCAGCTCTCACATCTGTACATGGTGATAGGGAATACAATGGACGATTCTAACTTTAAGGGTCATTTTTGTATATCTTTTCTATTTAGGATCTTGGCTAGTTCTTTTATTACTGTCCTTTCCATTCCTAGTCTTCTTCTGCTCTCTTGACTGCAGTCTCCATTCTGATCAATGTTTGATCCTAGGTATGGGAACTTTTATGTCTTTTTATTTTCCTTGCAGAGGGAATGTTCACTCCCCTCCTTGTGCAACAACCCATGACCACTGAATCCACCTGTCTCCTGTACCTCCCTCACCTATTTAGTGGATGGGAGAGGGCAGGGGACAATCATGCCACATCCAGCTATGTTCCTATAGCCAGATGTACAAAGACAATATCATGCTGGTCCCAGAGGATGATGCCATCATTTTGCAAAGGAAATTTTGACCGCTTCCACTGAGCATGAGGAGCTGCTAGAATTCTGTCTCAAATATTTCATGTCTTCCAACAAAGACCCAAAATAGTATGCAGCATCTTACTCTTTTGTATCATAATGAGGGAAGCGTCTGCTTCAAAACTGATGCTGTTGCTTGTGCTCCAATAATTTATGAAACAATGCCAAGTATTAATTGAATTGTTCCTTCTCTGTCCTTCTTTTTCAAGTTTTAAGTGAACTGTGCCAGTACAACCTAGTTCAGGGCTTCCCAAAGTCTTTTGATTCCACTCTTGCATCTGTGTCCCTTCAGTATTTTGACAATGCTTCTGAGGCAATTACATTAACAACTATTTCAATATCCTCCGTGAGGGATAACACACCTTGCATACGTAAACAGAAAGAACAAGTCCTGGGCATTTTGCAGCTCCCTGTTAGTGCAACTGAATCCACTGGAGCTTGCTTTTAGGAAAGTGTGCAAAAGATCTGCAGTCTATATAGAATGCTGGTGAATTTTACCTGGATTGCATTTTTAATCAAATCATTCTAATATGCCATTTCCAGGCCAATTTATTGCTGTTCTTTGCCATCACATCAGTGTTAGCTTATGGCAACTGTATGAATGAGAGACCTTCAAGAGCATCTGTCATCAACTGGTCAGGTCTTGCAAACACAGGGCTATAGTTTTCTCTATTGAAAGTAATGTAATGCACCTGTAATGCAGCCTCCCTCTCTTTCCAACTTTACTGGACAGTATTGTCTTTTCTAACTAGTTATGTGATCTCAGGATATGTCCACATTATGGTAGCCTCAGTTTAATTGTTTTCATTCTTAGAATTTTAAAGAGTTTAGATTTGATTTGTTCTTAGAGCATTTATTTGTCTTTTTGTTAGTCCGTGGTATCTGTAGAACTCTCCCGCAGCATAGGCTTTAAAATAAGCTGATTCTTTTCCTGCCAGCGTTCTTCACTGTCCATCTTTCACAGATATGCATAAAAACCAGAAGTATCATGGCTTCGATGATTCTGACTTTAGTATTTAATGATATATCTTTATACTCAAAGATCTTTTCTAGCTCCTTCATGACTAACTGCTTTAAATGCTATGGCTCCATCCTGTGGAATCCTGGGATTTGTAGCTTGTTGTGGCTCCAGCTCTGACAGAGAAAGCTAAATATCTCATAGAACTACAACCCCCAGAATTCCATAGCCTGGATCCATGGCAGTTAAACTGGTGTCAAACTGCATTATTTCTGCAGTGCAGATTAGATTCTAGTCTTCTTCTGATTTCTTCACTACAGTCTACATTTTGACTGAGCAGAGGTATAGAAAGTCATTACCAATTTTGTTGTCTTCATCAGTCTTGCAGTTTGTTTGTGTATAATCTTGCACACAAAAACATATCTATCTGGAAACAATGTTTTGTTTAACAAATAGCATTTTTACTACTACAAAACAACAACAACAACAAACAAAAACAAGAACACCTCATGTATATTTCTGGACAGCATAATTTCCTTCAACACTTCAGCATCTAAGTATATTCTGAATTCTTGCTTCTGTGATAATCTTCCTGACCTGATTTCTTCAATGTTTGGAAGCCCATTTTTTTTATCTAGAAACTGAATTAATAGTAAATATTCTTTCCACCAGTGGTATAGTGATTTGTGTGCTGGACTAGGACTCCAGGAAACCCGGGTTCAAACTCTGCTCAGCCATGGAAACCCCCTGGGTGGCCTTAAGCAAGTCACACACTCTCAGCCTAAAAGGAAGGCAATGGCAAACTTCCTCTAAAACAATCCTATGAAGAAAACCCTAGGATAGGATAGCCATGTCACACTTGACTGGAAATAGCAACAAAAATAAGTTGGGTCCTTATGTGTGAACTAGTTGGTTCCTTATGTGTGGACTATGTCTGTCTGTCTGTCTGTTTGTTTGTTTGCCAAGTTTGAGGAGATCAAGCATAATGTCCCACTCATAGAGTTATGATGTAGTTATGCAGCACCTCTTCATTAGCGAATTGTGACTTTGTGTAACTGAATGTGCAGCGAAAAGCACTTGGGCACTGTGTGTGCAATACACGGGACAATGCCAATGGGCAGTGTTCAACCATGGATTTGCACATCCATGCACGATAGTGGAGCATGCACAACTCTGCTTCTGCAGCCTTAGACTAAATGCAAAAATGACCCACATATATGTAAGACTCCCAGCAGCATTCTGGCTTGAGACTGGTTTGCAGGATAAAAGAGAAAAACATGTAAAAACATACTGGCTGGCATCCTGTTAGGCAGTTGTGATATAAGCTAGATGTACAACTTCATAACTGTTTCATATTCACAGTTATGATCATGGGACCATTACTATGATCACAAGTAACCCTAAAAGTCAGGCAGCTGCACTAAGCAAAGGAGTTCTGAGATGGTGGTGAGCAGGGCATTGAAAGATGGCATGTCCAGTCCCATCCCACCAGCAAAGAGTTGTGACAAGAGCTGCAGGGGTCCCTGCTTTTCTTCATCACACTGCAACTCGCAGGCAGAGGGAGACTGGAATCATTTTGCTCAGGATGGCTGCCTGGTTTTTAAGGTAGGTTTTAGGACAAGGGTAAGCAACCTAAGGCCCAGGGGCTGGATGCGGCCCCCCTGAGGCCTTTGTACCGGCCCCAGACCGGTCCTGCTACCGCCGCCGCCGCTGCCGCTGCCGCCCGCCATGATGATATTGACTATTATTGTTATTACTTGTTCTTGGGGTTTTCTTGGCAAAATCTCCACAGGGGTTTTGCCATGGCTTTTCTGGGGCTGAGAGAGTGTGCATGCATATATATATATATATATATATATATATATATATATATATATATATATATATATATATATTTATTGGTGCTTCGGCCCCCCAATTGTCTGAGGGACAGCAACCCGGCCCCCAGCTCAAAAAGGTTGCCTACCCCTGTTTAGGAGGACAGATCAGGAGACAGAGAATAGGTACAACATTGTAGCTACATATCCCATTCAAGATCTCAGCCAATGTAGCTAAAAACATACAGAGAATTAGGATTAAAATGGTTTTATGGGCTACACAATTCAAGCATGCAGGCACTATGTATAAATGATTCTATTGATTATTTTTGCTACAAAAAGAATCAGCTTTATTAAACAGTAACAGGATGTGTGTGGGGAGGTAAAATTTCAGGCAACCAATTTCTGGCTTTTTAACATAACAGTTCAGCCAGTAATCCAGTCCAACCAGTTTTTCTCTGGTCATCTGTCAACCTTACTTGGAACAGGAGAGAATCCTTCCTCCAGGATGTGCCAAAGAAAAAACCTGCAAATGTAGTCTTTGAACTGTAGTCTGATAACATGGACACCCTTGAAATGCTTCCTTCACCTCAGTCATGAAGCAAAGAATGCATCCTGCCAAGAACATTGCCGTAAATCCCATGATGTCAACATGGTTCTGTCTCCTCTTGGAAAGTCAATGTCAATTTCAGTTTGGCTCCAAGCCTTCCTCTTGCCTGGCTTGCAAGAGACACTTGATCCTCCTGACCCATCCATTTTCTATACTGATAATTTAAAAACAACCACAACCACACACACAACCAAACAATAGTAAAAAGCTGGAGACAGATATGTTGGTTTTTAAAGCAAATCCCACCAAATCAGAGACAAAAAAGAGGGAGAAAGAGAGGAGTGATAATTAAATTCTGCCCCCATAAGTGCCATGCGCAACTGGAGATCTTGTGACTGAGGCTTTGGAGTCCTTGGCCTAATCTCAAAAGTGATCAATTTATCCTTCTGCAACAGGGATTTTCTTTCCCTTTGAAAGTTTGGAAGAGATTTTGGATTGTGGTTGTTGTCGTGTGACTCCAAGTCATTTTTGACTTATGGTAGCCCTAAGGGTTTTCTTGGCATGTTTCTTCAGAGGGGGGTTGCCATTGCCATCCTCTGAGGCTGAGAGAGTGTGACTTGCCCAAGATCACCCAGGGAGTTTTTAATGCTCGAGTGGGGAATCGAACCCTGGTCTCCAGAGCCATAGTCTAACACTCAAACCACCATGATTACAGTCCCCGTATTCCCAGTCAGTATGGAGATTCTTGCAGCTGTGGTTCAAAAAAAGTGACTTTTTTGAGCTCTTGCCAGGGTTGGGGAGAGAGCCAAGGAGTTTGCCCACTTTTGCATCTGCCCCTTTCCAGTCTGCCAGTGGTCTTTCAGCCCTTTTTCAGGGTGAACGACAACCTTGAGAGAGGCTAGCCCAGAGGAAATGTGGTTTATGATGTAATAACGGTCTCAATTGCTCTTTTAGATACTTGGCTATATCATGTCTGTTGTGGGGGGACCCCAAATGCTAGCACTATTCTAACAGGTATGTACCTGCAGTGGCATCACTAGTGTTGGTGTCTCCCTAGTGTGGTAATTCATGCTGCCACCCCCAGGCTCGGAGCTGTCAGGCCAATGGTCCTGCAGGAGTAGATTGGGCAGCTATGGAAGAGAAATACTCCAGTCTACTTGCCACTGGTAGACTGGAGCACCTGAAGGGCCTGTCCGTGTTCCTAGTTTTTCTGCTTTGCCTGTCTTGTCTGCAAGCCCTGAAGGGGTCCTGGCACCATTTGTTGAAGGGAGAGGCCTCCAGAGGTTCATCATGGTTTTGGGCACCACAATTCAAAAAGGATGTTGACAAGCTGGAGCATGTCCAGAGGAGGGCGACCAAAATGGTGAAAGGTCTGGAAACCATAAAGCCCTATGAGCAGAAACTGAGGGGCGTTGCAGACTGGCCCAAAGGGCCAGCCTGGGGGTTGGGTTGGGGTGGAGCAGCCACACGCCGGCCACCCCAACCCCACTCCGATGCCATCCTGATGCCACACACACATACGCATGGCACACAGCATTAGGATGCTCTCCCGGCGCAACTTGCAGACATGCTGCACTGAAAGGGCATGGAAGAGCCGCAGCTCTGGCTCTTAGGCTGGCCTTTTGCCACCCCTAAAAGAAGCGGCATTTTGCCGCTCTTTTAGGGGTGGCAAAAGGAAGGATCGGGGCCGCAGTGTGGGGTTGCCGCGGCCCTGATCCGCCGCTAGGAGGGGAGGCCCAAAGCTGCCCGTCTGCCTAGTCCCATAGGGAACTGGGTATATTTAGCCTGGAGAAGAGACAGTTAAGAGGTAGTATGATAGCCCTGTTTAAATATTTGAACATTATCATGTCATATTGAGGATGGATGGAGGAAGCTGCTGTTTCAGAGAATAGGACACGGAACAATGGATGCAAGCTACAGGAAAAGAGATTTCAGCTCAACATTAGGAGGCACTTCCTGACAGTGAGAGCTGTTCAACAGTGGAATACGCTGACTCAGAGTGTGGTGGAATCTCCTTCTTTGGAGGTTTTAAAACAGAGGCTGGATGGCCATCTGTCGGGGGTGCTTTGGTTGTGAGTTCCTGCATGGCAGGGGGTTGGACTGGGTGGCCCTTCGGGTTTCTTCCAGCTCTATGATTCTGTGATTCTATACTTGCTGCCTTAGGCCACCTTGCCAATGCTGCTTCCCAGAACATTCAGCGTTCCCGCTGGTGTTGCCCAGTGTGGCTGGCATAACTAAAAGGGTACCTCACTGCTCTGCATCGCTCTACTCACAAGTAGGTGGCACATGGCAGGGAGCGGGGGGGGGGGCTTTCTCCAGAAAGAAAACACATGGCTGGAAGAGCAGGAGGAGGAGGAGGAGGATAAGGAGGAATGCATACGCGTTTCCCGGATGCTCTATCCCAGGCTTATACCCTGGAGAGGAAGCCCAGGACACAGCAGCCTGCAAGGGTATGTGCGTGCTCCTCTTCCTCCATGCCCAGGTGTCTTGGATCAGCTGGGAAGGAGGAGAAGGGTCCAAGGGTCACCTGGTGTGCTTGCATCCCCACCCCATCCCCTGGAAATGTCCCTGGGCAGCCAAAGAATCCAGAGAATGGAAAAGTTACATTTTTGAACTATAACTTTCATATACCTCTAGCTGGCATGGCTACTGGCTATGCAAAGCCCACACTATTTCCGTTGCTGTCTGACATCCTGTTCATTGCTTATGTTGTCATAAGCTAGGCTTACAACCTCATAAATTTGGAGTTATTTTGCACAGAGGGAATAAAAAGAGGGAACTACCTGAGAGCCAGGTTTGAGTGTTGGACGGTGACCCTGGGGACCAGGGTTCGAATCCTGGCTCGGCCATGGAAACCTAATGGGTGACCTTGGGCAAGTCATACACTCTCAGCCTCAGAGGATGACAATGGCAACCCTCCTCTGAAGAACTTGCCAAGAAAACCCCATGATAGGTTTACCTTAGGGTTGCCATACATCAGAAACAACTTGAAGGCACACAACAACAAACTAACTACCTCTCCTACTTGTGCTACCCGCTGGTGGCCTATAGTCACATTTGCATGCATGGTTGCACTTACTCCGCCAGTGAGCGCTAGACTCTCCTTTTATACACTATGATCTATGAAATACTTTGACCAGTTTGAAAAAAACTTTGAATATTGTTCTCATTTATTGTTGTTTTTTTAAGAACAAATACATATCCACATAAGCCTTAATGACTTAAAATTGGGTTCCTATGCATTGACAACAGCCTTACATCATCAACCAAAACTGCTGGCACACTGCAGAATTAATTGTCTTGGCTCCAGACTATGGTATCCTGGGATTTGTAGTTTGCTATGGCACCAGAGCTCTCTGACAAAGAAGGCTAGATATCTCACAAAACTATAGATCCCAGAATTCCATAGCTTTGAGCCATGGCAATTAAAGCAGTGTTAGACTGCACTAATTCTGCAGTGAAGATGCAGCCCAAGTCTCCTTTGGTGCCACTTCTGAAAGGACTCTAAAAAGTAGTTCAGCTCTGCTTTTCTTTTGTTAAAAGATGTAACCTACCCTGGTTTCTTCATATCCAGGAAACCTATTCAGGACTAGCTGTGTTGGCCATACAGCAAGATAAAACAAAATCCACAAAAGAGTGGATGCTTTTACGGTATACGCTAAATGCCCAAATACACAAAACACTTCATGCACACTTTCAAAGCTTCACTTGCTTTAAATGATAAAGAAGAAGCCAGTGGAACTCTGAAAGCTTACATGAAGTGTTATTTTGGTTGGCCAATTAAAGGTTATCACTCTTTTGTGGCTTTCTTTTGATTTCCCTTGGTTTCAATTCCACAGAATTCTCTTAATCTGGACAAAGACCAATTTCTCAATTCCCTTGAAACCTCTGAGTCATTCCTACTCTCAGTATTACACACCACAGTATTTTATTTTTATTTTCATTTTCCAAGAGAAATGCTCTACTGACTTTAGGGGCAGCCGCACGGTGGGCACTCCAACCCCTTCTCGAAGGCATCGTCGGAGCGCAGGCCCCTCCGCACGGCTGGCGCTCCGACAATGCCTTCCCGCCTCAGCGTCCGCACACGCTGCGGCGGAAGAGTCGCCGAAGGTGCGCCGCCAGCTTTTTGCTTGTGGAAAGAGCGCTATTTTAGCGCTCCTTCCTGGGGCGGCAAAGCTGCGCCGCGGGGCTGAGGTGTGGGGATACTTCGGCCCCAATCCGCAGCTTCCCAGGGCGGCCCATGGCCGCCCGTCTGCTTCCCCCCCTTATAAGGTCTAGTCCTTCTTATGTGTTATGAGATATCTGATTGTATTTTTAGTGTGATGCCACTGCCACCTTGTGCTAAACACGAGAACTACTCCCAGTAACACATATTTGCAGAGTGAAGCAATAAGCTTTTGAATTAATTCAAACAAAAATCCACCAATGATACCTTTACTGGCCAACCAAAATGCACAATATACTTGTTGCAAGCTTTCAAAGCTCCCTGGGCTTCTTCATCAGGCAAGATGTTACAAACCCAACAGGAGAAAAACAATTGGAGATGTTAGTCAGATGCCTACATGTTGTTTAGTCTTTAGTTAAGATGGTCTGTGGTGGGGAGGATATCATTTGCAGGCAGGATCCTCCTCCTCCTGGCCTTGTGGCTATAGGGAGAAACTAGGTCTACTAGGATTCCTAAATCCCTGTCACATGAACTGTTGCCAAGCCCAGTGTCCCTTATACTATGTGCATTTCATTTTTAGTGCTCAAGTGTAGTAGAATAATAGAATTATAGAATCATAGAGTTAGAAGACCACAAGGGCCATCCAGTCCAACCCCTTGCCATGCAGGAACTCAAAATCAAACCATCCCTGGCAAATGGCCATCCACCCTCTGTTTAAAGACCTCTAAAGAAGGAGACTCCACCAAAATCTCCGAGGGAGTGTGTTCCACTGTCAAACAGCTCTCACTGTCAAGGAGTTCCTCCTAATGTTCAAGTGGAATCTCTTTTCCTGTAGCTTGCATCCGTTGTTCTGAGTCCTATTCTCTGGAGCAGCAGAAAACAAGCTAGCGCCCTCCTCAATATAACATCCCTAGAAATATTTAAAGAGGGCTGTCATATCCCCCCCTTAACCGTCTCTTCTCCAGGCTAAACATACCCAGCTCCCTAAGTTGTTCTTCATAGGGCATAGTTTCCAGACCCTTCACCATTTTACTCGCCCTCCTCTGGACATGCTCCAGCTTTTCAACCTCCTTTTTTAATTTTGGTGCCCAGAACCGGACACAGTATTCCAGGTGGGGACTGACCAAAGCAGAATACAGTGGCACTATTACTTCCCTGGATCTAGATACTATACTTGTATTGATGCAGTACCTTACATTTCTCCCCGTTGGCCCAACTTTCTAATCTAATAAGGTCATTTTGAATTTTGATGCTGTCCTCTGGGGTATTAGCTACCCCTCCTAATTTGGTGCCATCTGCAAATTGATAAAGATGCCCTCTATTCCACCATCCAGAACATTGATAAAGATATTGAATAGCACTGGGCCCAAGGCCAAACCCTGTGGCACCCCACTGGTCACTTCTCTCCAGGATGAAGAGGAGCCATTGCTGAGCACCGTTTGGTCAACCAATTAAAAATCCACCTAATGGTTGCATTTTCAAGCCCATATTTTACTAGCTTTTGGGCAAGAATATAATGGAGTATTTTGTCAAAGTGCTCTCTGCAGGTGAACTGCAGTGCAGCAGAAGTCTAACACCCAAACCACTATACCACACTGGCTATCAGGAGGTGAATCTATCCTTCATTTTACTACCATTGCTCTTGCATCTACCCTGAGTTGAACCAGAGCTCCTCCTGTACCAATCCTCTGAAGGAATAAGTCCCAGCATCATCAGAACAGGTAGAAGGAGGGAGAACAGATTGGCAAACATTTATAAGAATAGTAGAGGGAACCGTTAGAAACGTGATCAGATGGAAGGAACATTCTATTGTATCAGGTAGACATGTCCCAGAACAAAGAAATTTTAGACAGAAATTGAAAAAATGATTCAACCATTTTTTAAATTGCAGATTAAACTAGAGCCGGAACTGTTCCTTCTAAATATAGTGGAAGAGAAAGAACTAAGGAAACACTTAAAGTGTGTATTGTATATTGTGACAGCAGCTAAGATCAATTTTGAAAAATAAAATAAAATAAAATAAAAGAATGGAGAAGCTCCAAAATACTTAGAATAGATTATTGTCTAAATAAAATATTGGACATGTTAGAGATAGATAGACTTACAATTTTGATAAATGGGAAAACATCCAGAAACTGGAATGAAGACTGGGATCTAGTAATGGTTTATTGTAAAGAAAGATGGAGTAAATAGACAGATATATATAACCAAAAGAAGATATGCTAAGTTACTACTGGAAAGAAGAAAAAATAACTAGTAATGGACAAAAATCAAAATATTATAAGATATTGATAAAAAAATCACACCATAGCAAATGAAAATATTAGATATAAAAGAATTAAGAATATGAGCTCTTAGGAGGAATGGAAAACATAAATGTAAAAATTGATGAGTTGTAACTTTTTTTACAAGATATAAATATGAAGGAAGAATATGGATAAAAATAATATTGAAAAATAGATGTGTTAATTGAAATTGAATGAAGTTCTAGGAGGCGGGGGAAGGACAAGAGGATATTGTTAACAACTATGAATTGTAAAGAACAAACATTGTACAAACGAAACTGTAATAAAAATTCTATTTTAAAAAAAGAACAGGTAGATGGAGCAGCAGATCCATCCTCCCCATGATAAGCCCACCAACAGCCCCTGGTATGATCCCTCTTTTTTGATAAAAATTACCAGGTTGGTAAATGAAGGGAATGTTGTGGATGTAACATATCTTGATTTCAATAGTTTGTTCTGGCACCAGAGCTCTCTAACAGGAAAGGCTAAATATATCACAAAACTGGAAATTCCAGAATTCCATAGCATTGCGTCATGGCAGTTAAAGTGCTTTCAAAGTGCTTTATTTCTGCAGTCTGACAGTAGCCTAGGCCTCCAAAGGACCACAGTTTACATCCCCACTGAGCCATGGAAATGTACAGCCATAATCTTATTTTTGGCACATGGTGTTGCGCTTATGTTTATCATTTTGTATTGGTATTTTGTGTAGTTATTAGAAGCAAAGTAAGAAAAATTACACAGTATGCTGTGTGTAGAAAAGAAGGGGGAGAAAGTTCTCAGAATGCTGCTTATGACAAATTTGTCTTATTTGCACAGCGGATCCAACCCTTGTATTGACAAACACCTTAACAACGTCGAAAGTAGCCTATTTTAAGAGGAAATATGCAGAAGAAGAAGAAGATTTACAACAAGATTACCAGGGGTATTTTCCAAAAGTGAGTATTGTGGGTTTCTTTTCTTTTCTTTTCTTTCTTTCTTTCTTTCCTTTTTTTTTTTTTTTTGGAATGGAGGAGTAGAATGAATGGATCGTCTTGATCTGCTTTTTAAAAAAAATCTAAGCAAATTTAGCTTGTATGGATGGCAGAACCTGAAGCAGGAGAAATTCTAGGGATTTTAAAAACAAAACTATGAAGGTCCCAATTAAACCAGGCACTACAATATCTTCCAAAAATGAAATTTGATAGATTATTTAAACTTTTGGAAGAAAAAGATAAGAATCACAAGGCTAATGAAGCAAAAATGAATAGCAGCAACAACAAAATAAGCATGCTCAGTAGTATCACAGAATCCTAGGAATTATAAGATTGGAAGGATTCCTAGGGGCCATATAGTCCACCTTCTTAGTTTGCAGGGATCCATAGATCGTCTTGTATTCCCTGTCTATAGCAATGCCTCTGTCGCTAGCCGGTGTCAACCATGTTCCCAGCTACTATCCTTCTTTTGTCAGCATGACCATTGACAGTGGCCACCGCACCAAAAACTTTCAAGGAACTGTCCAAAGTGCCTGCAAAGCCTGCAAAGGAATTCAGGGCCTTGAGGAGCACTTTTCAAGTCCAGGCTAAAATGCGGAATGGATTCACAGCCCCGCCAATATGGAAGTGACCTGCCATTGCTGGTCCAAAGTATCCATTTCCAAAAGCAACTGTAGAACCTAATGTCGCTGCATCTTTTAAAGTAGGAGTGGGCGACATGTGTTCCCTTCAGTTGCACAAAGCCCTTAGTCAGCTTGAGAGTCCTTCCTAGCCCTCGTCTGTAGTCTGATGGAAAAGCGCCCTTGAGAGTAGAGTTTAATATTCTGCACCCGCAGTAACATGGACCAGTCTTCCCTAGATTGGGGCCAACCTGATCCAAAGCTTTGGGACATTTGCTGGAAGTCTTGTGTTGCTTCTACACTGGCTCAGCCATGGAAACCCACAGAGTGACCTTGGGGAAGTCACACTCTCTTAGCCTCAGAGAATGCAATGGCAAACCCGCTCTGAAGAAACATGCCAAGAAAATCCTATGATAGCAATAGCAAGTACATTCTGCCTTAGGGTCGTCATAAGTCAGAAGCGACGTAAAGGCAAACAACAACAGCGAGGCATGTTTAACTGCTATGGCTCCATGCTGTGGAATTCTGGGATTTGTACTTTTGTGAGAGATTAAGCCTTCTCTGTCAGAGATCTCTGGTGCCACAACAAACCACAGATCCCAGGATTCCATAGGATGGGACCACGACAATAAAGCAATGCATTATTTCTGCAATGTGGCAAGAGTATAGGCTGTTGTTTTGTAGGAGGGGTTGAAAAACTTTGGGGGACTGATGGGAGCGACAGGGGCCACAAAAGTGTGACCCAGGGACTTCATGCAGTCCACAGGCTATGCCAACTAGATGGAGGGAGGATCAGATGATAGGCTGGCATGTGTTTCTCTGTCTTTTTAGGCCACTGGCTTTATTGGCATATCTTTTCTTCCAGCTCAACTCTGCACACAATGTGTTTTCTTCCCGAATCCTCCACTAATACCCTTTCCCCCTGCTTTATAATTATCATAGCACCTGATCCTACCTGAAGATCGGACTTGTATTTTGAAACTTTCTCTGCAGAAGCTTCAGTTTCTGGAAGACCCTGAGCTCTATCTCCGCCGGTCGGTCTTGATTAACAATTTGCTGCGGAAAATTCACCTGGAGACCGAGCGGGAACGCTATGAGTACTTTAAGGGAACCCCGTGCTGTAGGACTGCCTACTCGGATGCAAGAAAACGGCTGAAGTTCATGGTGCAGGAATGCCGGTCTCAGTCCCTTTATTACGAAGAGCTGCATTCGTATCATATTGTGCCTTACGAACCTACGGAGAATGCCATTTATGGAGTGGGCTATTCCGGTGGCCATTTGGAGCAAAATTCTCAGTTGCTTATTTATCAGATGAAGTAAGGTAGCTTTTCATTTTCAGAGACCCACGGTGCTTGTGGTGGCTTCTAAGCATGTTAACGGTTCCAAATGTAAAGGAAGATCTTCAGTTGCGCTAGCAATTGTGTTCAGTGCTTAGGCCTCTTTGGTTGCAAAAATGACTTGGTGTCTGTATGAAATCAGTGCAATAGAGGGATTTCTGAGAAGCAGAAAGACCTTTAACTCAATCGTGGTGGGTTTTTCCTCTGTCTGTACATAATTGAATTATCATTAGTCACTCAACACTACTACCCTTCCCTAGAAAGTTAAACTGGATATAAGACTAGCGAGCATTTGGTGAGGATTAAAATAAGGTGGTAGTTTATTTCTCAGGAGGATCAAGACAAGAGACACACATTCTTTATGGGATTCATCAGTACTGGAAGGATTCTTTGCTATTAAAAATATTGATTTCATTTTCATCCTTTTTGGGGTTGGGGTGTGGTGGTCCTAGGACCCTTGACAGTATTAACTGTTCAGCAGCTGATGGGATTTCTCATTCATATGTTGGCAGGCTTGCTGGCTTACTGTGCTGGTAGCTTTGAAATTCATTACATTTAAGAGAAAGTGATCTGGGGATAGATAGACTGTCAGAAAAAAAGGGGGAAATGCATGTACCGTATTTTCTGGCGTATAAGACGACTGGGCGTATAAGACGACCCCCCATTTTCCCAGTTAAAATATAGAGTTTGGGAAGAGTATGACTTCCAAAACTGTTGTTGTTGTTGCTGTGCACCTTCAAGTCATTTCCAACTGATGATGACACTAAGGCAAACCGGGTATAAGGCAAAACCTTATACCCGGCGTATAAGACAACCCCCCACTTTAACCCCAGATTTTGCAGGTTAAAAAGTAGTCTTATACGCCAGAAAATACGGCATCTGCTAATCACATCTTTTCCAACTTGATTCAGACCCTGGGTTCTGGGTTCCTGAACCAGAGTGGGGAAGCATTCCTTTCTGGGACAAGTTCCCGAATTCCCCCAGCCAGCATAGACAATGGCCATTCTACTTGGGGGATTCTGGGAAATGAAGGCTAATGTTTCCAAGTTCTGCATGGAATGATTCAAAACGAGGGTTTACTGTGTTGTTAGTCAGGCTTCATGCTTGTGGGGCTACTTTTTTACTTTTAAAAAAACCCAACTACAACCCAAAGGCTAACCAACTAGTTGCATAACGCTGATGAAATGGGCAAAAATATACAGAATTAAGAAACAGGTGCTTCTGACCAACTTCTCAGCAGAGGAATCCCGCCTCCCCATCCCCAGAACTGACTTTATTATACTCCCTATAGTATAATCCCCTTGAAATCTCTTTTCAGTAGTCCAAGGGCTTGCCTACATTACCTATGTACCCCAGATTCCCCCAAGTCTTGCTGCATGCCCCAAATAACCCCCCCCAAAAAATCCCTGAATCTGGAGTCAGACTACTCTTGGAGCAGCCCAGAGTATTCAAGCAAATGTAGACAAGCCCAAATTTGGTTGGAGAAAGTCTGTTGCTGTTGTTGCTGCTGTTAAACAGTTGTGAACAGAAATTTTTGCCAATGTATTGCACATTGCTCTGAGATCTATCACTATAGGTTGATCTATCTTCTGCCCACCGGCAGCCTACTAGTATCAGTATTAATGCTTTGTCAGGTAAGTGTGAGTGTGTGTATGCATAATATGGGTAGACCATATGATAGAGTCACTGAATTGTATGCGATGGCCATAAAAACAGGACTTGGACAAGAGAATGTTTCTTTTTGCAAATGGCCCAATTGGCTAGGGGATTCTGAAAATACTCCTTAAAGTTAGCCTTCCCAAGCTCTGAAGAAGAGACCAGTCTACTCACTGGTGTCATAGCATTTGCTGTGAAAGTAGACTTTTGCTTGGCCTTTGTGAAATTTTCTGCATCTTCAAGCACATTATGCAAAGGAGAAGGTTGGTGAGGACTGGTCGGAAATGCTGTATCTGCTTTTTAAAATGAATAAAATAAATTAGACAAGAGAAATGCTGTATCTGCCAAAGCAATGTGCTCTGAAAATGCCAAAGAGGAGAATCAGAGAGAGGAGTTTGCAAAAGGACACTATACCAAAATCTAGGAATCCATGGAGGCCCTATCTACATGACCAACTGAGAACAGTTTTGTTCTAGTTTAACTATGATTTCCACCAATTCTGAGATTTTTCTAAGATATCCTGGTCCACCATTAAACTATAATTATAAGGACACCCTGCAGAGCAAGGAACTGATTCTGGAACCAGTTTCAGTCTCTACTCCAGATACAATCTAGTCAGTTTCTATTTTAGCCTGAAAGCCATATTTTCTGCAACTGAAACTCATAACTCTAAGGAAACCCTTTTGTGAGAAGGATTTTATGTTAACGGCAGGGAATATGCATTTTCCTTAAAGGCCAATTTGATCTTGAGAAGTAATTCATCAAGAGAATTGTGCTGATGGGCCATTTTAAAAACTTTATTTGATATACAGGTTGAGTATCCCTTATCCCAAATCACAAAATCCAAAATAATCCAAAATCCAAAATTGTCCACATGGGTGATTGAGATAGTAACACCTTTCATTGATGGTTCAGCATACGCCAACTTTGTTTCATGCACAAAATTATTAAAAATACTGTGTGTAAACTTAATATACATATATATACCGGTATATATGGTGTATATGAAACATAAATGAATTTTGTGTTTAGACTTGGGTCCCATCTCCAAGATATCTCATTATTTATGTGAAAATGTCTAAAAATCTGGAAAAAAATGTCTGAAATCCCAAACATTTCTGTCCTGTGCATTTTGGATAAGGGAGATTCAACTTGTAGTTTTCAGGCTAAGATGGAAATTTCCTTAAGTTGTAAGGTTCATACACATTATGGAATGAAACCAACAGCAGAGTTTTATTTATATTCATTTTAATTCCCTCTTCCTGGGGGAGAACTCTGGGAATTTTAATTTTGACATTGTAAGACATTGACAAGTGGAAGCTGTGACAAAATATTGCCCCATAGAATCTGTTGTTCAGGATTTCTAGCAGCCAGACATGACCCTTTCTAGGACACTCCATTCCATTCCTTAGTTTACACTCATTGCCTAGAATACTATTGGTTCATCCCATTACAGCAGTGCCATTCATTTAGGTAGATGTAGCAACTTTGCTGTGTAATCTGAGTGACATAATTTTTTAAAAAGTTCTTATTCTTTACTTCCACCAATTTCCATCAGTGCAGGTGGAGACTTTTGCTGGCATCCTCTGTCACAGTGTACATTACAGTACAATAACACCCCAAATCCACAAAACAGTGATACATTTATAGGAACAATCAAAACAGACAATATATATGCTGCAAACTTTTGAAGAGCCACTGGCTTCTTCATCAGGCAGAGGTGTTAAAAATCCTACAGGAGAAAGAAAAACATGACAGTGTTAGAATCACAGGCCTACATTTTGTGAAGATGTAGTTGCCCTTGTTGTCAGTTAAGATGGTAGCAGGGGTCCTCAAACTACGGGCCACATGCGGCCCGCCGAGGACATTTATCTGGCCCGCCAGTTGTTTTTGCTGCTGTTGCCTGTCCTGCTTAGCAGCTAACTTGTTCCAGGCCTGCAGTGCTCATGTCTGGCCCTCCAATAGTCTGAGGGACAGTGAACTGGCCCCCTGTTAAAAAAAGTTTGAGGACCCCTGGTTTAGAGGAACATCCACGCAGGCAGAGACCATTCTTTTTAGCCCTGTGGGATCTGGGAGACACAGAGTCTTAAAGTCCAGGGAATAAAATTTAAACACCATCATTTATTTTATTTTTTGAATTTGATTTCCTGGACTTGATTTCCTTGGAGGTCTTTAAACAGAAGCTGGATGTTGACTTTGAGTTCCTGCATGGAATGGAGTTGAACTGGATGGCCCTTGCGGTATCTTCCAACTCTATGATTCTGTTGATTCTGTAAGACTCTTTGTTTCCCAGAGCTACATGGGCAAAAGGAATGGCCTCTGCCTACATGCCTCAAAATGACCTGAGATTTTTTTGATTCCTGGTGAATTATAATTCAGACAGAAGAGAGCATATAAGACATACTCCCATTTTAGCAACTGAGATGAGAGGCTGAGTGGTGCTTATGAGACCAGTGGCTTCTCATACTTAACTTTCAATAGAATGCTGCATGCTTTTTCTAACACTTTTTAAAAATCATGGATCTGTAAATAACTAAAACCAAGGATGATAACTTTTTGCTGTTGACAACATAGGTTTGGGATACTGCAGAGAGCTCAGGTTAGACTAATGGGCCTGAACAGACTGCCAGAAACTTTAACTGCCCTGGCTCAATGCTAGGGAATAATGGGAATTATAGGTTTTTTTTTCCCTGAGACATTGAGCCTTCTCTGTCAGAGAACTCTGGTGCTACAATAAACTACAGTTCTCATGATTCCCTAGCACTGAAACTAGGCAGTTAAAATGGCCTCAAGATGGATTATTTCTGGCAGTCTGTTCAGGCCCTAACCTAGAAAGGGTTTTTCTTTCAACCTTCAAATGTACTTATTGGGTGCTTCAACATATTCTGTAGAATGAGAGTCGCTTCTGTCCAAGTGCTCCAGGCTGTTGCTTTCCTTAACCCAGCCTTTTACAAGACAGAGGTTGGAAAGAAGTGGTTCTGCAGATGTCTATAGACTATAACTCTGGCTATCCTTGATCACTGGCTATGTTTGCTGATGATGGGGGTGGTTGGATGCTAACAACATCTGGAGAGCTCCCCAACTCTGATTTAAATGTGGTTGCCAGATGTTGATAGGCTACTACTCTAGAGTTGCCATTAAGAACCATGCCCAGAGCAACACCTGAAGTTAACTTGATGGCTTTCCATCTGGCAGGGCCACTATGGAATTTCGATGATTCTTGATAACTAGCTTAGCAAAAATTTCTCAGAGGGATTCTGCATGATCATTGGGTGTCACTGGGTTTCACCAACAATGAAAATTGAATCCAGTGAAATGCCTGCTTCAGTTAACTCACAGAGTTGGAAGAGACCATAAGGCCATCCAGTCCAACCTCCATTCCATGTAGTCCAAGGACTCCTGAGAGGACGCCCAACTTCTATCTAAAAACTTCCAAAGAATACTCCACCATACTCCAAGGCAATGTATTCCACTGTCAAACAGCTCTTACTGCCTGGAAGTTTTTTCTAATATTTAGGTGGAATTTCTTTTCCTGTAGTTTGAATCCATTGCTTCAAATCCTAGTCTCTGGAGCAGCAGAAAACAAGCTTGCTCTATCTTCAATATGGCATCCTTTCAAATATTTAAACATGGCTATCATATCCATCGTAACTTTCTCTTCACCAGGCTAAACATACCCAAGTACCTAAGGTGCTTCTCATAAGGCACAGCTTCCAGACAAGTGGCCAACTAGTCCTGATACTACTAATGAATGTAGGATCTACAATACAGGATGCAAACTACAACTCATCTGAAAGATTTCCATTCATCAGGGTTGGTGATGTATGTCAGAGGTGCCCTGCTCCAAGTTCTCTTCAACAACTCTCTTTTTAAGCATTGTTTCCATTTATGGATCAAATAGAAATTAGTAATGGGCTCTGCTTAAGCCCATTTCAGGCATCCTGGGAGGTGGGTGGAGGTACATGTCTGTTTTGCCTACAATGCCCCCATACATAATGTCTTATGTGACTGCATAAGCTCTCCTGTGAAAGTGATTAGACATTGTGGTGCACTGTAGAATGCCCAGCTTCAGTTCAAATTTGAGGAAGTGGAGTTGCAGATTTGGTGTCATTGTGCATGTAGTTGTGGATGTACATTTTTTTGTTCATTGGTTGCACATTTGGTATCTTGGTTCAGTTGCATAGCATAGCCATTCAACAAAAGACTTGTATGGGAGATACAATGTGTGAACATATAATGTGCACATGCAGAGATTGATGTTGTGCTACCTCAATATAAGATCTCAGCCGACATGCCCTACTCATGTTCAGATTAATGTGAGTAGAGGTGAAGTGTTCAGACCTCCTTGCTAAATGCAGGGAAATTGGGAATGAAGAGATAAGATTAGATTGCAAAGGGACACAGGAGTAGGGATAGCCTGCATGGACCTATCCTTGATCCCACATTATGCCTTGTACATGGCTCAGAATGCATGAAGAGGGCTTCATTGGGACAAGGAATGTCCCTCAGTGCTAAGTAGTGCAATACCTACTTATCTATCTGCCTACATAAATCACCTGGAACATCTGGAGTACTGTATCCAGTTCTGGACACCAGAGTTCAGGAAGGATATCTACAAGGCTACCTTGCCACATTGAGTCCCTATATTGGAAGAAAGGCAAGATATAAGTAAAATAAGATAATAATAGTAGTACAGAAGGCAACAAAGACAATCAAAGATCAAGAAACCAAGTTTTAGCAGTTGTAGAATTGGGTATATTTAGCTTGGAGAAGTGAAGACTGAGAGGTGAGATGATAGCTACCTTTAAACATCTGGAGCATATCATGTAGAAGATGGAGCAAGCTTGTTTTCTGCTGTTCCAGAGACTAGAACATGAATCAATGAATTCTAATTACAAGAAAAAGTAATTCCACCTAAATTTTAGGAAGAACTTCTTTAATGTAAGAGCTGTTTGAGAGGGAAGCAGATTGCCTTATAGAGTGATGGACTCTTCATCTTGGGAGGTCTTCATTTTATTTTTTAAAAATCATTTTAATTTGTTTTATAGACATCTACATAAAATGTTATACAGTCACCCACCTCCTCCCCTTTCAAACACATATTATAATCATGACTAAACAGCAAAATAAACTAAATAACAATAACAATAACAACAATGACAACATAACATAGAAAATATACTATAAAAAAATAACTTCCTTAATCCAAATTTATGAGTTGGTTTGTCTTTCCTATTTGTTAAGCCTTCTACTTCTTCTATTTCCCTTCCTATTTGATTTCTTGCCTTATTTTCTATGAGGAGTGGAATTCCCATTCTGATATCAATTAATCTTCGTTTGGTCCAGTCCTCTGATCTTTCCCTGTATGGGGTATTGCTTTATCCCCCTTTATGTAACTCTGTGTCCACAGTGAGCTGACCTTGTCCCAGTTTTATTCAAAAGCTTTTGTTGTCTTGCTAGCCAGGTATGCCATTAATTTAACCATTTGATACATCTCAAATACTTTTATATACCACTCTTCACCACTACCCTGGTGGCGCAGTGGTTAAATGCCTGTACTACAGCCAGTCACTCATAGACCACAAGGTTGTGAGTTCAATACTAGCCAGGGCTCAGGCTAGACTCAGGCCTGCATCCTTCCGAGGTCGCTAAAATGAGTACTGAATATGCTTAATATGATAGATCAGTCTATTAAGGAAAAATATGGTAAAGTGTTGCTTTATATGCAGCCAGGATAGTGTATGCAGCCAGGATAGTGTATGCAAGGAAGTGGAAAAATAACAAGACACCAGAAATTGAAAAAGCAAAGCAGCTTCATATCACGCTATGGGATCCCAGTATGGGATTCCAGTATGCTTTTTATTTTTTCATGTATTTGTTTCCAAAAATGCTTTGCCTTGTCACATCACCACTGCATATGGAAAAAGGAAGCATCTTCTTTGTTGCATTTCCAGCAGTTGTTATTCCCCCCCCCCTTTTTGTGTGTGTGTAAATTTTGGCTAACCTTGCTGGTGATAGGAGCCATCTGTATAGGAGTTTATAATAATTTTCTTTCAACTCAAAGCTTCATAAATTTAATGTCTGTGTTCCAAGCCTTAGTCCAGTGTTCTAGTGCTATTGTGTGACCGACATCTTCAGCCCATCTGACCATATTGTTTTTAACTATTTCTGTTTCCATTTCAAATGCCAGTATTGTTTGATAGAATTTTGATATTTGTTTTTTATTTCCTGAGAAGAGTATTTCATCAAGTATGTTGTTCTCCTTTTGTATCTCTTCCATTTTGCTTTTTAAAGATTTCCTTCAACTGCATGTGAAGAAATCAGTAGATTTGTATTCCACTATCTTTAAAGTCCTCTATTGTTTTCATTTGGAACCACCTCCTTCATTCTTTTCCAGAAGGTCTTTATACATGAGCCATTTATCCTTAATGAGATTTTCTTTCTTGTGGTATGCCTCATGGGGGGAAACCCAAAGGAGGATTCCCTGGTAAAATCTTGATTTATATTTCAGCCAAATTCTGATTAATGATCATCTTATATCTTTATACAATTTAAGTTTGCTTTAACACAAAAAGGCATGCCATCCGTAAAATAAATTATGTCCTTCTAGGTATAGTAATCTCTTGTTCTCTAAGGTGACCCACTCTTTAATCCAGGCCAAACAACATGTGTGATAATAAAATTTTAAGTTGGGCAAACCAAACCTTCCCTTTCCTTCTTGTCCTGCACGATCTTCAGTTTCTGAAGCTGACTTTCAGTTTCTTCCCTCGCCACAAGAATTTGGATTTCTCCTTGTCCCATGATTGAAAAATTTTACAGTTGAAAATTATGGGTATTGTCTGAAATAGATAAAGGAGTTTTGGCAAAACAACCATCTGATATTCTCCCTAATAATGAAATCTTCAGTTTGGTCCATTTCTTTAAATCCTCTATGATTCTTTTCCAGGTTGAGTTGTAACTATTATCGAACAGTTCCGAGTTCTTTCTTGTGATTGATATTCCAGATACTTGATTTTCTTTTCTGCTTTGAAGTTTGAAAGTTCTTCTAGCTCTTTCTTGTCTATTCTTGACATGTTTTTTGTTAAGATATTGGTTTTTTCCCTGTTTGTTTTATATCTGTCGAAGCTTTGGTTAATACCTGGAACACCAATCTCGCCAAGGCTATCGACACGATCGCTCCCAAGAGTCCTTTCCAACCTGCTTCAAATCACCAACTGTGTTATACTGAAGAGCTCAGGAAGATGAAGCTGTTTGGACAATGACTAGAGTGCATCTGGTGGAAAATTTGACTCTTATCTGTCAGAACTTGTCATAGGAAATTCCTTTGTTCCTATAGAGAGGCAATATGTGCAGCAAGGAAATCTTTCTTCTCTGCACGTATTGCGCCTGCAAAGTCCCGCCCAGCAGAGCTGTTTAGGGTGGTAAGGGAACTGACACAGGGTCCACCTGTGCAGAACCCATTACTTAACCCAACAACAGCCTGCTGTTATGCGTTTAACAACTTATTTGCAGATAAAATCTCTCAGATAAGAGCTGACCTGGATGCTGGGGCTGTAGCAGAATCGATTGTTGAGGTGTCCAGCAACTCTGTTGATGACATTATACTGGATCAGTTTGAATCTGTGAGTACCGATGACGTGGACAAACTCCTTGGTAGAGTGAGGAAAACAACTTGCCCTCTTGATCCTTGCCCTTTGTGGCTGGCCGTCCAGGGGTGTGATGCCTTGAGGGTGTTCCTGCGGGACATCATCAATGCATCTCTTAGGGATGGTCATGTTCCAGCTGTTATCAGCTTCGGCTGATACACCAGCTGCGTGTGCCCTTTCCTGGAAGTTAGGGACCTTGAAACTGTGGTGCACGCACTGGTAACCTCTTGTCTCCATTTCTGTAATGCTCTCTACATGGGTCTACCCTCATACTTGGTCTGAAAACTTCAACTAGTACAGTTGGTCTCAGGAACTGGTCTCAGGAACAATGAGAACAATGAGAAGAGACCACATAACACCGATCTTAAGATCACTTCACTGGCTGCCCATTCGTTTCTGGACCCAGTACAAGGTGTTGGTTATCACCTTTAAAGCCCTAAATGCCTTGGGTCCAACTTATCTTCGGGACTGCCTCCTCCTGTATAATCCACCCCGCGCACTCAGGTCTTCTGGGAGGAATCTGCTGCAGCCTATAAAAACTACAACCACCCAGAGTACTTTTTCAAGAACCACTCCCAGGTTATGGAATGGCCTGCTGGATGAGATCCATCATATTACCAACTTAAACAGCTTTAAAAAAAGCTGTTAAGACGGATCTCTTCCAGCAGGCCTTTCCTGAATAGATATCTCGGCCACCAAAAGATAGCCCAACCTGTTTGTCCCTGATTCTGTTGCAGTTATTGTCTTATTTGTGTTATTATTTTAAGTGTGTTAAATTGTCAATTGTTTAATAGTATTTTAAGGAGGTGGGTGGGATTGCAGGATATGGAATGTATATTTTAATGTTGTAAGCTGCCCCGGTTGCATTACGCATAGAGATGGGATATAAATAAAATTATTATTATTATTATTATTATTATTATTATTATTATTATTATTATTATTTAGAAAGTTCACTAAACTCACCCAAAATCTGGATTAGCCTCTCTGTACTATTTCTTGGATTATCCAAAAAGACTACCAAGTCATCTGCAAAGGATCTAAGGTTATATGAATAGCTTGCCAATTTTAGACCTTTGACTAATTGGCCTTCTCTTATCTTCCTGTTTAGAACTTCTATGACAATTATAAACAATAGGGGGGATAATGGGCACCCCTGCCTGATCCCTTTATTGATTTCACAGTTTTGGGTTGTCTCTCCATTTATCAGATTTGGCTCTTTGCTTTTGGTAAATGCTATTAATCCAGTTCAGAAAGGTCTCTCCTACTTTCATATTAGTAAGTGTTTCCTTCAGGAAGCCCCCTTTTCCTTATCAAACCTTCTTGGCATCGATAAATATCATTGCTAGTTTCCTCTCAGTGTTTTTTTTTTGTAGAATTCTATAATATTTAACACAGTTTTGTCCTTTATCTGCCTATTCGGGAGGAAGCCTGTCAGATCTTCATGTATCCATTCTCTTAATGCTTTCTAAAATCTCTCTGCTAGTATTATGAAAATTTTATTATCCACATTGAGAAGGGATATGGGCCTATAGTTCTTAACATCCCTAGGATCTCTTCCTACTTTTGGGATCATTGTTATTTCTGCGTTATTCCATGAATCCGTATATCTTCCTTTTTAGATCTCCTTGAGTGTTCTGTAGGTATGGTAGGGCCAATTCTGCTTCAAACACTTTATAGAATTGTGCTGCAAACCCATCTGGGCCAGGAGCACTGCAGATTTTCATCTTACCAATGGCATCTGATATTTCTGCCATTATTATTTGTCTGTTCAATTCTTTCCTTTGTTCTTCTGGTAGCTGTGGTATTTTCTCTCTTTCTAAATACTCTCTTATTTTCCTGTTCTTCTCCTCTAATGTTGTTTTATCCTTATATAGTTTGGAACAATATTCAGAAAAAGCTTCCTTTATCTTTGCTTGCTGAGTAAGCCATTTTTTAAATTGATTTCCAGGATCATTCTTTTTTCTCTTTCCTTTCTTAATCTTCTTGACAGCCATCTCCCTGCCTTACTCACGTGTTAAAAGAAGCTTTGGTGCTGAACAGACCACCCCTATTAGGCAGCTCCACACTGCCCCTGGAAACGCTGGCTTTGCTAGATCAGATTCAGAAAGAATCCTATGATTCTCTAGTACTGAGCCAGGACAGTTAAAGTGGATTATTTCTGGCAGTCTGTACAGGTCCTTAGTCTCTTCTATTTTAGTTATTGATCAATTTTCAATTTTTTTTCAGATTAATTGTCTATTAATACCAGCCAGTAAGTGGGCTCTGTCTTCAGCTCCGGATTCCCCACCAATGGTCTTTTTTTTCTTTTTCTTTAGTTGGTTCTCACCATATCAAGGCAGGATCTGCTGCCGGCTCTAGAACCTCATAAGCTTGGATCTTTGAGCATTGTAACTTTTCTCAACGTCCTTATTATTTTTAAATGAGGAGCTGGGCTTTTGCCTCATTGGCTCCGAAACAGGGTTGGGTACTGCTCCTTCGACCCCCGTAGCTTCTTCCGCACCCCTTCCTGACTCTCCACTGGGGTCACCTTTGCTGGGTTCCCCTTGAGCACCTCCAAGCCCCCTTTACTGGGGGGGGGGGAACGAGAATTTTGTCTAGTTTGTTTTTTCTGAACCAAGACTAAAGCCCTGTTTCTAGGCTGCAGTTTCACCAGCTGGGTGGAAGTGCAGCTGGACGCCCTACTTTCTCTGCCGGAAGTCCCCATCTTAGGAGGTCTTTAAACAGAGTTGGATGGGCATCTTTCAGGGGTGCTTTAGCTATGTGTTCCTGCATGACAGGGGGTTGAACTTGATGGCTCTTCTGGCCCCTTCCAATTCTATGATTCTATGATTCTATTATTCTAAGTGTCCAGAATCTTGCCACCATTCTGGCCATCTGGATATAGGCTTTCACAGTTTCCCTTAATTTGCTTGAAAAGTAGAATTGATTTCCTAAGGATGACCACTTATAGTCATAGTGATAATATTTGTTTAAAAGTTGAGGCAACCTGGAGGCCTTGGGCCCAAGTTGAAGTGTGCCCATTTGGACATGTGAATGCTATCAACATTTATGCCTTGGTTTCTGTTCATGTGAATGTAGCCAGCTAGGTATTTTTTTGTGCCCCAGCATAAAATTCAAGGACTGTATAAGCTATTTAACTACTTCTGGAAATATCCCCTTTCTCCATTGAATGGGCAAGCTATTGTTTTTAGAAAAACACTGTATTCTGCATTTTCTTTTCTTTTCTTTCCTTTTTTTTTTTGAAGTATATTTTGTGGCTTATGAATGTGTGTGGTTGAGTTATATGGAATATTGTGCCTTAAAGTTTCCTTCTTGTGCTAGCCTTCATTTTCTCTCTGTGAAAATTGTACATCGTGTGCTATAGCTGAGGATGACTTGATGCTCTATGAAGATCCAGTGCTTGGTACTTGGGTCTAACAAAAGCCATTGTTCTGTACAGATGCTGATGGGACATCAGAACATAACCAGCCCTAAAAATCCACACTTTCACCCTGAGACGCATGTTTTCAGTGTTTTATTTTGGTTTTGACTACTGCTGAGTCATATACACTATGGGCATGACTTAAAGTCCAATCAGAAAAGCTCTGTGTCCCCAGACTTGCAAAAGCAACTTGGAAAGATAACTAGTTTTGAGATTTTCAGACTCTTTTGATTGTACTTTGTACTTTTTATAGGCAAAACAGCACCAACATAAGATGAAGAGAAATGCCCTTTCTTCAGGCTCCCAGGAACAGGATTTAACCTTTTAAATAGGGTACAGATTCCCTTGTAATGTTTAACATTTGAAAATACTGGTTTTTCAAAAGCAGGAGTGGTCTTTGGGCCAATTCTAGGCGGGGTGGGGGAGGGATTTTTCAATGTGTGTGGTGTCCCATACCAGAAGATTGTTGCCTCAGCCTGCCACACTTGGTCACCTTGGCTGAAATCCTATATCACTGTGTACAGATATTTAGTTTCCATAGCAGACAGGATAAAGAGCCCTGTTAGTGAACTGCAAAGGTGTGTAGCAAGACACCAGCAAGAATGTCCCCAGGTACACTGGCCTTTACCAATGAGTATTGGCATTCTCGAGCTGGTGTCCTGATGACCATTGAGAATAATGCACAATGGGGCTAATGCACACCAGTCCCAATGATCATCAGTCATCTCACTGGCTCACTTAAGTAGTAACACAGCAGCAGCCCTTTACTTGATATGGACATTATTGTGCTGCCCAATTCTAATCCCCACAGATGTAGACTCTTATAATCATGTCATGTCTTAACTTTCCCTTCTCCAGGTTAAAAATACTAGCTCCCTCATAGGGGATGGTTTCCAAGATGCTGAACCTTATCCCCAAAATATATTAAGTACTTTGGATAGCTCTTTCAATCTTTGGACTAACATCCAGAGAGGATTCATCACACCTTTGACATGGAAGCCATTAGCTGTGGCAGATTTTCATCCTTGTTCTTAGTATCCCAGCATTCCCAGACCCTCCTTTGTTTCAGGACCCATGATAGTTGGGTATTCAGAAGCAGAATTGAGGATGTCCTTAGGGGAAAAAGCAAGCTGGCAGAATACCAAGGCAGAAGACTAGGAAACATGATTTATCTGCAAGTCTTTGGGGTAAGAACATCCCTAGATAATTTCTGGTGTATTTATAAACATTTGTGTCACCTTTCAACAGTGGATCACAATGTAATGTTTGCAAGCCTATACCCAGTGAGTTGGGAATAAGCTCCTTTGAATTCAATGTGACTCTGTTTCACTTACACACATGCTGTAAAAGTTTTGTTTTTGTTTTTGCTTAGACAGCATCAGAAATACAATGCTAAAAGCAGTAATTACCAGAACCTGTCTAGATCTTGTACAGTATTCAAACTTTGGGGTGATGTGGGATTTTATGGTATGTGGCTGGGATGACTTGATATATATGTTGTACAATCAACAAAATATTTTGGACCTATTTGAGACCTACTTGAAAGGTTTTTAATAAATACATGTATATGTGCATGGTATTACTAATAAAATTCTATTTCTATTGAAAATATGAGTGTGCTGTGATGGATCTATAACTTGGACTATATTTTTCTCGTTGAAAGCCCTCTTTGGGTTCTTGTGTGCACATGAAATTTTGTCATGTCAGAGATGCCTGTTCATTTTGTTGGAAATAGGAAATCTTCACATCAGCCAACACTGCATAGAAAGATCTGCTTCCTCCATTCAAATAAACTGAGGAAATACTGAATTTGTGAATCAGATCTCCTCGTCAAAGTTTCCTGATATAGATCAGGATTAGCAGAGAATGGTGATTTCAATGTGTTTGGCTTATTGAATATGCTTTGGATTTTAAAAGGAGTTTTTCAGGTGCTGAAATCTCTTCTCCCCACAACAGATTCACCATGTGGGATGGCTTCTTTCATGTTCTATGTAAAACTTCTATTGGCATCACAAGACTCCACTGATCAGGGACTTACCAAAATGGGACCCACCGCAACCCACACTGCCCCCAAACAAAAACTGAATATAGCCAGAAGTCTGTATTTTGGCTTTGGAAAATCCCACTTTTGGGGAGAAACAAAACAGGATGATAGCTGTATCTTGTTTTAAAGGCAAATCACTATGCCTGGGGGCTACCAGGTACATCATTCCTCCATTTTTTTGCTAATATTTTTCTGGGTCATGAGGATTGGCCTGTGTGTGTGTGGGGGGGGGGTAGGGGTGTTGGGTGCCTCTCAAATAGACAGTAGTTTTCTGAAGCCTATGGGTGGCATGTGGTGTTCCCCTGCTGTAATTGAAACAGCTATGAGTATCCATATAATGAGAATATGGCCACAGTCCTGTATGGTCCGCCATAGCATAGTAGTTTCACATGCGGAACTATGCTACAGCTACCCATTCACTGACCCCTGAACCTACTAGAGAGTTTCTGAAGCCCTGTTCCCATAGCTGTTCCATACCAGGTGAGAGCAGTGGAGGTTCAGAGAAACATCTGGCTATGACACCTGGAGGACCTCACCATAGCATGTAACCATTTCGCACCTGGCTGTGGGGAAATAGCCAGTTCTCTAATCCCCCACTGTTCTCATCAAGCACAGAAATCCTGTGGAAGGAAGGTCAGAGAAACTCTAAGGCAAGTCGAGGAAAGCTTTGAACATTGCAAAGGAATGAAGAGAACATCACCTTTTGCATAGACCAAAAAGAGACGGGTGCAAGGTTGACTTATGCATGCACATGCCACTAAAAGAATCCTGGCCGTAAGAGGTTATCAGGGAAACAACCAGCAAGACTATTGTTACTTGATGGCCATTTAAAAATCAAAGTGACTGAAACAGATTCAAAGGAAACATCTACGATAGGATATATTGCCTTTATGGCAGGTTTGGAAAGAAGGCTCAGATCTCTAAAAGGAGCCATGAAAGTATTAAAGAAGACCATCCCTTGTTTGTAAAACCAAGGGCTCTTTCACACTGTACATCTTAGTGCTATCATCCCACTTTAACTGTCATGGTTCCATCCTATGGAGTCCTGGGATTTGCAGTTTAGGGAGCTATGCTTAGAATCCTCAGGTAGAGAAGGGATAGAGAAAGGATTAGGAAAGTTATGGAAGGGATTTTAGAAGAAGTTATAAAGCAAAGTGGTGGTGATGGAAATGCAGAACTGTGTAGAGAGTATCCAAGGCTGAAGCCTGTAGAGCTTTTCAGGTAATAGAAATCATCCTCCAGCATCTTGAGACATGTCTCCCTTTTCTCTTGTGGGTTTCATTGTATACTCTCCAGTTTTTCTCCCCTTTCTGCTAGCAGATGGACAACAAGGTAGGGAGCTCAAAGTCTGGGAACAGCCATTGATGAGGCCCTCTTTTACATTACCACCAAACATGCCTCCAAGGTTGATGGGACCATGAGAAGCTCCCTTCCAAGAATTCAGACAGATCAATTCATGAGACAATATGGTTTTTATGATAGCCTGGATTCAAATCAAATGTCTGCAGAGAACTCTACTTGCGTAGGTTCCTCACAAGATTAAGAAGCCAGAAAAATCTGGGTTCTAAATTCTATGTGGAGACTCTGGCTAGAATCCTGCTGGTGGCCTATATTAGTGTAAGGACCTTATCACATGGGGGAAATCCCATGCAGAAATAGGATTTAAAAGGTGAAGAAAACCCACAAAAGCGGGTAGATTTTCACACACATCGCTGTTAAACTGTGCTGAACAGAAAGTAGTCAAAAGCCGCTTCTTTTTACTTTCGGGATTTTCCTACTTTTGACTACTTTCTGTTCAAGTTAAGCACACTTTAACAGCGATGTTGTCTGAAAATCTATTTAAAACTGTTAGGAAGGATCTACTTAGAGGAATTTATAATTAGCTCAAAAAATGCAAGAGTGGGGCGCTAACAACACCCCGCAAGACACGAGTACTGATGTGTATACCGGAGGACTAAGATCCCACAATGGATGACGCTGAGACAGGCTTCTTCAATTAAGGTCT